>JAXGGA010000597.1:0-202500 GCA_038373865.1 Uloborus plumipes
AACATTTAAAAAATGAGGCAAAACCAATGAATGCTTTTATTGAAATTTAAAGTAAAAAATTTTTTTACCGATAACTCTCAAATTTCAAATTGCTCCATGCGTCACATTTTTTTTTTCAAACTTTGAATTTCCACTTAATTTCCATTCATTAGGCATGATTACATAACTTTTTGCATTGCATGTGATATTTTATGAGATAGTTTATAAAAGATGGCGGAAATTGAAAATTTATATGAATTTTTTAGTAAATACGGTAAATTTAACAATACAAAAGTCGAATTTCTAATTTTACAGAACTGTAATGGCTAAAATTCACCCAGGAAATTATAACTAGACAGTATCTCAATGTATTTTTAAAGTTTAGTTATAACCCAATAAATACTGTAATGATGGAGCAATTTGAAATTTGGGAATTTTTGTTTAAAAAAAATTTAATTTTAAATTTCCAAAAAAAAGTATTTACTTGTTTATTCACTTATTTTTTTTATGCTTTTAGATGCAGTAAATATACAAGCAAACAAAGTTTTAGACATATAGATTAATTGAAAAAAAAATGTTCACTGTAGCCTTAACCATCAAAAATAGCATTCCGCTGTTTGGCTGGTATTCTTCAAAATCTGCGGTACAAAAGCAAAAGCAGAGGAAAGGCACTATCTTGTATATTTAGTTTAATTCGCATTATGCAATTTAAGCAATGGAATAATGCTGAACAAAATTCAACTACAGATAATATGAGTTTTATAGCATTCATACAGCTTCGCAGTCATTGGTTATTGCATTCAAATAGCTTTGTACGCTCATTCATTAGCTTAAAGTTTAGAGTAGACGTTAACAGTTAATTTGCGTTTACTGTTTACTAGCGTCATTCTTTTCAAGTCTTTCTTTAAGCAAAGAACATTATCATCGATAGAGTGCTAATACGTGAATCAACAAATGAGAGAGAATTCTTCTTCTCCTCTAATACAATTGATATTTCCTCAGAACTTAAGACTATCTATTTAAGTGTTGAAGTGAGAGAAAATCTGTTTGCGTAAAGTCATAACTCTTGGCCATTCTTATAATTGATGAGCTCTCATTTGGAAGGTTCACGAATTTTAATAATGGATTTCATTAAATGCGGTTTTGCATAAGATCGAATCCAATGTTCATAAACTTAAGCAAATTTTTTAATTTTACTGTTAATAAGTTTCCCAGTTTAGGATCCGGGATATTAAAACTCCCATGCACATTATTTTTAACAAAGCTCGAGGCATAAAATTTTATGTCTCTCCCCTGTATAAACGAATTCAAGGAAAATTACATTAAAAAAGTAAAAGCAAAAAGACTATCAGAAGGGCTCCGAGTTTAGTGCTTCTTCAAGTGCAGCCTTTTATGCCGGTCTTTCGCAATCTTTTAACATTTTTTACGAGCGCTTGTGGCTCGACTTTTTTTCAGCTTTTATTTAGAAAAACAAAGACTCTTTTCTGCAAACGGTCAAGTGTTTGATCTTAAAAAACATGATATATTTAATTTTTCCCTAAGGTGATTTCTGAAGCGTTAACACATGACGGTTCATAAATTTTTTGATGGCTGCTGCAAACATCGCTTGATAAGGCTTTATTATGCTCACGAATTGAGAGAATTTCTAATTTATGCTTGTGTGTGTGTTTTTGTTTTTTTCTTTTTTTTTGTTTTATCCAAATGTTTGTTCGGAAGTAGTTTTGAAATATGCGAGCTGTGCAGTCGGACGTTTCCTTAGTTCGGAGAATTCACAAAAAGGAAACATTTGGTTTCAATTTTTAAGGGGAGAGTTACGAAAGGAAATTTTTCCAAAAACGGAATGCTGATTTTTTTGAATAATTTCTTTTTTTTACATTTTATTATCGAATGATTTTTTAGTGAAATTAAATTTGTTGTTTTTGCTTAATATTTCTTACAGGAGAGTGCGGTGTATTTTATCAAATGGATTGGGCGTTAGCATAAGTACTATATTCCTTTATAGATTTCACGTGCTTCAGAACTAAAAATGCAAATTATTTTTAATACTGTACCTATTTTCTTTGTTTATATCCCGTTTTATGCGCAATATAATTATTTTTGGAAAAGACAACTTTTATTTTCTTTTCGCCTTGCTTTAAGCGTTTTTCCGTCCTCCGCGGCAACTAATTCCGCAGATAATCGGGAGTGTACTGTATTTGTATCCCTAACAGCATCATCTCATCGGCCGATGATCGGCCATTCATCGAAACCCGATGAAATTCTCATCGGCCAAACAGAATCCGAGCAGCAAAATCCGATGAGTTTTGCTCAAAATACGATGAGATTTGGAGCAATTTACGAGCAGAACAGTCCCGTGCCGATGAATTTCATCGGGAAAGTTGATCGGAAGGATATCGCTTTCCGATGAAAAGTAGCTCATCGAAAACCGTGCTCGGATACTGATCGGAACGATGTCATCGTGCGTTACGGGATCAGTTTAGGAGGAGTTCGATGATCGGCCGAGCAAAATCCGATGAGTTGATGCTACTTGGGATAGCTTAAACTCATACTAGATAATTGAGGATGCATGCCAAATTTGAAGAGTCAGCTAATTTTCAAGGATCCAATTATCTCGATATCAGTCGAATGCTGTAGATGTAGATGCTGGGCGGTAACCACCTTTTAACAAAAGAGCTGAAAAAGACTAGAAAAATGTTAAATCCTTGTTTCGTTACATAAATTTTATGAAAAACATGGACTCTGCATCTATATGATACAGTTAAATTTTGAACATTTCCAGAAAATGTTATTTCTACCGAGCAAAAAAACACCATATATATGCTGTTTCTGGAAATCTTCAAAGTTTAACTGCATTTTCTAGAAGTAGAGCCCATGTTCTTCAGAAAAGTCATGCTACGAAACAAGTATTTAGCATCTTTGGAGTCTTTTCACACTTTTTTGGCAGCAATTGATGCTTTTTACCAAAATGGAATGGCCCAGCTATAAACTTTTATCATTTGGTTGTATGAAGGGAAAGAGAAAAGAATTGAAGTTGAGTTAACTTTTGCTATGGTTCGGATGAACGCAGCAATGCGATTTTCTTTACGGGAAGTAGACGTTGTTTAATCCACCGCTCTCTCTCTCTAAAATTCTCTGAAATATTTTTAACAGCCATAAAAAGCACCGAGAAAAAATTAGCTTCAATTTGAGAAGAGAGTTAAATAAAACTTCGAAGCTCCTTTTTCGAACTTAAATACGAGTATGTGTTTGTTTATCAATGCCGTTTTTCTTTTGACAGTAGTCAAAGAGCTAATTCCAGTAGTCAAACAGTAGTTGACAGTAGTCAAAGAGCTAATTCCAGTAGTCAAACAGTAGTTGACAGTAGTCAAATAGTCTATTTTTTCACTCTTCAATAAGCTCTATATTCTTATTCAGTATTTATTATTGAATTTAAGGAAATTGTGTTTTCCTTGTAATCAATGCATGATAATTACATTAAATTATATGGTTAAAAATCCTAACAGCTTAGTTATTTAAAAACTAGAAATGAAAAAAAATGTCCATATCTTTTTGGAAGGAAACTTAATGACTTAAGCCCTATTGACACAAACAATGATGAATTAAATGCATTTTTTGCATTGGAAAGTAATGCTCCAACACTGCAAAAAATAAACTTATTTTTAGAGTATAATTTTGGCAGCCGAATTTCCGATTTAAAACTGTAAAATGTACGGTAATAAACTGTAAAAGTAGCAATTTTACAGTTTATTGCTGTAAAATTTAGCTTTATTATAGAGCTAATATTTAGAAAAGTGCCAATTTGAGTCCCAAGTGAATTTTCACTAGTATTTCAATAACTAGTTAAAAAAAACATTTTCCCCAGAAAGAAGATAAGGTTCTGCTTTCATTTCATCTAATAACATCAGAAAAAGAAATTTTTTTTGTTCAGAAAATATTGTTTTTATACATCAAAAATCAGATCGGTAACGTGTCCCCAGTAGCAAAGCTTAGCATGCAAACAGGTCATGCGCACTTTCTAACTTCCCAAAAAAAACGCACTTGCACAAAAAACGATTCTATTTTTACCCCTTTGTTAATATTTTACTTCATTTTTGTTTTAATCGATTTCTGATTTTCTAGCCGATGCGAAATAAGCGTGTCCCAAGTTCCGCCGTCAGAGTGGTAACAATAACTTCCGATCTATGTTTAGGCTCCCAAAATCATTTCCTGCACCTATACCACGTGATACTAAGTACCTGGTGGGATGTTTTATCGAATCGTAATTAAAAATTTGCATTTCTGCATCTAAAATTGTAGGTAAGATTTTTTAAAGTGATTTTATAAAATGTGTGTCATTTGAGTCATCAGATCGGTAACACGCTCTAAAATACGCAGATTTTATTAAAAACTTTGTCAGTTTGTCAGATCGGTAACAGTCAGAGCGGTAACATTGAAAAACAGCGAGTATGTTACAGAACTAACTCATACGTTTCAGAATTATAAAAAGCAAAAATCATAGGTTTTAGCCATATATATTGAATATTTTTGTTCTTAAAAAATGAAAAGCAATGAGTTTTAGTACAATTGCTTGCTTCATTTGTGGTTTGTATGACCTAACAATAGAAGTTAGTAAAATAAGAAAAATTGACACCGCAGAAATTAAGTTAATTAATTATTATTATTTTATTTATTTATTTATTTTGGTGCTTTAATTTCTCATAACTTCGCTAAATAACTAGATAATAACTAGCATGCTAAATTTGAATTTCTGATCAAGAAATTAAATTTCCTGGAACTAATTAAAGAAAAGCAAGCAGCAGAGTTGTGTGTTGAAAAAGGTGAAGTTGTGTGTTGTTTCAAAACAAAACAAATGTTTTATTAGCTTGGATTTGGTAATCTCATAATTTATTTTATCTAAAAACAAATTTCCAAGAAATGCTTTTTTTATAATTAAATTTGATTTTTTAGCCTAATATATATATTTTAATATAATTATCTTAATTCTATGTTAAAAATACAAGGAAAGGATATCATATTTAGAGATGTTAACGAAGACTGAAAGCATAAACTCAAATATGTAGCTCATATTAACATCAGATCTGTAACATTCATCAGATCTGTAACGGCCCAAAAGTGAGTAATCTAAGGAGGGGGCAAATAACTTCCTTGACCTCCCCCCTTTTGTTTTCTTGCATTTAGACCCAATTTAGACTTAAAATCCAATATTAGTTTTTTTCTGCAAAAAAAATTTTTTTTCAGAAAACTCCAACTTCAAATTGACACTTTTCTAAAAATTGGCTCTATACTGTAAAAACAACAGTTTAATACTGGCAGCAGAGGTTCCAGTTTAGAACTATAAAATGCACGCTAATAAGCTATTAAAGTAACAATTTTACAGTCTATTGCTGTAAAATTAGCAATTTTGCAGTTTAGTACTGTAAGATTAGCAATTTTACAGTTTATTACTGTAAAATTAGCAATTGTACAGTTTAGTACTGTAAGATTAGCAATTTTTACAGTTTAATGCTATAAAATTAATTATATTCTACAGTAAACACAGCATTCACTTTACACAGCGAAGTTTATTTTTTTTCTATCAAACGCAGCCTAAATTTTAGATACATAGTTTTGGACGGTACTCTAGTGACTACAAATCATCATTTACAGATCTAATTTTTTCTACCTCATAATTATTTTCATTATGTTATAATAAGGTGCATCGTCGCATTATTGCTTTTGCAAATAAAAACGCTCGTGCAGTTTGATAACTTTTAAAACTTAAAGTGATTTTAAAATATCTTTTTTTTTCTCGCTTTATATTGGTTTTAAATTTTATTTTAGAAGGGGTGCAAGGGAGAATTTTTTCCGTATATTCCACCTGAGAAATGTCCCTTGATCTCAAGGCACTCAGCAATAAGTTAAATCTCTTTTGTAGGAAAGCTTGCTTGTGACTTGATTCTTTTCGGGGGGGGGGGGCACCCACTGTTTTCGATGTGACTAAACTTTGCTTGGAAATTGATATTTATTGTAAATCCATGTTAGTCACCTTCTCTATTAACCCGTTACCTCCCAGTGATCTATTTATAGATCACCTCTCTTTAGACTTCTCACTGAAAACTACTCTTTTCTATCATTTCAACTAATTGTTACACAAATTAATTCTTACGAGTTTTTAATTCAAATCAATCATGTAATTATCCACGTTACCAAGGGCTTTTTGCTATTTTGTAGTAAATTTTAACTCTCGGATATGTACAAAAAAAGATTTTTTAGCAAAATATCTTGAAATTGCGTCTTAGATAAAAGCCACATTTGAAATTTTTTGTGTCATAGAAAGTGTTTTAGCAATCAGAAGAAAGGGAAATCTGACTGCTTCACTCATAATATTAACCTGACATTGCACTATCTCAGTGGTTCTCAACCTTTTCACAGCTAACGCCCCCTTTAGGAGTGAAAATTTTTCCAACGCCCTCTTTTATGTTAAAAGTAAGGGGGTTTGTAAAAAGAGGTAAAAAGCACAAAATAATTTCCTTCCAGAAATTTACAAAACAGTTAAAAAACATATATTTTTCCTCGGTAGACATTAATTATATATGGAATTAAAATGACGAATATAGAAATAAAAAAAATCATGGCTTAAAAATTATTCTATTTTCAATATAAATATTTTCAATATAACTATTTTCAATATAACTATTTTCAATATAATAGCAAAATAAAATGAAATATAACAAAAATAAACAAGTAAAAAGAAATTTTCACTCAAAATATAAAGGAAACAACGAGATGAAATAAAAATAAACACGCAAAGCATTTTTTTTATCATTCAAAATATGAAAGGAACACTCAGAAATATATGTTAGTGAGATATTTGTGCTTAGTGGTTCAAAGCCAGTTTCCTCAGTCGGCATAATATTTTTTGCAAGGTGAAGACGCAAGTCACACACCTCTTGGGACGATTTGAAGTCAATTTTTCTTTTTTCTAACTCGGTCGGGGACAACACTGAACTCTCGTTCGACGAGGTAGGAAGAGGGGATGGTAATTAAAAAAAAATTAGCAATAGCCCGCAGTACGTGATAAAGGCTACTAATGTTTCCTTGCAGCCAAAATCTTGCAACATTGTTAACATTTTGGAAACAAGCTTCAAAGTTGGTTGAAAGTTCAACCAATTCTTCCTAATACTGAACATCTGGTGTCTCAATGTTTTCAAGAGGGTTAATGACCCATTGAGGAACGTCCAGAGAAAAAATATCCTCAAAGCGCTTAGAGAAGTCTTTGTGCAAAGACTGAAGATGTCTGCAATAAACGTGAGCATCATCAAAGGAGATTTCACTAAAAACAAACCATGAAAGTAAATGAATGAAATGAGCAAAAGTCAGAGTGAAAATGCTGAAGTCAAACCAAACAGTCAAACTTTAAGCATTGCAATATGCCAGGTAAAAATTTAGGAAAATAACCAACTTGAACGAATACCCGCGACCATCGAAATATTTTGAATATCTTTGAGGGAGACTTACTTTCTCATAGGTACTAAGCTAACTTAAGAGAACATGGTGAAAGAAAATTACAAAAGTAAAACAAAAACACAATCGATGACGTTGAATGTTCTGCCTAAAACGCTACTTGTGGGAAACACTAGAATGCAATTGTGAATTTTTTTCGCTGTATTTTGAGTCCCACATTAAATTTTAGCAATAAACATTAAAATCTGGTATTTTAATCTAGGAATTGTTCAGTCAAAAAAACCAGTTCCGTTTAGCAACAATCAAAGCAGACGACTAAAACTTGAGAACTTAATGGGACCATTTTCACCTACAGATGAAGGACGGTATTTTTTACATGCATAATAACTATAAAGTAAAATATAGATGCATTACTAAAAAAATATATGAAGATATTTGAAATAACATTGCAATAGTAGAAAGAATCAATCGATATTTCTGTTAAAAAATAACCAAACTATTGTGTGGCTAGTGCTTTTGTATTTCATCTAGCTATGTGTGATCTAAATTAGCCAAATCAGCTAATATTAACCTAAATGTGCAGCCCTGATTGCAACTGATATTAATTAAAACATTTCTTTATTAGATAGTATTCTCTCTCAAGGTTGTCGGATGCAAAAGCTCACTAAAAAGCCAAATCGCTTTAAAAGAAAGAAAGAAAAAGAGAAAGAGAGAGAGAGAGAGAGAAGGAAAAAAAATAAACGAAAAAGCTAAACTATTTTAAGAGCAAAACAGGCACCTTAGAAAAACGTAAGGAAATAAGCTTAGATATTCCAGAGCGCATAAGTTGGTTTATGGTTGGCTCAATTCATTTAATTTGGATTCGTGATTTAATGCATTTAATTTTGACTTCTAAATTTAAAATCTAATATATTTATCGTCCTCTGATCCCAAATTTTCCCACCGCCCCCTATCGCCCAAAATATACCCACTGCCCCTTACTGCCCAAAACATGTTCACCGCCCCTCATTATCTTCCCACCGCCCACAGGGGGCGATACCGTCCCCGTTGAGAACCACTGCACTATCTGATTTCAGTTCATTGCGATCTATTTATGAAAAAAAAGGAAAAAAAAAAAAAAAACTGGAAAATTTGGCTTGTATCCGAGATTGGCCATTTTTTGCTTTAAAATTCATTAAAAAAAATCTATCCAGGATTTAAAATTTGCTACTAGGTGTTAATAGGCCCTTGATAACGAGATAATTAGATCATTGGTTTTGAAATAAAAACTTTTAGCAATTGATTTGGTAAAAAAATATTCGGTCATCCTCAACAAAAATCACATATGGGTCAGTACAAGTTGCACGAATAAGCGTACGACGCTGAAGCGGCAGACAGTTTATTACTGTAAACTAGCAATTTTAGTCTACTACTGTAAAATTAGCAATTTAAAGCTTATTAATGTAAAATTTGATATATTATACTGTAAAAACATCTACTTTTTACACTGTACGACTTTTGTAAATCATTTCTCAAACTCGCAGTCGCCACCCAAGAGCGAGGGAAAACAACTGGAAAGGATATGCCATAGAGACAGTGGCGTAGCTAGGGGTTGGCAGGAGTGGCTCTTGACACGGGCGCAGCAACCAGGGGGGCGGCATTTTGACCGATTTTTTTTTTTTTTTTTGTAAAGTCCAAATAGACTAAAAAATTTAAATTTGACACACACCCCGAGTAGCGTAAACTGCGCCCCCACGCTACAAGACAAACCATACAAAATGTTCAACTTTACTTTAGTAGATTTATATGGGGTCTGGAGTCTGTATAATAGGCTGATCTGAAATTGGCCAGTCTTATCCACTTAAAAGAGACAGAAACAAACCTTTTCTCTCAGCTTCTCTCCAGGCATTTTTTTTTCACGGTATCGCTTCACCTTATCAAATACATACTATACTTCAGAAATGACGCTCTACGATTTTAAAAATCGGCGAGCTTTTCTTGAAAACATTTCGGATGCAGATTTTTGGAATGTAATTTTGTGATGACAGAAAATAACTCCTCTGTTGGTAAAAAAATTTCTGTGGCGAAAACTAATGAGAGAATAATACGTGTTTCTCAAAAACGGGAGGAGGAGGTTTCTAAAAAACGACTAGATTGCAAATTTCGCGATTTTAAAAAATTGTACCAAGAACCTACATTAAATGAAGATTCTAAAAATGAAAAACACAAGTACAGCGGCGCGCGATTTTGAACGAGTAACGTATTCAAACGCTGTTAGTGCTTCGATAGCTCAGTATAGAAGGTTAAAAGGGTAAAAAAAAAATGATAAATAATTTTTTAGTGTCGATTTCGTATTTTGGAAATTATTCTATTTTATATGTACTTTAATTAAGTGCTCTGACTTCTAAACTATATATAGCACTATTTTATTCTTTATACTCATTACCGTTTTAGTATTATTGGGAGGGATTGAGCTCGATTTGTAACGACGCCAGTGCAATTAGTTTTGGGCTCTTTCAATTGCCAAAATAAAAAAAAAAAAAAGCTATTGTTTCTCATGTATTACTGAACAAGGAAACGCCAAGTGAATGTTGAGGGAAGATGCGCGTACTCTACGCTACTTAAGGAGGGCAAGCCACTTTTTTTTAAACGGTACACAAATATACGTGCTAATCAGCTCTTTTTTTTTTTTTATCATTCTCAGTTCGAGCACCGTCGTTGTGGTACCCGCCAATACCTTCCTTACTGTTGACCCATGTTTGTATACGCTGTATTTAAAATTAAAACAAGAAAAAAAAATCAATAAAATACATCTGGTACTTTTTTAAAGCCAGGGAGGGAACAATTGCCTCTCCTGATTCCCATCATATATAACATTAGTATTAAATAACGGCAGGTCTCTGGAACATTTTAAATACTTAGAATGAAAAGTATTCATAAAAAATAATCGGAGGCAGAAAATAGCGAACTTTTATTTTGCCTGTATGCAAGGAGTTGAATTTATTAAGCCAATTTCAGATTAATTATGCTTTTTAAATTTTCTTTGATTCCCTAACTGCAATAGATTCAATGATTTGATTTTTCATTTAAAATGCACAAATTTGTGTTTATTTTATACATTCTTCTAGTGTTTTAAAACAAATTCTATTTCAAATAAAAACTGTTGTGTGGAAAAAAACGCACTATGTTCAATAACGAATTGCAAGAATTATTTGTTTTTTGAATTTGTGTGAAATGATGGGGAAAGGTTGGACCGCCACGAACTAAAATTGCTGGCAAGACAAAAATTCTCAAATTGAACAAAAAATAAAACCTGAATTTTATCCAAAAAACGAACAAGCAGACATAGCATACACACATAACATGAGGGGGAACACTGAGCATCGTTAAAAATGCTGAAAGAAAGAAAAAAAAAAAGGTTGCAGTATTATCTGCAAATTCCTCGAATAAATAAATCAAACTTTTTGGAGTAAGGACATTTTGGGAGGTCACAATGGCCTCCCATCAGAGCGACCTCTATGGAGGGGGAACGCAATTTTTCAAGTTCGCCACGAGCGCTGTGCCCCCTAGCTACGCTACTGCATAGAGACAGCGATTAAGAAATAAAACTCTTAGTTTCGGCATCGATTGCTTTTTGACACGAAAACAGCGGCACTCTTTTCGGATGGATTCCACACATTTTTAGCCAATTTATTTTACTTCACAAGCATAAATAACAGAAAAGATACATTTTTTTTAGTTTTGCTAAAGTCCCTATTTTTCTAACCATAAAAATGTTTCTCGCACAAAAGGTATCCTCCAACAATCAATCACATTTTTGTTTTCAAAATTTTTTCATCAAAAGAAATAAAATAATAATACTAAATAAATAAAAAAAAACCTCATTAGTAAATAAGTTATACTCAATAATAACACAATTGGACTATCGAAGAGCAGGAAGTAAACACGGTTTGAGGGAAATTGATTTATATATGATGCAGTCGACATTTTGAAAACTTAAAATTTAATATCTAGCATTTTTTTTATGTGCATTTAACTAGGATTTTTTTTTCTTTTCTGCTTCCGATTCAAAAATTTAAGCATTTTTTCCCTTTTCAAATGAGAAATAAAAATATTTTATAAATCTCTGAAAATTCTCAGTTTTTTGTGCTTCATCGTTTGTATGTGACTTTTTAGATAAAAAGCCTGAACCTCCTATGTCTGTAGGTGTGTAGTTTAAAAAATTTTTAACTTTCTGTGGTTGTCAAATCAAAATGTTCTAAAAATTCCTTTCTCATGAAGTATCTCCGACACAAATTTGTCTGATAGATTATCATTTATATAGGGTTAAAATTTCTTTAATGTGAAATTTTGTTAGCTGCTGAAAAGCAGTCTCAGACAATTAAAAAATGAAGCAGGCTCCCTATACTCGAAGAAAACGCATTGCGCAAGTAAGACAATTTCCTCAGAAGATATTAATCGGGGTAACCTGAACAGAAATAAGATGAGCCCAAAAAGTTTACTTTATTCATTTCGATGTTTATTGATCTTTCTCTCCCTTTATGACATTATTTAGTGATCTAAAATTTTTATTTTGTATTTGGGGAGCAAATTAGCTTTTATTTATTAAAATCCGACTCCACCATTTTGGGGAGTCATACATAGGACGAGGGTAGTTTTTCCGTCTTACTTCTCGAGTCGCGCTATGGAACGGTACAATGCAAAAAATGAGCTGGTTTTTTACAGTATAATACTGGCAGCCGAGGTCCCAATTTATAACTGTAAAATGCATAGTAATGAGTTTTATGGTTTATATGAACATTACCATTGATGTTTTGAGTTCTGGAATAATTAAGAACTTTAAAAATGCCTAGAACTTATATCTTATAACTAGAACTTATAACCTTTGCTTATCTATTATGCCTAGAGCTTCCCTGACGAGGGACTATGTAAAGTAAAATTCCTAAAAAACAGCTCCAGGGGTACGATTGGCCATGTCACGAAGACATACAAGTGGTTCCTGAAAAACATGTGTTCTACGGCCCTGTTAATTTGAAAGGGAATGGACGGTTTCATCTTAAGGGCGAAAACACGTCTGTTGTAAAACAATTAAAAATGACTACTAAGAGACGTAATGTTTTGTTCTAAGGCAACCAGATTTTGTCAACCAAGAGTTTACCTAATATTAACCTAAGTTAAGCAAGTTTATAGAATTTTTTTCTTTCACTGTAACCTAAATCTAAAACCAACAGTACTCATTAGAGTAGACCATATTTAGGGTATACGCCCGAAATGTCGCGGGCCAAAATGTCGCCGGGAAAAAATGTCGCTGTCCAAAATGTCTCCGGCAAAAATGTCGCCGGTTCAAAATGTCGTCGGTCCAAAATGTCGCCGGTTCAAAATGTCGTCGGTCCAAAATGTCGCCAGTCCAAAATGTCACCGGTCCATAAAATGTCGCCGGTCCAAAATGTGGCCAGTCCAAAATGTCACCGGTCCACCAAATGTCGCCAGTCCAAATGTCGCCAGTCCAAATGTCGCCAGTCCAAATGTCGTCAGATGAAAATGTAGAAGGTCCCACATTGATACAGTTTGTACCAAAAATTAAAACATACGAAAAGACTTTTTATCACCAAATTAGCAAAAGATTTTTAAGTGCTGTTGATGAACGTGTGCGTTAACGATAGTATGGACTAAAATTTTTGAAAAATACTAAAAAAATTTACCCTTTCGGCTTGTAACTGTTTCGAGCGTTTTGCAAGAAACAAATAGTTTTCAAATAAGCGTACGTTATTTATTTACAATAGCTTATTTTACCGTGACTCGCTATCTACCAACTTAAAAACGAATAGATTAGCAGCCCAAGCCAAGTTTAACTGATATTAAAAAGAAAATTTAAGTGTTAAAAAAGAAATTGAAGAATAATGAAATGAATAAGACAGATATACAATTGAAACTTGGTTTTTGCTGAAATGCCCTACATGATGGAAAGCAAGTCTATATTATTTAATAATATAGGTGTTTTTATTTTCTTCTACATATAATGTGTAAAAGAAAGTATTGTACCAGTGAAAATTGTCAATTTAGAAGAATTTACACGTTTTGACGCGCGCTGAATTCAATTTTACCGTTTATTTTTTTTTTAAGAAAATGTGTAAGTGTGTATTTGCGTGACCCATTTTTGGGGGGCGACTCTACCTCAAAACTTACTGCATGAATTAGAATGAAATTTGGTACATACATGTACCAATATGTGATGCAGTGCTAATTGGTTTTTACCGCTAGTTCTTCCAAGAGTTTTCAGCATAGCGTGATTACTATGTCTGAAGAAGGTTCAGACGAAATCAAATAAAAAATTAGCCCCAAAAAATAGGAAGCCTTCAGAAGATACGCCACAGCATCGAGGAAGCAGAGCAATTGAACTTTTTATTTTTCATTATTTGCGAGTGATGTATATCAAGAAGTAATGCAAGTATTCAGACAAAATTTTGTTTGTAGAATGGTCTTAAAGGGCGAGATGCTTATTCATTTCAGGCGTTAATCAGCTCAGACATGGCACTGTACCTTCGTTACCATCAGTATTTAAATGTAAAGTTGAATATGATACCATTTTTCTCTCTTGACATTTCCCCTCCCCTTCCACCACCCAGTTGTTACAAAGAAAGCAATAAATCCATGAACGAGCGTGCCCTGTTCTGTTCTCCAATGCGTCCCTAATTTGATTTAAAACGTCCCCAACTTACTCTTAAAGAAAATGCTCTAGAAGAAAATTACCGGCTGCGAGGTGATTAAACGGTATTCTGTTTTTGCAAAAGGAAAAAAAAAAGCCTTTACAACAAATTTATTTGTTTAATTTCTTTGTATGAAAAAGAAGAAATAATCCTAAATACAGTTTAAAAAAACTAAAAAGTACGCTTTTAGAGTAAACTGAATTCAAAAGAAGATATTCAAAACTGTTGAATATCCGCTAAGTTTACATGCACTTATAATATGCTTTTTGTGGACGATCGATGCCCAACTTAGAATTAATGGCAAATGCACTTATATACATCAACATGCAATACAGTTTAGCCTTTAGTATTAATAATGGTATTTAATATGTTACTTTTACATTTGTAAAGAACGTGAATTGTATCTTTTATTCAGTGTTACATACATACATACAACAACAAACAAACAAACCTACATGTGAAACTAATAGAAGTGTATTCAAAAGGAAGAAATTTAGCGTCCCTGGGACTTAAGAACAGCCCTGAGAAAACTATGTCATTATTAGTACTGAAATAATTTACACTTTAGAAGAAATCAATTTAGGTACATTTTTGTTAATAAATTCAGCAAATTTTCTAAACTGCTACGTTTGAAAAAAGTTACTTAACAGGTGTGTTTATCATATCGTGATAAGCTTATCAGTAAAATTGAGCTACATAATTAAGCTGCATTGAATTTGTGAATTACTGCCTACATTAAATCTGTACTATGCACTTAGCGTCATTTTGGCCCGGCGACATTTTTGACCGGCGACATTTTGGCTCGGTGACATTTTGGACACGCGACGTTTCGGCCCGCGACATTTTGGGCAGGCGACATTTTGGACCGGCGACATTTTGGCCCGCGACATTTTGGCCCGCGACATTTTGGCCCGCGACATGTTGACTCGGCGACATTTTGGCTCGCGACATTTTGGTCCGCGACATTTCGATCCTAGACCGTTCATTCATACTTAGGGACTAGAAAAAAATTAAAAATAACACCTGTACTCTTTAAATATACAGGGTGTCCACTCCTATCGTGGACCAATAGCTAATTTCTAAACCGTTAGAGATAAGCATATAGTTCATTTAGGAAAAAATCTCCAAATTACGAAAGGAATTTTGGGTCTATTCAATGTTTTTCAAAAAATCAAATTTTGAAAGAGTTACGAAATTTAAATTTTTATACAGCCCCCCAGTCCTATCAATCATATTTAGTAAAACATTCTTGACACTGTAACGTTTAAAACTAAAAAAAAATCACTCTTCTACGACAAAAATTGACCGAGTTATGACGTTTTGAAAAATCAAGATTTTGAAGGATTTCGCATACGGTCCTTTAAGCGATCTCTCGATGACGTCATGAAATAATGCAAAATCTTGATTTTTCAAAACGGCATAACTCGGTCAATTTTTATCGTAGAAGAGTGATTTTTTTTAGTTTTTATCGTTACAGTGTCAAGAATGTTTTACTAAATATGATTGATAGGACTGGGGGGCTGTATAAAAATTTAAATTTCGTAACTCTTTCAAAATTTGATTTTTTGAAAAACATTGAATGGACCCAAAATTCCTTTCGTAATTTGGAGATTTTTTCCTAAATGAACTATATGCTTATCTCTAACGGTTTAGAAATTAGCTATTGGTCCACGATAGGAGTGGACACCCCGTATATATTTTTGACTGTGCTTTAAGATACATATTTTTGAGAGCTTTTAAAATTCTCTCTGGCCACATTAACACGTTCAATGCTGACCTCATGACATTGGTAACCACCATCGGGCTGAAAAAATTTTTGTTGTCTAACTTACCAATTCCACTTCATTTTTTATGTAGATAAAGGGGAAAAAAATTAAAAATTATTTTTTAAATATTCAATTGTGAAAATTTAAAGCTCTCCCCCAAGAGGACAGCTGCCCGCTACGTGAACCTGATGCCGTCCTTCCATGAGTTCATGCGCTCCCAACGTGTTCAAAATTATATTGATGTTTTTGGTCAATCTCCAGGTAGCGTACATTATTTTGAAATATTATAAAGTCTAATATTATATTATTTAGGACCTAGTATCAAAAGAAATGTAGTTCACAAACATATTTGTAAACTTTAAGATTCAAGAAAAATATTTTTTTAACAGATGAAAATGTCAAAAATTAAAAAATATTTCCTGATTCAGAATTTTTTGCAGATGTCTCTCATTACCACACATGATTTTGCCTTGCTATGAAAGAAGAGTTGCAGCCTTAGTCTCTTATTACAACACATGGGGTTATTAGAGACAAGAATTTATTGTAATTAAAAAAAAAAAAAACTGCCAAAACATTTAAGTTAAATAATCAATCGAAAAATCAAGAAGAATTCATTTGATTCTGTTTATATGAGATATTCGTTTCACGTTATTTAGAACTAGTTGCGCGGCCCGGCTTTGCACGGGCTACCTTAGAAAGGGAAGCAATGTTAAGTGGCGCATTCACTTTCGGTAGAGCAACAAATTCGCCGCCATGACGGCTCTCGACGCCCAGCACCTTCTACACACAGTTGCCAAAACAATAGTTTTATGAACGCCATCTCTTGAGAAGAGTGGAAACTAATCCCCTCGTGCTTTTCGATCATTATTATATTTAAACTATAATAACTCCTCGCATATAGCGTTATGTTTTTAGCCTAAAGCTTTCCTGATGAAATGGACAATTCAACACAGAAAGAATTTTTCAATTCGAACCATTAGTTCCTGAGATTAGCGCGTTCAAACACACAAACAAACTCTTCTGCTTTCTTATTAGCGTAGATATTAGCATGCATTTTATTAGTTTTTTGTCTCCCATTACCCCTTTTGTCCCCCTGTCTTGACCAGCCTCCCCTAGCTTCTTTTCCGGAGTGCGAGTTAAAACGGATATTCGGCGGATTTATCCAATGCTCCAAACAAAGTGTGACGACTCATGAATCTCGTAGAGCAAAATATTCCCCCCGCGTATTAACTCCCTGCGGAGTGCTTCCGAACAGATATTCCGTCGCCATTGAAATGATTGGCTAGAGGAATGCCTCCTGTTTTAAAGCAAATTGCGGCCGCCATTCGGCGATTTGAGAACTCGGGAAAGTGGATTGCTCTCTAATTGCTACGGCCGAGAAAAGAGACCGTGCAATTATCTCCACGAGTTAGCTTTTAAACACCTTCCATTTGCTCGATTCTTCATTTTCTCGTGAAATTTCTTATTTCATTTTTAGAATGCCATATTGAATCAATAGTTTTATTGTTCTAGCGAGTAGAAAAGTGCCATTCTCTCGAAAAAGGTACATCTCGTAAGCATTTGTATTTTTTTCAAAAATTAATTTGACGTGTTTCAACCAATTAATTAATTGTTAACTGCCCAGCAAAAAAAAAAAAAAAAAGCTGCTGAAAAGATTTTAAATATTCGCAGAAAAGTTAAGCATATTTTAACATTCTTACACCCTGTAGAATATTTTTTATAGAAAATTAATTTTTTTAAATGTGGATTTTCTGCAGATTATATTGAAGACCAAATGCAGTTTTTTGCGCTCTTTTAAAAGTCTGCAGAAATCTTAAAAAAAAATCTTTCTGATGATTATTTTTTAGCTGGGTGATTCTCCATTTAAATGTGTGTAACCAAGTATTAATTGTTTGTAGATAAGTAATTTATAAACGGTTTAAAAATATTTTCATTGGCACTGGAAGATTTATATTACGTGTCCCACCTTCAAATCAATAGAAGTGGGGAATTTGTGGCCTCAAGATCGCAAGCAGCACATTCAGCAGATTGGCTCCTACGGAACTAAACTTGGAGAAGCTTGAGATAAGAGGACATACTGGCTTCAAATTCAGGTCCGCCATTTAAGCAGGTCATGACCTCTCCCCCAGCTGCGTTTCAAAAATTAATTTATTTGCATATAAGCGGGCATGGTTTTCTCATTTTTTGATATATTTTGCATTGATTTTTTTCACATTGACTTTCCCTGGAAATTTCAAAATAACGGGCTTGTTCAAATTATCTTTTGATATCCAAAAGGGTTTTAAAAATATCTGAAAAAATGCTTTCCAATGTCCATGTCTAAAAGAGCGTACACTTTCCTGTTTTGAAAGTATTTACTACAAAAAGACAACATTTTCTTTCCTGACTTCAACTGTCAGAGCGTGTGTTACTGATGCTGATTTAGAGGATCCATTCAAGTTTTATGTTGTGAGTTTAGTCAAATATTCAGTTAATTTCTTCATTTCTTCACCCATTCTTCATTTACGTATTACAGACTAAAAACAGTACAAATGTTTCCTTCTCAATTTTGCGTGCTTTTTTCCTCAAAATGCGTACGAATGATTTTTTTAAACTGTTTCGCACCGACTTCAAAACTGATGTTTCAGAGTAGTATCGATGGTGTTCATGTTCAAACAATAACACTTTTTTTTACTTTTTAGAGCAATTTTCATGTGTGCTTTTGAAGTCGGTTCTACTTTTTTCCCCTAAAATGCTTTTATACAGTTATTTGGACATACTCCACCCTCTGCTGGCGGCATATTTGCATACTGTAGCAGACATTACTGAATAATTCAATTGCGACCTCCGTTGGCAAATAGGTCCTGGTATAGTTAAACCGCGAAGAGATGGCGGTAAACTGGAAGCGGAAACGGACCACTTAATTTAAAAATAAGTTGGATTGGCGAGAACGTACGACTTCACTGCCTGCGCGTTCTCGACCTATTTCAAAATGAAGTGGTCCTTCCAGTCGACCTGCCATCTCTTCTCGGTTTACCTATTAACTTTTCAATTCGAAGTTATTGGTAGACGCCTGAAAAGCTTATTATAAGCCAGAATTGTATTATAATACTTATAGTAAGCCTGAAAAGCTTCGAAAATAGCTTTCCGAGGCAAATTTTAATACTTTTTTCTCATTGGTGTGAATTTTATCTTATAGCATTGGTATGACTTTTATTGAAACACTTGAATAACTCAAAGACTTTATATGAGAAATGAGTCCAGCGTTATTTTTAGTTATTTATGTTTGTAAGAATCAAAATTTAGAAGCACTTTAACTTGATGGTTCTTTTTTTTTTTTTTTTTTCCTTCTTAATCAACAGATTCAAAATATGACATACACCGATATGTCACTCGCATGCGTTTGAAAAACACATTTACAACAATACAATAAGATACAAATAATGAAGTTCTGCTGAAGTCATATTTTATCTAAGTAACCTTTCAATTATTTTCATGTTTTTTTTCCAGATTTTTTAATTAAAACAATTTTTTTTTGAAACAAATACTCTACAAACTTTCCAGTTTTTGTATACTCACACACATATGTAATTTTTTAAAATTACACATTGTTTCGCATTAAAGTTTTGAGTAATAATTAAAGCACATTTCCATTAACAGAACCGCATTGATTATTATTAGTTAGATTTCTAAAAAAAAAATGCCTTTAAATAGAAACGTTCGCTCGAAATGGTGGTTGTAATAGAGAAAAGAATGAAAAGAGTCGTTCAATAATGATGTAAATATATCTCTCTCCATTAAGTAGAGAAACAGGTTTAACACCACAAGGGGAGAAGAGAAAGATGTCTTTTGTTTGGATTGCGTTAATGTTCAGAAGAGAGTTTTCTTTCTTCAGAAAACTTCCCTTAATAAGCTCGTAAGAGTTTTTCTGAGGCGTTTATTTTCTTAATACACGCGTTAAATATTCGCGGATGAAAGTTGGACAAAAAACTGAATGCATTGTGAGAAGCTCGGCCGAAAAACTAATTATGAATTTTACAAGGCATTCAAAAAAGAAACAAAGAAGATAAAAAACATGTTGCTCCTGAAAAACGTGGAAGGTTAAAAAGAACTTTTCACTAACTAGCTTCAAATGATATATTGTAGTTTTTATTTTAATTTTCCGCACTTCTTGAACTTGCTTCTTTTCATTAGCGTGCAAGCTGCAAAGTATACATTTTGACGGTATGTGCTGCATTTCAACTGTATTTGTGTATAATTTTAGTATCTTGAGGAAGTTAAGTAACTTTTTTAAAGGCATAAATTAGAGCAATGTAAAAAATGTTATCCAAAGTTACAAAATGCTATAAACGTATAGTTTTATAAATGAGATTCAACCGTATTATCCATGTATAAAAAATTGAACGTATGTTTGTGTAAGTGTATTTCTTTGGGATACAAATCCGCAAATTACATATAATTTTATTCCAAATTTGGCCAAAAAAACCACTGATATTCAGCAACTCACATAGACGATGTTTTCCTTGTACACATCCACAGTTTACGTCGGATCTTTGCCAAGTTTCACACAGAGGTCTTTTAATGCTCATGAGTTCATATAAAGTTCTTTTTTCAACCTTCTGTGTGGGTGAAAGCCCTCGTGGGGCGGAATGTTTACGCCGATTAATAAAATTGACTAATTCTTGGAGATCTGAAAAAATCTAAAGTGTAAAGGATAAATACAACGTTTAAAAATCACAAATGCTCAAGAATAATGCTGCGGACACGTGTTCCGGCGTTACAAAGAACGCCTTTTTCAATGCAAAATATTATGGGTTTATGGATGCACAGACATCCGACAAAAATCATCGTCCGATCCGATGCATTGATCCAACCATCGGAGGTTCGGAGGACTGTGCATCCATAAGCTCGCAATTTTTTGCATTGAAAAAGGCGTTCCTCGTAACTAGGGGTGCACCGATAAGCAAATTAGCCTATTACCGATTACTGATTAATCGGCTGCTGATAATCGGCCGATTAATCGGCTGAGCCAATTCATGATCAGGATATTTTTTTTAGTATTTTTAGCAGTTTTCTTTTTTTTTTTTTTTTGCAATCCGATTTTAGAAAGAGTTAAGGATTAATTTCTCTGAGCGAAGATTTATTTGTTTTCCTATTTTTCCCAAAGTTATTTCAAAATTTCAATCCAATATCTTTGAACTGTGTTAATTATCTTAACTACGAGTAGACATGAAAATTAAAACAAAAAAAATTAAAGCACATTAATTAGGGGTGGCTTTAATTAAAAACAATTTTGTGGTAGCTTTTTAATTTAAGACTTTTAATCTTCATAAAAATTGAAGGTTACCAAAAAATCTACGCTAAGAAGAGAAGTATCGACACATGAAAAATGTTGCAACACTGTTTACATGTGTATACTTATTAAAAATAGAAAAATTAATTTAATAAAAAATTAATATCAACTGTGAGGATATGTTTTTTTATTTCATTCTTTAAATTATTTGGGTTTTTTTACTTACTGTACTTTCGTACAACGAGTTACATTTGTGTTTGCAGAAAATATTTTACTCTTTCTTTACAAATTTAATCATTGTATTTTCTTGCTCGAGGCATACTTTAACTAAATTTATTAAAGTCATATTTATTCTCGGTTATGGCATACTTATTCTCAGTTGATCGGCAAAATTCGGTATATTATAAATGAAATGAAAATACTTACTGCTTTCACATTCCAATAAAAATTTCAGGAATTTAATTATTCCTAATAATCTCTAATGAATATCAGTTGTGAGGGTTATCTTTTAATATTCCCTTCAGTTTTACACGCTGCATGAAATCTCTGTTTTGTTTTTACTCTGTGCACTTTCACACTACATGTTATAGTATATGATAACTGCAGAAAAATACATTTTTTTACTGCTAGCAAATTATTCCATCATAGTTTCTTGGTGAAAATATCGTTTAAAAGTTGATATCAAAAACTTTTTTTTCCACCGATTAATCGGTAAAATTTTGCCGATTATTAATAATCTGCCATGTGGGCAATTATGGCCAATTAATCGGTACATTCCTATTTGTAACGCCGAAACACATGTCTGAAGTATTCCTGCTTTTTAAATGTTGTATTTATATTTTACATTTGTGCGCAAAGGTCTATTTCAAATCTAAAGTGGTCTAATTTTTTGAATCATAAAATTTTTCTTTTCCGCACACTCAACGGGGAATTTTCTTTTATTTAAACCTACTTGTTGAACATGCATCACTTGACGCAACTTTTTTTTTCAATGTAGATAGTGGGCACCTTGTCTAGTGGTCAGACCTGGATGAGGAGGTTAAGGGTTAGAATGGTAGCATTTCTGTTCAGTCCGATGTTATTTTCCGAGAACTGATAAAGAAGGGAAATAAATCAAAAAGAAAAAAAAAAGCATCAACGCAAAACACCTCGTCAAATAAACGAACTCAATGAAAAACAAAGCAACATCTCACATTCCTTATCTCCATCCCCCCTGTCTTGGCGAGGCCTGAGACATGCGCAAAAGCGTCCTCGGTCGCCGGAAAAAAATCAAACAGTACGGCATATGTGTGCTGTAAAAGTCGGAATTCACACAGAATGACGGAAAAGTAAAGTAGCCCACCCCGAATTGAGAGCTTAGCTGGCAGAAGACAAAAACAAGAACCGTGTAACGTCAGGCAACGTCGCAAGTAAACGTTAAAAAAGCTATAACAAATCTTTCTAGGAAGAATGACGTAGTGATTATACTGCAAAAAAAAAAAAATGTTGTTTTTACAGTATAATACATCTAATTTTACAGTAAAAAACGGTAAAAATTGCTAATATTACAGTAATAAACTTTACAATTGCCAGTTTTACAGTTTATTACTGCGCATTTTGCAGTTTTAAACTGGAAACTGCTGCTAGTATTATACTGTTATCTTTACAGTATAATACCGCTGATTTTGAGGCAATAAACTGTAAAATTATTGGTAATTAATTAACTGTAATTTTGCTGCTTTACAGTAATAAACTGTAAAACCGCTAATTTTATAGTTTACTAGCTGACCCGGCCACTTGTTTCTGTGGCTAAGGTATGGGTTAAACTATCTAAATTTTAATATTACACAGGTAAAAGTTCACAAATTACAGTAAAACATTTTTTATTACAATACAATTGAAAAAAAAAAAAAGAATATTGTATAACTTAAAAACCCGAAAAGGTAAGATATTTACGAAACAGTCGAATTTTGAATCGCAAACTCTGAGGTGTATATTTATGTTACAAAACAATGTGGCGGTAAAAATTGTGTGTATAGAAAAAATTTTAATCTTCGCACCATAAAACAATATATTTTCCCCCCTAAGAATTTGTTTTTTGAATAGTAAATACCAAATGTATTGTTGAACGATAATTTGCAAATTTATTGCTGCAGATGGATACGCTTAGCAAATACAATTCTGAACTAAATCGCTAAAAATTTAAATATTACATAGGTAAAAGATCACATAATTCAGTGAGCCTTTCTTTGTCTAAAAACACCTGACATAAAAATCACTAAACAATATGAATATTTTATAACTCAAAGCTCGAAAAAGGTATGATATTTTTCAATAAAATAAATTTCCTAAAAAAATATTTGTACCTAAACACGAGTAAAAAATATTTTTAAAACATACAAAATAGCATATGTTAAGTCTCTAAACTGCTTTAATAAATTGAATTAAGTAAAGGAGAAGTAAGCAAATAATATTTTTCCGAACATTGATTTAATAATACTTACATTCACAATTTAAATTAAGAGAATCGGGACGAATATGCCAGAAACCGATTCGACATCCTTGATCGTTACCACTATTGCTTTTTGCTTCCGAAGCAACTGACAACATAGCAGTAGATTTTATCTTATAGAAGCCAAGAATACAGAAAAGATGGTAGCTAAATAGATAATTTGCAATAAAAAATATATTGCGGTCCTAAATTGAGATAAAAACTATCCTATCATTTAAGTTGGACCAAACTGAAACTGCGTGCAAAATTCGGTTAAAATCGGTTCAGTAGCTGAGGAGTCCATTGGCCACAAACACATGGACACGTAATTTTTATATGTTAAGATATGGGTCATTTTCACCATATGCTTACATTTCAAAATTTTTAAGTAATTTTTTTAACTTGCTATTTTTTTAGAAACACTAACAGATGTTTAGTCACATATTTTAGGTGTGTGAAAAAGTAATTGGTTGTACACTTTGATGACTAATTAAGTATTCAAATACTGTTGTAAAACTTTAAGTTGCAAAGAAAATTGTCGTCCAGTTACCATACAAAATACCAATATGAATTCTCACCTTTGAACTATCATAGCGCCTAGAACCAACTTAATATGAAATTACTTGCTTCCTTGAAGCTTAAAACGATGTTTGTGATTGTTAAAATATTGATAAAAACTGTATGGTAACGGATTTGACCAGTAACGGACTTGACAATTTCAACCAAAATGTCAAATTATGGCTAGGTTGTCGAATTTAAAAAATTAACAACAATATGCATTTTCTTAGAGTTGTATAACAAACAATATTTAGTAGTAAAAGTTGAGAAAAAGTAAAAATTAACACTAAAATCTTTGGTAACGGACTTGACAAAGAATAAAAATACGCACCGGGAAGAAATTTTGTGCGAAACGCCACAGCAATACTTCTCGACTCAGGAAAACAAAATGGTACGAAATAGTTACGTCACTAGTTTGTTAAGTTAACTAAATGCGTGTTACCATCTTTTGACTTCAATAAATACCTTTTTTAGCTAAAATAATCTGAGGGTAACGGACTTGACAAGAACTTCCGGACAAAATATATTCATACATTTCTTATTGAAATAAAATTACTATTGTCAATATTTATTATGAATACCATATACTAATACTCAATGTATATAAATAATGTGTTGCATTTACTTTGTTTGACCATTAAGTATAGGAAAAAAATAGTTGAACTTGCGAAAATTGGAAATGGACAAGCGTTAAAGACTTATATAAAAATAAATAAACAAATTTCAATAATTTGTTGAGTGATAGAATTTTTTTGGGGGTATTTCTTGCAGAAAATAATTGTCCGCATTGAATTTAAATGGGGATTCGCCGCTAGGGGATTCGCCGCTAGAGGGCGCCAGTGTTGCAGGGGAGATTTTTGCTGCTCTGAGCTAAGTGATATTTTTAATGTAAATTGTTTGTTTTTATTGTATCAGTTTTGGTATTTTTATTGTATTTCAGTATATAATTTAGTATTTCTGTGCATTGAGACTTATGTTTGCTTTACTTGCATTCTTAAAGTGTTTTTCAATTTTTTGAGCTAAGCCTAAAATGTGGTGATTCCTTTGTTGTTAGGCCTGTGTTCTTAGTTGGGTGTAGCAATTTAGTTTATTTTTATTTACTACTGACTTAGTTATCTGCATTCTTTGTATCTTTAACTCAAATGATTTCTGATTTTAATTATTAGTAGTTACTCTTAAAATTTTGCACTTTTCTCTTTTTGTATTGCTTTTGTATAAGTGGATCATTCGAGTTATTATGGGTGTTATATGCATTTTGAAAGAGGTTAAGAATGGGAAGGGGAGCAGGTGGATTTCTTGCGACATTTGTCAGATGTTCTGCCTGTATGAGGGAAAAGAGGAGTCCATTTCTGAGGATGATTTCACTTGCACTAAGTGTGCTGAGCTCCTGGACTTAAAAAATAGGATGACCATTTTGCAGGCCCAAATAGCCTCAGGTTGTGGGACAGAGGAGGTAAACAATTCAGATGGAAAGGGGGAAGTTATTAAAAAGGATGTGGGCATTAGCTGTGAGTTAGTTAGTGGGATTATTCCAGAGGTGAAGGGGGAAGTTAGCAGTAAGGAGACAGACTGGGAGACGAAGGGGGTAATATTGGGGGATTCTATGGTGCGTGAGGTGGGAAATTCAATCGGGAGGGTAAAACGTCAGGTGGCTAGGTGTTGTTTACCAGGGGCTCGGGTGAAGGATGTAAATAAGGTTGCAGAGAAGAGGGGGACATTTGATAAGGAGGATATGGTCACTTTATGGGTGGGAACGAACGATGTAGGCCGTAGTAATAATGAGGAATTTAGGAACGAGTGGAATTCCCTGTTGGATAAAGCAACCAACAGTTCGACCAGTGTCCAAGTGGTTGGGTTGCTGCCCAGGTACGGAGTCAATAGGAGCTGGTTAAACCAGCGGGCTAGGTGCATGAACCTGATACTCAAAGAAATTTGCCATATGCGCAATATCAGATTCATCGACGTGTGGAGTTATTGTAAGCGAGATTGGATTGCTAGGGATGGCCTGCATCTGAGTTCTACAGGGGTTAAAATGGTTAGTGGTTTGGTTTTGGAGTATTCTGAGTCAAAAAACTAAGTTTGAAAGGGGGGCAGGGTTCACGGAGAAGGTTGCAAATATATGCAAACTATTTGGGTTTTATTAGGAATGGTAATAAGGAGGAAAATAAGAGTAGTCATTTCAACAATTTTGATTCAAGAAATCGTAAGGGGTTGAATAAAAACAAGTTGAGCATGCTTAAGGTTTTTTATACCAATGCTCGCAGTATTAGGAACAAGATGGAAGAATTAAAAAGCATAATCACAAATGAGAAATTGGATGTAATTGGAGTTACCGAGACATGGGCTACCAAAAATGATGATGATTTATTGTGTATTCCTGGGTATAATTTGTTTAGACAAGATAGAGTAGGTAAAAGAGGTGGTGGGGTTTTATTTTATGTTAGAGATACTTTAACTTGCAATGAATTGGCAATAAATGACAAACCTAATGATATTGACATGGTTTGGCTAGAATTGATGAGCGGTAAGGGTAAAAAATTACGTTTGGGTAACATTTATAGGCCACCTAATCTAAGCCAGGGTCAAGATGAACAGATGTATCGTATTATTAGAGACATGTCGAGTAAGGGACCGGTAATTATAATGGGGGATTTCAATTTTCCGGGCATTGATTGGAATAATTCTTACCCCAATAATAGTAGAGAAGAGGAATTTCTAAAAGTAATTGGTGACTGTTTTTTAGATCAAGTTGTTTCTGAGGGAACACGGCAGGATACTGTTTTGGATCTTGTTTTCTGCAATGTGGAAGGTTCTGTACAGGCATTATGTGTAGGGGAGCATATTGGGGATAGTGACCACAACAGCATTAGGTTTGGGATTAAGTTTGATATGCACAAAGACAAAAATTTTAGGTTTGTACCTAATTTCAGAAATACTGATTTTGTCGCACTCAGGCAGAGTTTGAAAGCGGTTTTTTCATCAGGTTTGGACAATAGCGATGTAAATTTGCAGTGGACAGAGTTTAAGGAAAAACTAGCAAAAACAGTTGGAGATTTTGTTCCTTTCAGGAGAAAAGGGGTAAACACAAAAATTTGGCCCATGTGGTTCACTAGGGAAACTAAGGATGCTCTAAACCGTAAGCAAGCTGCTTTTCGTCGATTAAAAGAAACTGGTCACAGCGCAGACAGGCTACAGTATTGTGAGGCTAGGCGTAGTTTTAAGTATTTGGTACGGTTTCAGAAAAGAGAATTGGAACAAAAGCTGGCCGATAATATTGACAGGAATCCAAAGGAGTTTTTTGCATACGCAAATTCTGGGAAAGTTCGAAATAGTCAAATTGGGCCACTAGTAGATGAGCATGGAAATTTAATTCAGAATGATGGTGATATAGCAAATGTTCTAAATGACTTTTTTTCCAGTGTTTTTAACGATAACTGTATCTCAACAGTTGACACAAGCAAGACACAAGCTACTACACAGCTTGAGGACTTTGTATTTTCCAGGGAGGACGTTTTACTTCATTTGAAAAAAATTAAAACCACAAAAGCTCCGGGACCAGATAATATTTATCCAAAAATTCTAGTAGAATGTGCAGAGGAATTAGTTGACGCTATAGTTAATATATTCAATGCTTCGTATAACTCAGGGATAGTGCCAGAGGACTGGAAACTAGCTAACATTACACCACTCTTCAAGAAAGGGTCTAGAGGTAATGCAGGAAATTATAGGCCTGTGAGTCTGACTTCAGTGGTATGTAAAATTTTTGAAACATTGATCAAAATTAAGATTATGAATTTCTTAGAAAATAATGGGCTGTTGAGTAGTTTGCAGTATGGTTTCAGAAAAGGTAAATCGTGTGCTACTAATTTATTACATTTCTACGACAAGGTTACCTTGGCTTTAGATAGCAAAAAATGCGTAGATGTTGTTTACATAGATTTTCAAAAAGCTTTCGATAAGGTACCGCATGTAGCACTACTCAGTAAGTTAGCTGGTATAGGGGTAGCAGGTAAAATTCTAGTTTGGGTTAGGAATTGGCTGACAGGAAGGAAACAAAGAGTAGTTGTTAGGGGTAACTATTCTAAATGGAGTGAGGTTTTAAGTGGGGTTCCCCAAGGATCAGTTTTAGGTCCCCTTTTGTTTATTATTTTTATGAATGACATTCATGAAAATGTTTCTGGATACATGAATTGTTTTGCCGATGATGTCAAACTTATGGGGGTTGTAGAAAATGACGAACAAATAAATCAGCTGCAACAGGATTTGGATCATATTACTAAATGGGCAGACAAATGGGGTATGGCGGTTAATGTTGGGAAATGTCAAGTGCTGCATTTCGGTCATGGAAATAAGCATACAAGCTATTATTTACAGGGTTCAGTCATTAGTAGGGCAGATAATGTTATGGATCTAGGTGTCTTAATAAATCAGGATTTCAAGTCTAGTCAACAGTGCAGCATAGCTAGTAACAAAGCCAATAGGATGCTTGGGTTTATTAATAGATCTATTTCAAACAAATCTAAGAAGGTTCTTCTGCCTCTATATAGAAGTTTGGTAAGACCTCATTTGGAGTATGCTGTTCAGTTTTGGTCTCCTTATCTGAAGAAAGACATTAATTTATTGGAAAGGGTACAAAGAAGGACTACAAGGTTAGTAAATGGGTTTTCTAATTTAGACTATGATTCCAGACTTAGAATGCTTAATATGTATAGTCTTGAGCGAAGGAGAGCCAGAGGGGACATGATTCAGTTGTTTAAATTTATTAAAATGAATGATGTTACGGGGTTAGATTTTCGCACGGAAAGCAGGACAAGGGGTCATTGTTTTAAGCTGTTTAAATCTCAGGCTAATCTTGAAATTCGAAAAAATTACTATTTTAGTAGGGTAGTGGGAACTTGGAACAGCTTACCGGAAGAGGCGGTAAAGAGCAATGGAGTAGATGGCTTTAAGAGGGCCATTGATCTTCATTGGGGTCTTTAATTTGACTAGGACCAGCCAAGTTGGGCCCAGAGCCTGCTGCTGGTCGCCACATTTGTATTTGTATTTGTATTTGTATATACAAAATAAATGTAAAAAAAATTTTCTGAAGTTCACTAAAAATGTCACATTTTTTTTCTCGAAAATGAGTACACATTTCTTCTTGCAGGTGAATGCAAGTTGATTCCAGGGTGTTCTCGTGTCTTATTTGATACAGTTTACAAAATCCATCGCTTAATAGAACCAACACTTCATTCCGTGCTACAAAGCCACTATTTTTATACGTAAAGTTGAAGTGATCTAACTTATTCATGAATTCTAAATAGGCTGCAGGTGAAAACATAATGCTACGATTCATGAAGTCATCTTCGAGCTGTAGGGAAAATCCATCGAGAGTTAGCACTACACTAAGATGGATGCCGCCGTACATTTCAAATAAAGTTTTTTTTTTTTTTCAAAAGTTCACTACTTGTAATACTTTGTGTAAGCCAGTCACTTTCAGGTATAATGTCACAGTCTTGCATCACGGTTTCTATCAAATCAGGCTGGGTTGTACTCACGTCGGGCTGCTCCGGGGGTACTCGAAGGGCTTCCAACACGTCGCGTTGCAGGAGTTGCTCCGGGACGCTCGTCTCGGGATGCAGGGGTTGCTCCGGAATCAGGTCGGCTTGCAGGGGTGCATCGGACTTGATCGGAGACGCGCTGGGCTTGCTCAAGGGCGCGTCGGACTCCACCAAGGGCTGCTCCGGGGTTACTTGAAGAGGTGCTGGGGTCAAACATCGCCGTTTCGGATGAGGCTCGTCTTGAAGGAGACGTCGGAATGTCACACTGATGCGTGGATGTTTTACATGTAGCTCGGGGCGTATTCCATGCGTGAACAGTTTGTTTGTCGGTGGGTGCATGATGTACAAACTTCCATGCGCCAGCGGAAGATATATGCTTGGGTAGTCCGGTCGATTGAAGATGATAGTTCGAGTCGCTCCTATGGATATAGTTGCGATGGATGAACTGTTGAGAAGACTAGGTTCATTGTCTCTATGATCTGAAATTGAAGCCGATCCATTTGGGTACAAGTTGAGCAAAGCATAGTTATAATGCTCCCCTGAAGCATATTCAACTTCCTCCTTCAACTGCAACATTAGTGGAGTCCAAGGATTCGCTGACACGTTCATTCCGGAGTAGGAATAACAAAGTCCGTCATTACCATATGCGAAAATTTTCCTCTTTGGAGTATAACTCCTACCATACACAGTAACACACTGCTGTTCAAATTTTATCTTTGAAAGTTCAGCGAAAATGTTGTCTGCTTTCTCCTCATTGAAGAACTTTTCGCAATAAGATATGCGAAGCCCATTTTCAGTGATTCGTCGAACAGAATGCATTTTTACAAGAAGAGAAAGTTTCGGACACTACTACCAAACAGCAAGTATCAGAGCAAGAATGACTTTTATCTCACAAAAAGGCAATCGCTGTCTTATCAATTAGTGGCGCTGAGGTCGGGGAATCATACTACGTATCCATCATGTGACGCTTAATCACCGATCTCTGACCACAAGTGACCCATGTCTTATCAATTTTGATATCCTCGAACGTCGTCCCTGCACCGATCACGCGGCGCTTAATCCCTGGGCCACATTAGAGTGACATCACTGTTTTTAGATTAGTTCATCTCTCTCAATCGCATATAATTTTTTTTTTTTAAGTTTTACATTTCTCGTTAAGTTTAGCTTCAGAAAAATTGCCTTTAGTCTTTTAGACTTGGAGAGTTTTTTTTTTTTTTTTTCACATTTATTTTTCAAAATTTTGCAATGTTATTAGTATATTTTTTTTTTTTCATCTCAAGTTTATGAAATTTGCTAAGTTGAATGTAACGTTTGAAATTTTCATACAACATTTTACTAGGTTAGTTCTGGATAATGTTTTCTTCTAAGGTTCATTTCATGAGTAAAAGTTTTTTCGTTTTCAATAAGATCTCGTTAAGTTGATCTTCAGGAAAATTGCCTTTAGTAGACTTGGAGAGTTATTATTTTTTTTTTTCGCATTTATTTTTCGAAATTTTGCAATGTTATTAGTATATTTTTTTCATCTTAAGTTTATGAAATTTGCTGAGTTGAATGTAAGGTTTGAAATTTTCATACAACATTTTATTATGTTAGTTTAAGTTTTATCGTTTCGCTATTAGTACTGGATAATATTTTCTTCTAAGTTTCATTTCATGAGTAAAAGTTTTTCGATATCAATAAGATTTTCAGAGGAATATTTTGCGTTAAGAAAATTTGTTTACATACGAAGATTATTTTAGAAAAAAAATACACTGAAGTGACAAAAGTCATGGGATAGCAATATGCAAATTTTCAGATGGCAGTAGCATCGCATAGAACAGGTATAAATGCGCAGTGCTTTTACAGAGCTTTCATTTCTGTTCAAGTTATTCATGTGAAAAGGTTTTAACGTGATGATGACCGCACGACGTGAATTAACAGACTTTGAACGCGGAATGTTAGTTGGAGCTAGACGCATGGGTCATGCCATTTCGGAAATCGTTAGAGAATTCAACATTCCCAGATCCACTGTGTCAAGAGTGTGCCGAGAGTATGAAATTTCAGGCATAACATCCCACCATGGACAGCGCAGTGGTCGACCGCCTGCACTTAAAGATCGAGACCGGCGACGTCTGCAAAGAGTCGTAAATTCTAACAGACAAGCAACACTGCGTCAAATCACCGTAGAAATCAATGTGGGACGTACAACGGACGTGTCTGCTAGAACTGTGCGGAGAAATTTGGATTTCTTGGGCTATTCCAGCAGAAGACCGACTCGAGTGCCTTTACTGACAGAACGACATCGCTTGCAGCGACTCTCGTGGGCACGTGAGCATATCGGTTGGTCCCTAGATGAATGGAAAACCGTGGCCTGGTCCGATGAGTCACGATTTCAGCTGGTAAGAGCCGATGGTAGGGTTCGAGTGTGGCGCAGACCCCACGAAGCCATGGACCCAAACTGTCAGCAAGGCACTGTTCAAGCTGGTGGTGGCTCCGTAATGGTGTGGGCTGTTTTTTCATGGCATGGACTTGGTCCTCTAGTGCGACTGGACCGAACATTGACTGGAAATGCTTATGTGCAGCTACTTGGAGATCACTTGCAGCCATTCATGGACTTCATGTACCCAAACAACGATGGGATTTTCATGGATGACAATGCGCCATGTCACCGGGCCACAACTGTTCGCAATTGGTTTGAAGAAAATTCTGGACAATTCCAACGAATGATTTGGCCACCTAGATCGCCCGACATGAATCCCATTGAGCATTTATGGGACACCATCGAGAGGTCTGTTCGTGCCCAAAATCCTGCCCCATCAACGCTTTCACAATTATGGACGTCTATCGAGACAGCATGGCTCAATATTCCTGCAGAAGACTTCCAACGACTTGTTGAGTCCATGCCACGTCGAGTTGTTGCACTTCGCCGGGCAAAAGGAGGGCCGACACGATATTAAGAGGTATCCCATGACTTTTGTCACTTCAGTGTATTTAATGTGTTAGAATTTTTTTTTCTTTTTACGGAAAAGTTTTAAGTGATGAAAATTTTTAAATGAAGAAAAATTAATTTTCAAAAAAATATTTGCGAGGAAAGTTTTGCTTACAAAAAAAAAAAAAATTAAGTTAAATTGAAAAAAATTTCTCCCCCCTTTTTTTTTTTTTTTCTCTCTCTCGAATCCATACTATGTGACTAGTGCTAATACTTAAATTTACTTTTGACTTCCAAGTCGCGGTCGGTTAAAACATCAATGCTTTTTGGATTTATCACAAAGTATTCCTCAATGATATTTCATAAACACTAAACTTTTCCCGACATAAAATCTTTCAAACTTGTAAAAAGTAAACCTTGTGAAAAAAGAAAAATTGCAATGCATGATAGGTGCGAAAGTTGTTAAATTCACATTCAGAATAATTCAGATAGGAGCATAAGATGTAATTAATTAGATGAATGCAATAAATTATTGCCAGACTTGTTAAGCATTAGCTAAGATAAATTCACATTCACAATAATTTAGATAGAAGTACAAGTTGTAAGTGACGCTATGAGTGCAAATAATTATCGCAAACTTGTTTCATCTAAATCTTGTTATACTATGAGAAAAGAAACAAAGGCTTGGAAGTCAAATGCAAATTTAAAAATATTTGAGAGGAAAGTTTTGCCGCAAAACTTTCCTCTCAAATATTTTTAAATTTGCATTTGACTTCCAAGCCTTTGTTTCTTTTCTCATAGTATAACAAGATTTAGATGAAACAAGTTTGCGATAATTATTTGCACTCATAGCGTCACTTACAACTTGTACTTCTATCTAAATTATTGTGAATGTGAATTTATCTTAGCTAATGCTTAACAAGTCTGGCAATAATTTATTGCATTCATCTAATTAATTACATCTTATGCTCCTATCTGAATTATTCTGAATGTGAATTTAACAACTTTCGCACCTATCATGCATTGCAATTTTTCTTTTTTCACAAGGTTTACTTTTTACAAGTTTGAAAGATTTTATGTCGGGAAAAGTTTAGTGTTTATGAAATATCATTGAGGAATACTTTGTGATAAATCCAAAAAGCATTGATGTTTTAACCGACCGCGACTTGGAAGTCAAAAGTAAATTTAAGTATTAGCACTAGTCACATAGTATGGATTCGAGAGAGAGAAAAAAAAAAGAGAGAGAAATTTTTTTCAATTTAACTTAATTTTTTTTTTTTTTTTGTAAGCAAAACTTTCCTCGCAAATATTTTTTTGAAAATTAATTTTTCTTCATTTAAAAATTTTCATCACTTAAAACTTTTCCGTAAAAAGAAAAAAAAATTCTAACACATTAAATATTTTTTTTCTAAAATAATCTTCGTATGTAAACAAATTTTCTTAACGCAAAATATTCCTCTGAAAATCTTATTGATATCGAAAAACTTTTACTCATGAAATGAAACTTAGAAGAAAATATTATCCAGTACTAATAGCGAAACGATAAAACTTAAACTAACATAATAAAATGTTGTATGAAAATTTCAAACCTTACATTCAACTCAGCAAATTTCATAAATTTAAGATGAAAAAAATATACTAATAACATTGCAAAATTTCGAAAAATAAATGCGAAAAAAAAAAATAATAACTCTCCAAGTCTACTAAAGGCAATTTTCCTGAAGATAAACTTAACGAGATCTTATTGAAAACGAAAAAACTTTTACTCATGAAATGAACCTTAGAAGAAAACATTATCCAGAACTAACCTAGTAAAATGTTGTATGAAAATTTCAAACGTTACATTCAACTTAGCAAATTTCATAAACTTGAGATGAAAAAAAAAAAACATATAATAATAACATTGCAAAATTTTGAAAAATAAATGTGAAAAAAAAAAAAAAAAAAAACTCTCCAAGTCTAAAAGACTAAAGGCAATTTTTCTGAAGCTAAACTTAACGAGAAATGTAAAACTTAAAAAAAAAAAATTATATGCGATTGAGAGAGATGAACTAATCTAAAAACAGTGATGTCACTCTAATGTGGCCCAGGGGTGATGATTAAGCGCCGCGTGATCGGTGCAGGGACGACGTTCGAGGATATCAAAATTGATAAGACATGGGTCACTTGTGGTCAGAGATCGGTGATTAAGCGTCACATGATGGATACGTAGTAAGATTCCCCGACCTCAGCGCCACTAATTGATAAGACAGCGATTGCCTTTTTGTAAGATAAAAGTCATTCTTGCTCTGATACTTGCTGTTTGGTAGTAGTGTCCGAAACTTTCTCTTCTTGTAAAAATGCATTCTGTTCGACGAATCACTGAAAATGGGCTTCGCATATCTTATTGCGAAAAGTTCTTCAACGAGGAGAAAGCAGACAACATTTTCGCTGAACTTTCAAAGATAAAATTTGAACAGCAGTGTGTTACTGTGTATGGTAGGAGTTATACTCCAAAGAGGAAAATTTTCGCATATGGTAATGACGGACTTTGTTATTCCTACTCCGGAATGAACGTGTCAGCGAATCCTTGGACTCCACTAATGTTGCAGTTGAAGGAGGAAGTTGAATATGCTTCAGGGGAGCATTATAACTATGCTTTGCTCAACTTGTACCCAAATGGATCGGCTTCAATTTCAGATCATAGAGACAATGAACCTAGTCTTCTCAACAGTTCATCCATCGCAACTATATCCATAGGAGCGACTCGAACTATCATCTTCAATCGACCGGACTACCCAAGCATATATCTTCCGCTGGCGCATGGAAGTTTGTACATCATGCACCCACCGACAAACAAACTGTTCACGCATGGAATACGCCCCGAGCTACATGTAAAACATCCACGCATCAGTGTGACATTCCGACGTCTCCTTCAAGACGAGCCTCATCCGAAACGGCGATGTTTGACCCCAGCACCTCTTCAAGTAACCCCGGAGCAGCCCTTGGTGGAGTCCGACGCGCCCTTGAGCAAGCCCAGCGCGTCTCCGATCAAGTCCGATGCACCCCTGCAAGCCGACCTGATTCCGGAGCAACCCCTGCATCCCGAGACGAGCGTCCCGGAGCAACTCCTGCAACGCGACGTGTTGGAAGCCCTTCGAGTACCCCCGGAGCAGCCCGACGTGAGTACAACCCAGCCTGATTTGATAGAAACCGTGATGCAAGACTGTGACATTATACCTGAAAGTGACTGGCTTACACAAAGTATTACAAGTAGTGAACTTTTGAAAAAAAAAAAAACTTTATTTGAAATGTACGGCGGCATCCATCTTAGTGTAGTGCTAACTCTCGATGGATTTTCCCTACAGCTCGAAGATGACTTCATGAATCGTAGCATTATGTTTTCACCTGCAGCCTATTTAGAATTCATGAATAAGTTAGATCACTTCAACTTTACGTATAAAAATAGTGGCTTTGTAGCACGGAATGAAGTGTTGGTTCTATTAAGCGATGGATTTTGTAAACTGTATCAAATAAGACACGAGAACACCCTGGAATCAACTTGCATTCACCTGCAAGAAGAAATGTGTACTCATTTTCGAGAAAAAAAAATGTGACATTTTTAGTGAACTTCAGAAAATTTTTTTTACATTTATTTTGTATATACAAATACAAATACAAATACAAATGTGGCGACCAGCAGCAGGCTCTGGGCCCAACTTGGCTGGTCCTAGTCAAATTAAAGACCCCAATGAAGATCAATGGCCCTCTTAAAGCCATCTACTCCATTGCTCTTTACCGCCTCTTCCGGTAAGCTGTTCCAAGTTCCCACTACCCTACTAAAATAGTAATTTTTTCGAATTTCAAGATTAGCCTGAGATTTAAACAGCTTAAAACAATGACCCCTTGTCCTGCTTTCCGTGCGAAAATCTAACCCCGTAACATCATTCATTTTAATAAATTTAAACAACTGAATCATGTCCCCTCTGGCTCTCCTTCGCTCAAGACTATACATATTAAGCATTCTAAGTCTGGAATCATAGTCTAAATTAGAAAACCCATTTACTAACCTTGTAGCCCTTCTTTGTACCCTTTCCAATAAATTAATGTCTTTCTTCAGATAAGGAGACCAAAACTGAACAGCATACTCCAAATGAGGTCTTACCAAACTTCTATATAGAGGCAGAAGAACCTTCTTAGATTTGTTTGAAATAGATCTATTAATAAACCCAAGCATCCTATTGGCTTTGTTACTAGCTATGCTGCACTGTTGACTAGACTTGAAATCCTGATTTATTAAGACACCTAGATCCATAACATTATCTGCCCTACTAATGACTGAACCCTGTAAATAATAGCTTGTATGCTTATTTCCATGACCGAAATGCAGCACTTGACATTTCCCAACATTAACTGCCATACCCCACTTGTCTGCCCATTTAGTAATATGATCCAAATCCTGTTGCAGCTGATTTATTTGTTCGTCATTTTCTACAACCCCCATAAGTTTGACATCATCGGCAAAACAATTCATGTTTCCAGAAACATTTTCATGAATGTCATTCATAAAAATAATAAACAAAAGGGGACCTAAAACTGATCCTTGGGGAACCCCACTTAAAACCTCACTCCATTTAGAATAGTTACCCCTAACAACTACTCTTTGTTTCCTTCCTGTCAGCCAATTCCTAACCCAAACTAGAATTTTACCTCCTACCCCTATACCAGCTAATTTACTGAGTAGTGCTACATGCGGTACCTTATCGAAAGCTTTTTGAAAATCTATGTAAACAACATCTACGCATTTTTTGCTATCTAAAGCCAAGGTAACCTTGTCGTAGAAATGTAATAAATTAGTAGCACACGATTTACCTTTTCTGAAACCATACTGCAAACTACTCAACAGCCCATTATTTTCTAAGAAATTCATAATCTTAATTTTGATCAATGTTTCAAAAATTTTACATACCACTGAAGTCAGACTCACAGGCCTATAATTTCCTGCATTACCTCTAGACCCTTTCTTGAAGAGTGGTGTAATGTTAGCTAGTTTCCAGTCCTCTGGCACTATCCCTGAGTTATACGAAGCATTGAATATATTAACTATAGCGTCAACTAATTCCTCTGCACATTCTACTAGAATTTTTGGATAAATATTATCTGGTCCCGGAGCTTTTGTGGTTTTAATTTTTTTCAAATAAAGTAAAACGTCCTCCCTGGAAAATACAAAGTCCTCAAGCTGTGTAGTAGCTTGTGTCTTGCTTGTGTCAACTGTTGAGATACAGTTATCGTTAAAAACACTGGAAAAAAAGTCATTTAGAACATTTGCTATATCACCATCATTCTGAATTAAATTTCCATGCTCATCTACTAGTGGCCCAATTTGACTATTTCGAACTTTCCCAGAATTTGCGTATGCAAAAAACTCCTTTGGATTCCTGTCAATATTATCTGCCAGCTTTTGTTCCAATTCTCTTTTCTGAAACCGTACCAAATACTTAAAACTACGCCTAGCCTCACAATACTGTAGCCTGTCTGCGCTGTGACCAGTTTCTTTTAATCGACGAAAAGCAGCTTGCTTACGGTTTAGAGCATCCTTAGTTTCCCTAGTGAACCACATGGGCCAAATTTTTGTGTTTACCCCTTTTCTCCTAAAAGGAACAAAATCTCCAACTGTTTTTGCTAGTTTTTCCTTAAACTCTGTCCACTGCAAATTTACATCGCTATTGTCCAAACCTGATGAAAAAACCGCTTTCAAACTCTGCCTGAGTGCGACAAAATCAGTATTTCTGAAATTAGGTACAAACCTAAAATTTTTGTCTTTGTGCATATCAAACTTAATCCCAAACCTAATGCTGTTGTGGTCACTATCCCCAATATGCTCCCCTACACATAATGCCTGTACAGAACCTTCAACATTGCAGAAAACAAGATCCAAAACAGTATCCTGCCGTGTTCCCTCAGAAACAACTTGATCTAAAAAACAGTCACCAATTACTTTTAGAAATTCCTCTTCTCTACTATTATTGGGGTAAGAATTATTCCAATCAATGCCCGGAAAATTGAAATCCCCCATTATAATTACCGGTCCCTTACTCGACATGTCTCTAATAATACGATACATCTGTTCATCTTGACCCTGGCTTAGATTAGGTGGCCTATAAATGTTACCCAAACGTAATTTATTACCCTTACTGCTCATCAATTCTAGCCAAACCATGTCAATATCATTAGGTTTGTCATTTATCGCCAATTCATTGCAAGTTAAAGTATCTCTAACATAAAATAAAACCCCACCACCTCTTTTACCTACTCTATCTTGTCTAAACAAATTATACCCAGGAATACACAATAAATCATCATCATTTTTGGTAGCCCATGTCTCGGTAACTCCAATTACATCCAAAGTCTCATTTGTGATAATGCTTTTTAATTCTTCCATCTTGTTCCTAATACTGCGAGCATTGGTATAAAAAACCTTAAGCATGCTCAACTTGTTTTTATTCAACCCCTTACGATTTCTTGAATCAAAATTGTTGAAATGACTACTCTTATTTTCCTCCTTATTACCATTCCTAATTAAACCCAAATAGTTTGCATATTTTTGCAACCTTCTCCGTGAACCCTGCCCCCCTTTCAAACTTAGTTTTTTGACTCAGAATACTCCAAAACCAAACCACTAACCATTTTAACCCCTGTAGAACTCAGGTGCAGGCCATCCCTAGCAATCCAATCTCGCTTACAATAACTCCACACGTCGATGAATCTGATACTGCGCATATGGCAAATTTCTTTGAGTATTAGGTTCATGCACCTTGCCCGCTGGTTTAACCAGCTCCTATTGACTCCGTACCTGGGCAGCAACCCAACCACTTGGACACTGGTCGAACTGTTGGTTGCTTTATCCAACAGGGAATTCCACTCGTTCCTAAATTCCTCATTATTACTACGGCCTACATCGTTCGTTCCCACCCATAAAGTGACCATATCCTCCTTATCAAATGTCCCCCTCTTCTCTGCAACCTTATTTACATCCTTCACCCGAGCCCCTGGTAAACAACACCTAGCCACCTTACGTTTTACCCTCCCGATTGAATTTCCCACCTCACGCACCATAGAATCCCCCAATATTACCCCCTTCGTCTCCCAGTCTGTCTCCTTACTGCTAACTTCCCCCTTCACCTCTGGAATAATCTCACTAACTAACTCACAGCTAATGCCCACATCCTTTTTAATAACTTCCCCCTTTCCATCTGAATTGTTTATCTCCTCTGTCCCACGACAACCTGAGGCTATTTGGGCCTGCAAAATGGTCATCCTATTTTTTAAGTCCAGGAGCTCAGCACACTTAGTGCAAGTGAAATCATCCTCAGAAATGGACTCCTCTTTTCCCTCATACAGGCAGAACATCTGACAAATGTCGCAAGAAATCCACCTGCTCCCCTTCCCATTCTTAACCTCTTTCAAAATGCATATAACACCCATAATGACTCGAATGATCCACTTATACAAAAGCAAAACAAAAAGACAAAAGTGCAAAATTTTAAGAGTAACTACTAATAATTAAAATAAGAAATCATTTGAGTTAAAGATACAAAGAATGCAGATAACTAAGTCAGTAGTAAATAAAAATAAACTAAATTGCTACACCCAACAAAGAACACAGGCCTAACAACAAAGGAATCACCACATTTTAGGCTTAGCTCAAAAAATTGAAAAACACTTTAAGAATGCAAATAAAGCAAAAATAAGTCTCAATGCACAGAAATACTAAATTATATGCTGAAATACAATAAAAGTATCAAAACTGATACAATAAAAACAAACAATTTACATTAAAAATATCACTTAGCTCAGAGCAGCAAAAATCTTCCCTGCAACACTGGCGCCCTCTAGCGGCGGAGAGGATGTACATATGCAAAATCAAACCACCCTCGAATCTACTTCTCCTGAGGAGAAAATAAGATTATGTTTCCGTGAAGGAATTACATCGTGTATTAATGAGCATTTTGAATGCGAGGGATGTGTCGTATCACACCCATCACAACGCCGACATCCATGTATGACTCTAAATACATCTGAACGATACAACAACATAGAATCAAATATGCTGTTATGTATGAATATTGTAAAATTAGTTGCCGTACTTTCCGAAAACGGAATTACCTTCAATGTTCTCGAAAAATACATGGATTGGGAAATTCTTAATGATTTGGCATCCAATCTGTAAGTACTTTTTTTATTATTGTTAATAATGTGTATATAAAAGTTTAATAAATGTATTTTTTTAAAGTTTAATTTTTTCTCTGTCTTTATTTGCATGCATGTTGCTTACATTAAGAATGAAAAAAAATAGTACAACACATTGAAAAATATTCATTTTATTTATATAAATGATTCCATTTTGGCATAGATTTCCGATTTCTTTTCGACACAATTTTAGGTGTTAAAACAGGTTTCACATCTTCTTGTGATACAATATTATTTTCGTACAGATTTTAATTTTTTACAAAATGTCTTGGTACATTCATTTCTTGTAATGAATTTAAAAATTCATTTGTCTACGGGACATCAATATTTTTCTTATGACTGAAAATTAAATTTAACAAGTGTGCAATGTTTGAATGTTCAATCTTCTGATTTTTATAAATGACTTCTCCTTTTTCATTCCATTTGAGAATATCCGAATGTCTTTTCATAATATCCAATAAGTTGTGGGCTTGATTCAAGTATTGCTTATTAATACTGTTGAATATAGTCGACTCGTTACTGCTGAGGATTTTCTTCTGCTTTCTCCATTTTTCCCTCTTCTTTAGACCGTTGCTGTTGCATCCACGGTGGATTATTTTCGACTAGGTTTAATTTCTTTTGCAGTAATTCAGTATACTTTGTCAATTTTTCATGTTCTTCAAGATTGCTGTGCAGAATTTTCATCATTTCCTTATCCAATTCACTGAGTTGTTGAGGTGTAACTGTATGTTTCGAGACTAGATCTTCGGGAACAAGTGCATATTTCTTAGCGTGTTCCATTGCCGAAAATGCTCGATAATACACTCACTGCTGCAGGAATTAATAAATTTAGAAAGCCACCTTTTTGAACGACTAACTTTCGTTTTTTTTTTGGCTAAGGGTAATTTTTTATTTGCTAACTTGCGTAGAGTTGTCTTATGCTTCGATAAGTTGTTCTTTTGTTGCTTCGACAGAGGAATATTTCCATGTAGCGCGTTATGACAGCATTCGCATATATCCTTGATACACTTGATATTGCCCATGGAAAACTGAAAGTTTGCCGAGAAATCTTGCCTGAAAATCGGGATACGTACGGGTTGACATCATGTCAAACAGGTGAGTCTGCAACTTCAATTGATATTCGTGAAGAAGCATGCAAAGTTGGGAATTCCTAAATAATATTCTCATTCGGTAGTGTGAAATTGATTAAATTCGACTAATTACTAATTAAAATGATGTGGCAATTAAAAATAGTTATTCATTACAGCGATCAACAGTATTAAAAAATTAATTTTCACTGACAAAGTTCCCATTTCGGTCTGAAAAATCGACAAAGTCCGAAAAAGAAAATTAAACTCGTAGAAAAATAGTTAAAGTTCTTAAATTAACATGTAAAAGCGAGAGGGGCAAACTGAAAAACAGTAAAATTCGTAAAGAAGCATGTAAAGTCGGGAATTCCTAAATAATATTATCTTTCGATGGTGTGAAATTAATTAAATTCGACTAATTACAAATTAAAATGATGGGGCAATTAAAAATAGTTATTCATTACAGCGATCAACAGTATTAAAAAATTAATTTTCACTGACAAAGTTCCCATTTCGGTCTGAAAAATCGACAAAGTCCGAAAAAGAAAATTAAACTCGTAGAAAAATAGTTAAAGTTCTTAAATTAACATGTAAAAGCGAGAGGCTAACTGAAAAACAGTAAAATTCATAAAGAAGCATGCAAAGTCGGGAATTCCTAAATAATATTATCTTTCGATGGTGTGAAATTAATTAAATTCGACTAATTACTAATTAAATTAGCAGGTTAATAAAAAATTAGTTAATCATTACACAGGGTCGGATTATCGTAAACATAAAAAAATTAATTTTCATTGATAAAGTCCGATTTCAGCTTGAAAAATAAATTAAGTTTGAAGAAATAATTAAATTCGAAAAAAATAAATTTCCTTCAACAGATGGCAGCATCGTCGTTCTTTAGCATTGAAAATTATATTGGGATCATAGTTAACGAACAGGGCATCAGACCTCCGTAGCTTAGTCAGTTTGCGCGTTGACCAATCTGACAGCTACGGAGGTCTTTTGTAGGTTTGAAGTTCGATCCTCACCTCGAACACAGTAAAATTTACAAAAAATATTCAAAGTCCCGAAATAAAAAAAAAAGAATTAAATTCGTTCACTCAATAGATGGCGGCACGAGCACCTAAAATAAAATTAAGTTCGTGAAAATTAAGAAAATAAATAATTCCGTCGATAGATGGCGCCACGATCGAAATTAACTCTAAAATATTACACAAGTGTTGCCATTCAAAGAAACCAAAACATTGGTTGTCATGACAACCAAATCTGTTGCCATTCAAAGAAATCAAAACTTGGATGTTGCCATCCAAAAACTAAAATCCTCGCGGCGGCCCTGGGGAGGCGACGGATTGGGTGGGGGATCGGGTGGGGGAGGCGGCGCAAAGGGGGTTCAAGGAGGTTCAAGGGGGCGTGGCTGAACCTCTGAACCACCGGCTGTCGCTGAACTGTCCTTTTCTCCCTACTCTTAACCAGTTAAGATACTTAAAAATGTATTGTTTGGGACACTTGTAAAAGGGATAATAAATAATCCAATTTGAAAAAATAAAAACAAGTTTTTAAGCAACATTAAGAGCAGAACCAGGTGTGTAACATGCCGTGTGGGTGAAAATTCACATATTTTCAAATGTGACAAAATGTTGACAGATTTAAATAGATATTTTTTTACTGAAATTTAAAAAATATTATTAAACCATTTATTCCTTAAAGCTTTTACTGTAAATTGCATGTGACCGAAATGTTACAATTTTTGAAAAAAAAAAATTAAGATTAAGAATGAAAACTAAATTGGATAAATGCTTTATTTGGAGGAGGGCACAATATCAAGTGAATTACATAATATAGCCCCACTCTAGTAGGGAGTTTCTTTTTTTTCGGAAAAGGAGTGAAATTGAAGATGAAAAAATGGTGCTGTGTGTGTTCACTGCGCAAAGTCATATTCAAATATTGAAAGGAGTGAACAGTAAGTTTAGCGTTAAAAATGCCTTAAATAGGTTCATATACGCTCTTAAAAATTCAGGACATTTTTACGGAAAATATTACTATAAAATATAGCGTTTACAGTACATAAAATGTTTATAGTCAATTGTACCGAGAAAAAATAGTTCCAATGGATATATTTCGTGACTTACTGTTGCTTTTCTACCAACCTGATGTGTCTCACTTGGTGCGTTGGATAGGAAAGCGGTGTGTGAATCTTGAGTCCCGGGTTCCATTTCCGCTGCTCGCATCTGGAACCTTTTGAAGCTCATCTTTCTACCGTAAAATTTCATTTGACTCCCTGGTAATCGATTAAAAAAATCTGGTTGAAGTGCATATATTTATAATCGGAAATACAAATAGTTTTTTGATAATGTTATTTTTTGCGGTGCCATATAATAGTATGCACCAAAACGAAACTGTTCCGCATTTTTTTGAAAATAAAAATATTTTGCTAAGCTTTTTTGTTTTGCCTTCTTCTAACCCTGATCCCAGATTCCAAAATCTAACTATTAGCCGAGTTTTAGCCCCAATCATCTCAGTTTTATGTGTTAGAAACAAAAGCTACCGGTGTTTTTGCCGTATATTTTTATTACATTCATACATAAATAACAATTACAAACAAAATTACGAATCATTATTTGGATTCCGAAGTTTGTGTGAAAAGCAAAGCCGTGGAAATGTTGGACTCTAACTATAAAGCGAGCTCCTCACCCCTATTTGCTCGCATTGCGTTTCCGTCTCGCCAATCGATCCACTTCAAGTTACGCAAATGAAAAATAATGCGGGTTCAATCGCATTTTTTATGCAGATACCGAACTTGATAATTCGTTAGAAAATATCATAAATATTTACGAATTTACTCACTTGAGTCGGAGAAGGTTTCTCTTTTCATATCGAGCTTTGAACAACTCGAATCTATAAATAATAAATGAAAGCTTTTGGATTATTAAGGAGCGTCCCATTTCATGCTTCGACTACTCGGGAGTGTACAAGGAAAATAAAAACAGCCCGCTCAAACTTTAATGTATTCATTAATATTTCAAAGCATTAGTATTTAATAATAAAATGACGCGATTCGCAATGGAGACGAATCGGCATTTACTTTATTTTCATGGATGACAAAGGGATTCAGAGTTACTTTGATCCACAGTGTCTCAACTTTTACCTGCACTACTTCTATTTGAATAGTTTTACTACATTTAAGCATTCAGAAGGACGAAGAGCTTCAGAAACATTTTCACTGCAATAGAAAATGACCCTGAATGCAAATGCTCCTTTGATCAGGGTGGAGTCAAACAGTTATTGTTATCTACAGAAAAAAAAAAAGCTGATGTGTACACCTCAAAAAATGAACTGTTGTTTTTACAGTATAATACTGGAAGCCGAGGCTGCAGTTAAAAACGGTAAAATTCACACTAATGAACTGTAAAATTAGCAACTTTATAGTTTCTTACTGTAAAGCAGGGACGTCATTTCAAGTTTTTCCAGGGAGGGGGGGCAAAGGGTGAAAACTCAATGCAATTTCATCGGAAATCAGCAAAATCCACGCCCACTTGCATGTAAATACATTGATTTCTCAAAGTCAGGGGGGGAGGGGGCAATGGACCCACCCTCTGCCCCCTAAATGACGGGCGTGCTGTAAAGTTAGCAATTTTACAGTTTATTGCCGTAAAATTTAGCTGTATTATATTGTAAAAACAACAGTATAATATTGGCAGCAGAGGTTCCAGTTTAAAACTGTAAAATGCACACTAATAAACTGCAAAATTAGCAATTTTACAGTTTAGTACTGTAAAATTAGAAGTTTTACAGTTTATTAATGAAAAGTAAGCAATTTTTATTGTTTATTGCTATAAAATTAGCTGTGCTATACTGCAAAAATAACATTTAATTTTTACAGTATACAATTTTTACTTTCAAAACATTTTTGATCGAATTTCCGTTGTCCGGATGGAAAAAGCAAGTTTAGACCTTGTCAGTTTCGACCATAAGCAGGTAAATAGCCTCAGTGAATCATCATAATACTACTCATTGTTTCAATTTAATAAGTTTTAATCTTGGAGATTTCTACTAATGTATTCAATGAATCACAGAAAAATAAAACCATTTTCAATATGACGCTCATTAAAAGTCCGAACATTACTTTAAGCTCTAAACTGCAAAAAAATAGCTCTATTTTTTACAGTATAATATGGGCAGCCGAGGTTCTAATTTAAAACTGTGAAATGCACACTAAGAAACTAAAACTAGAAATTTTACATTTTCTCACTATAAAGTTAGCAAATTCAGTCTATTGCCGTAAAATTTAGCTGTATTATTCCGCAAAAACAACGTTATAATACTAGCAGCAGAGGTTCCAGTTTAAAACTGTAAAATGCGGGGTAATAAACTGTTAAATTAGCAATTTTACAGTTAATTACCATAAGACTAGCAATTTTTACAGTTTATTTCTATAAAATTAGCTGTATTATACCGTACAAACAACATTCATATTTTAGTTTTAACTCCTTGAGTGTACAAATAAACGGTTCCATGCATATTTGCACTTTTACAAAAAACGAAAAGAAGGAAAGGCATTGCTATAGTAAAGTTGTTAGAGAAATCCTTTTCGTCCAAGTTTTATTTTGTGTAAAAAAAGCCTTTACACATCTAAAGACTTCGAAGACTTATGTCCCGGAGCGAAGATCAATCGGAGTTCCGCTAACGTCAACATTTGCGGTAAATCTGTTAGAAAATGCGCTCAGCAAATCTTCGATTCCTGTATAGAAATATGCCCCAGTAATTGCTCTGTTTTCAAAGTGAAAAAAATATCAGTGACCTTTAAGAGAAATTTAAACAATGACCATACGTCGTAGCGTATTTATGATACCTTTAGTAGAAAGTATACTTGCTCTTAAGTGAAAATATCTATTATATATAATTTCGCTTCTAAACTAAAACGGATTTTAAGCTAACACGTTGAGCTACCACAGTTTTATGCATTCATAAATGCATTAAACTCTAACTTATTTAACAAATTAGCATTTCAAAACCAAAAAAAAACCTTCATATACTCGCATGTATAAAATAAATAGATATGAAACGTCCGACATAAGCCAAAAGCTTTGTGTGGAATGTTCCTTCCTCCACAAGCTAGCGTGTTTTGCATAAAAAAAGACACTTCTTATAACCCCGAAATACACATGCATCAAATATTCAGCAATTTCTGTGCTTTATTGGGTCAATTAATTTTCTAAAAAGTTTTTTTGTAATATTAAAATGCACGTAACTACCATCGGGCCTCTTATTTTCATTCAAAAAGTTTTATCAATGAAAAATCTGTACCTCAGAACCAGACTAACGTAAGTGCATTTTTGTCTTTTTTCAGGAGAAGGGAAGAACGATTGTCGGATGCATGCAAAGGATTGGATTCGCGCTCTTTTTATGCTACTAAATAATTGTGAAGGAATTTGTTTTATAGAATACCGTTCTCATGGGTCGATGCAGAATAAGACTCGACATACAAATCACTAGTGAAAATCGCCATTTTTGGACTAACGTCGTTCTGGTACAGAAATATTAATTACTTATAATCTTATAAGCTAACAATTTTTTTTTTCGTTCTGTCATTAAATGTCCCTCTACTGTTTAATTTTCAAACTAGATTCCGCATTCCATTATCAATAATACTGCCTATTTATGAAACTAATTTTTTGGTTGTTATTTCGTTTAAGTTCGGGATAGAACCACTGGAATCTCTCTCGATCCAAATACATGTCTTATTGCATGTGCGTTTAGTTACATGCTGTGAGGAGTCATTTTTATTTAAAAACAGAGCCAACCTTCAAACAAGCAACTAGTACACATATCCCAAAGTGGGGACCGCGGTGCTATCCTGCTAATACGTCAAACACAATTGAAATTAAAGGACGAGTAACAATATTTTAAAAATCAAAATGAAAGCACATTTATAAGGAATAAAAAAGTTCTTGTTTGCGAACAAACGGGTCGCAGCAACGCCACGGAATCTTCGAGTTTGACCCATGTTTCCACAATCCTTAAATAATATTTTTCTTTGATATATTATATTGTTGTGTGAATGGTACATTATGTTTGACATTGTATTTCTTAAATCCAATTCGGAACAGAACTTTTGATCTCCTGACCTAAGCGACGGACCTGAAGCTGAATATTGCACCAAACAAGTGATATTAATTTTGATTTTGAAAAGAGTGTTAGATTCTCTTACCTTTTAGAAGTCAGTGTGGGAAATAGACAGAGGTTGACACGTTTGCAAAATTTATTAATTTTGTGTACATGAAATAAACGTGCAAACATTTTGGGAAAAAAATATTTAAATGTATCAAACCAAGTTGTTTTTTTTACGCGCTGGGGGAGTGGGGGCGGGGGTCCGAGAAGCTAGCAAATATTCAGGAGGGGGTCCGTGGAGGTCTGGATGTTGGAAACCGCTGAACTAGTATATATTTATGTACACATTAGAGAAACAATCAAACCCTTGCATGGGTTTAGGGGTCATTCTCACAGAAAAAATCCTTTTCATGTCCTAGCTATATATATATATATATATATATATATATATATATATATATATATATATATATTATATATATATATATATATATATATATATATATATATATATATACACTGCTCGACATTAAAAATGCAACACCAAGAAGGAGTGGTCGGAAATTCATGCAAATTTTACCGTAGACGCACGTCACTAAGTTATGCAAATGATATGAAATGCGCAGCTCTACGACACACGTGAAGTAAGATATAAGAGAATGAAGTTGAAAAGTGGGCTATGTTCATGTTGGTTTTTCTGCCAGACTAATTATCGGAGAAATTTGGTTTTTGTCTCGAAGGATACGTGTGATAGGAGGAAATGCCACGCCGTCCTCAACGAAGACACTTCCAGCATATAGACGACTTTACAAGGGGTATGGTGATCGGACTGAGAAGGGGAGGTTGGTCCATACGTCAAATTGCAGCTGATACCCACATGGATACAAGCACTGGGCATCGGCTGTGTCGGAGATGGTTGGAAAGAGGAAATGTAGCCACATTGAGGGGTGCAGGTGCAGCCAGAGTGACGTCAGACCGCTTGGATCGACGGATTCACCGACAAGCTGTGGCGGACCCGCAAGTCACTTGTACGTCGATTCTGCAGCACGTGCAAGGTACCCTGGATGTTCCTGTGTCGACCAGACCCATTTCCCGTCGACTGGTTGCACGTGCCCTGCAATCACGGCGCCCGCTAAGAAGACTGCCATTGACCTCACAGCACAGACTCCAACGTTTGGAATGGTGCCGGACCAGAGCGACGTGGATGGCAGAATGGCAAACTTCCATTCCTGTTTCTTCGTGCATCGCTGTCCGCGGTGGTCCTACTTCTTACTGAGCCGACGCCGTCCTCGCTCTAAATTTCGCTTATTTATTTTGAAATAAATATGGCAAAAAACAGCATGGAACAATAAGTGATATTTATTTCAAAATAAATAAGCAAAATTTAGAGCGAGGACGGCGTCGGCTCAGTAAGAAGTAGGACCACCGCGGACAGCGATGCACGAAGAAACACGTCTAGGCATGGAGTCAATAAGCCTGCGGATGGTGTCCTGAGGGATGGCACTCCATTCCCTTTCAACCGTTTGCCACAGTTCGTCCTCTGAATGAGGCAGTGACAGGTTCTGCAAACGGCGTCCAATCACGTCCCACACATGTTCGATTTTTGACAAGTCAGGAGAGTATGGTGGCCAGGAAAGCATCTGTACACCTCGTAGAGCATGTTGGCTGGTTCGAGCACTGTGAGGTCGAGCGTTATCCTGTTGAAAAATTGCATTTGGCAGACCCTGAAAGTAGGGGATTGCCACCGGCCGCAGTACATTATCTACATATCGTTGGGCCGTCATAGTGCCCCGAATACGAACTAGAGGTGATACGGAATTGTATGCAATAGCGCCCCAAACCATTATGCCACGTTGTCGCGCTGTGGGGCGTTCCACAGTTACTGCCGGATTCGATCTTTCTCCACGTCGACGCCACACACGTATGCGATGACTATCGCTGGACAAACAGAAGCGGGATTCATCTGAGAACACTACGGTTTGCCATTCTGCCATCCACGTCGCTCTGGTCCGGCACCATTCCAAACGTTGGAGTCTGTGCTGTGAGGTCAATGGCAGTCTTCTTAGCGGGTACCGTGATTGCAGGCCACGTGCAACCAGTCGACGGGAAATGGTTCTGGTCGACACAGAAACATCCAGGGTACCTTGCACGTGCTGCAGAATCGACGTACAAGTGACTTGGGGGTCCGCCACAGCTTGTCGGTGAATCCGTCGATCCAAGCGGTCTGACGTCACTCTGGCTGCACCTGCACCCCTCAATATGGCTACATTTCCTCTTTCCAACCATCTCCGACACAGCCGATGCACAGTGCTTGCATCCATGTGGGTATCAGCTGCAATTTGACGCATGGACCAACCTCTCCTTCTCAGTCCGATCACCATACCCCTTGTAAAGTCGTCTATATGCTGGAAGTGTCTTCGTTGAGGACGGCGTGGCATTTCCTGCTATCACACGTATCCTTCGAGACAAAAACCAAATTTCTCCGATAATTAGTCTGGCAGAAAAACCAACATGAACATAGCCCACTTTTCAACTTCATTCTCTTATATCTTACTTCACGTGCGTCGGAGAGCTGCGCATTTCATATCATTTGCATAACTCAGTGACGTGCGTCTACGGTAAAATTTGCATGAATTTCTGACCACTCCTTCTTGGTGTTGCATTTTCAATGTCGAGCATTGTATATACACTGAAGTGACAAAAGTCATGGGATACCTCTTAATATCGTGTCGGCCCTCCTTTTGCCCGGCGAAGTGCAACAACTCGACGTGGCATGGACTCAACAAGTCGTTGGAAGTCTTCTGCAGGAATATTGAGCCATGCTGTCTCGATAAACGTCCATAATTGTGAAAGCGTTGATGGGGCAGGATTTTGGGCACGAACAGACCTCTCGATGGTGTCCCATAAATGCTCAATGGGATTCATGTCGGGCGATCTAGGTGGCCAAATCATTCGTTGGAATTGTCCAGAATTTTCTTCAAACCAATTGCGAACAGTTGTGGCCCGGTGACATGGCGCATTGTCATCCATAAAAATCCCATCGTTGTTTGGGTACATGAAGTCCATGAATGGCTGCAAGTGATCTCCAAGTAGCTGCACATAAGCATTTCCAGTCAATGTTCGGTCCAGTCGCACTAGAGGACCAAGTCCATGCCATGAAAAAACAGCCCACACCATTACGGAGCCACCACCAGCTTGAACAGTGCCTTGCTGAGAGTTTGGGTCCATGGCTTCGTGGGGTCTGCGCCACACTCGAACCCTACCATCGGCTCTTACCAGCTGAAATCGTGACTCATCGGACCAGGCCACGGTTTTCCATTCATCTAGGGACCAACCGATATGCTCACGTGCCCACGAGAGTCGCTGCAAGCGATGTCGTTCTGTCAGTAAAGGCACTCGAGTCGGTCTTCTGCTGGAATAGCCCAAAAAATCCAAATTTCTCCGCACAGTTCTAGCAGACACGTCCATTGTACGTCCCACATTGATTTCTACGGTGATTTGACGCAGTGTTGCTTGTCTGTTAGAATTTACGACTCTTTGCAGACGTCGCCGGTCTCGATCTTTAAGTGCAGGCGGTCGACCACTGCGCTGTCCATGGTGGGATGTTATGCCTGAAATTTCATACTCTCGGCACACTCTTGACACAGTGGATCTGGGAATGTTGAATTCTCTAACGATTTCCGAAATGGCATGACCCATGCGTCTAGCTCCAACTAACATTCCGCGTTCAAAGTCTGTTAATTCACGTCGTGCGGTCATTATCACGTTAAAACCTCTTCACATGAATAACTTGAACAGAAATGAAAGCTCTGTAAAAGCACTGCGCATTTATACCTGTTCTATGCGATGCTACTGCCATCTGAAAATTTGCATATTGCTATCCCATGACTTTTGTCACTTCAGTGTATATGTTCATCAAACAAACTTTAGGGCAATTCCATGCAAGTGTGGAAAAGCGTTGGAAAAATAAAATTACAGTAATGCGTCTGTTTTACATATTTTTCTGTTTAAAAATGTTAGAATTTTATTATTGATACTAATTTTTTGTCAAGAATGTAGTATTTTTAGTTTTAGCAGCACTTTGAAGTTGGAAATGGAATATTTAACAAAGCAAATGGTCAATCTTTTAACGTTGGTGAGTTTCAATTTTTTTCTTTAGATAACTGTTTTAAAGGAAGAATATTGATTATTACACTTTAATTCAATATTGTAAATTGCTTAAACGAGTGTTTACACGTAAATTAAGTGATTTATGTTAACTTCAAAAATGCACTGTTCTATGTAACATAAGTTACCAAAAACATGTTAAAGTTCATAATGTGCATAAACAAAGGGCAATGCAATGTTAACAATGCTATATTTTCTATCTTATAAGTGTGTGTTAAGCAAATAGTTAAAGTTTTTTTTAAAATATTGTCTATTTAATTTTTTGTGCTATAATCAAAAGGTGTAACTTAAGTTACCAACATATGCAGGTAATGTAAGTTACCCAAGTAGAACTTTAATACTTGTTTTTATAAAGAAAGTAAATTGTGAAATAAACCTATGTGGTAAGTAGGAGGTAATTTATGCAAGAATTCTTTTGAATTTGTACTGTATTTACTTAATTTAAATTAATCATATTTCTTGAAATGTCTCTATTTGTTAATAAAATTACAATACACCTTTATTATAAATTATATGTTTCTTTTTGGCTTTTGAGATATTAATTCACTCTAAACAATATCACTGCATTCAGAATATTTAGGAGTAATGTACTATAAATTATTCAAAAATGACTTCTGTTATGATTTAAAGTTATCAAATATGTTTTAGAAGTAACAAATACAAAAATATTTTATCTCTTACAGGTGAAATACATTTTATTCTGCATTAAAATGCCACTAAACTCTGCAGAAAAGATGCGCTGTAGAAGGGATATGAGAAAAGTCATGTGGATATTACAGATTTTTTAAATATAAGTCCCTCTTTATGGTATTGAAATATGTTAGAAAAAGCAAAATTTATCAAAAATACTTTCTGAAGATCCGCACATTAACAATGACCATTTAAGAACTAGAAATTAACAAACTACAGGGTTTCGTTTAGTTAAGTATTTTAAAGAACAAGAAGAAAAAAACAGAGATAAAAGCTGGTGAATGGTGTGTGGTAAAGTACGAAAATACATTGTATCCTTGAGTTGTGACGATTATTGAAGAAAACGAGTTTAAAATATAAGTAATGGCTGCTGTTGGAACCAATTAGAAATGGCCAGTAACGACAAATGAAATTTATAATAAGAAAGAAAGAATGATTTGAAAAATTGAATTACCTGAACTTGTTAATAGCAGCAGCCGGTATAGATTTAAGTCTTATGTTATGTATTTTTGATTGGTCATTGAGTTTGATATTAAATTTCTGTAAATTTAATTCATAATTGTTAATTTTCAATGTTTCGATCTAAACTAAGCTGTAATTTTCATTCATTAGTTTTTGTAATAAAGATATGCTTGTAAGTAAATTTTGTAACGTAAGTTATTGTAACATAAGTTACCCAGTTAAAAATTCCAATAATTTTCAATTTTTGAAATAAATTTTTAAATTAATGAAAATATATTCCTAAGCATTATAAGGAACTGATAAATTATGCTTCAACCAATAAAACAGCTGTAATAGAGCAGAAATTTGCCTCAGAACCAATTTTCATATTATATCATTCCCTTTTTGTGTAACGCAAGTTACTGTCTTATCTTTGACTGCTAGATTTTATAAAAGTTAACTGCATCGAATATTTTTGCATTTTAATTTTGCTTTCAGCTGTCATTTTCAAAAAAATGCTTTCATACAAGATTTGTACAACAAAATTTGCCTGTACTGAGGTACTAAATGCATAAGAGTTGGTCGAAATGTAACGTAAGTTACCGTGGAATTGCCCTTTAGGATCTGTTTTTTGTGTTTTGTCAATTGAAAATATTAAATAATATAACTGAAAAATATTCTTTTTAAAAAAATACATTAAAATAATTTCAAACAAATGTTTTTGGTTCTGTGCACAGTAAGTTGTGCTAGTCCCTTACAATAGTAACCAAGCATTTGAAATCACAAAAAAAAAAAAAAAAAAAAAATCTTTGCAGTTTTTAGCTGCCAACATAAAACATTACATCATATTTTCGTCTTTAAGCTGTAAAACATCTCCGGAATCCATTCGAATCCATCAAGCAAAGTAACGTTTGTTACATTTGTCATTCCCTCCCTTTTTTAAAAAATGTAAATAAAATAATTCATGAAAACAGAACAACCATACACAATTTTCTTGTTAAAAATATTTTTGCGTGTTTAATGCAGATATCTGTTAGACCTATCTTTTAAAGGCATTCATTCTCGAACAAAAGAAAATAGCGAGGGAATGATTCTGAAGCATTCCTTTTATTTTTTTTTCTTATCCTAAATAGGTTATGTTTTCAGTTTGATCTTGAAATTTTCATAAGATTATATCTTTACGTATAAAGATGGACGTACATTGCAAAAACTGAACTGTTGTTTTTACAGTAAAATACTGCCAGCCGAGATTCTAATTTAAAACTGTAAAATGCACAGTCATAAACTGTAAAACTAGCAATTTTACAGTTTCTTACTGTAAAGTTAGCTACTTTACAGTTAATTGCCGTAAAATGTAATTGTATTATACTGTAAAAACAACGGTATAATACTGGTAGCAGAAGGTTCCAGTTTTAAACTATAAAATGCACGGTAATGAACTTAAATTAGCAGCTTTACAGTTTATCACTGTAAAATTAGCAATTTCACAGTTTAGTACTGTGAAAGCAGAAATTTTACAGTTTATTACTATAAAATTAGCTGTATTATACTGTAAAAACAACATTAACTTACAGTGTACCTGAATGTAGGTGTGTGTGTTTCTTGATATTCTATATAAAAATCCACAATTTCCGTCGGATCTTTGCCAAATTCGGTACAGATGTCCTTCGATGCTCAAGAATTACATTGAGGGGGTGAGGGGTTCCCTTTCTCAAGGATCGGGTGTTTGCATAATGAATTATTAGATTTATTTAACGTGAATCATTTATTTATGACTTCGCTAATATCAATGAATTCATTTCATGTTAATGTTACCTTTATTGTATTTTTTAATGCAAACTATGAACAAAAATTGTTTTTAAATGAACTTTTATTTAGATAATTAACTTTGGCAACGAAATATGATACCATTTTAGCCAGAACCGATCAAAATTCCAGATTTGTTAAGTATTGATCTGATAGTTTATAATTATGTTATATTATTTTTATTTTAACATTTTTTAATAATTAAAAACAAAAAAATATGTACAGTATTCACATGAAATGAATACATACACATTAGGGCAGCCATAAATAAATAATTTAAGTCAAATAAATCTAATAATTCATTATACAACGCTAAATGATAAAAATATCTAAAAAATGAAAAGGGTTCGGAGTAAGGTCTAAAAAATCCAAGGAATTAAAATTTTTGAGTTCTAAAATTCTGCCCGTTGCAGGGGAAACTTTAAACAATTTTATTTCAGCTTGATTATTGCTCTTACGTTATTGACAGCAATTTTCTTTTCCAGACATAAAAATATCATTTTAATATCGCAGCGGTTATTTGACAGATTCTACGGGTAGAGTATTCCTGGTTCCATTGAAACGGACATCCCCCAGCTCGAGTTGAGTAGCGATGCGAGATTCGTGTTTAATTGAATATTTGGTTAGTGAACTAATACTGCTGACAGAAGGATGATCAGAAGCCGTCTGTTGTAATTATTGTTGCCTCTACGAACGTCGACTCTGCTCACTAATTAGTGAGGCAAGACTCGGTTTGTCGCATTGATGATGGAATGGCAACATTTGGAACACTTCACTCATCAGCTCTGTGCAGTTAAACTTTGATCCTTAAGTTAAAAGCGTATTTTCACGAAACAGGAAAATAGATAGGAACGATTCCATACCAAATCACCGAAGAAAAAAAAAGTTGGTCGCACGACCGACTCGGATTTTTTTTTAATTTGGCACACAGATTGATGGTATAGAGGTATGAAAAAGCCCAAAAGGAAAGTTACCTGCTCCACTTATTTTCTGAGATACATGCCCTCAAAGTTTGTCCGCCACGTCAAAATACTAAAAAAGTGATGTTATTTAATCATTTTTTATAAAAAATCGTACTCATGCAAAATAAAAGTGTTAGATATCTATGGAAACTAGTTACTCCAAGCATTCTGAAAAAAAAATACTAGAACGTTCATAATGAAAATTGCCAAGGTACAGGGCTCTTTGAAGTTGTCACCACAAAAACTTGATTTTGCAGATTTTGCTAAAATTCAGGCACTTATTACAAAAAAAGGCAAACAAAACCAAAGGTTTTCTCACTTTCTGGTAGTGGACAGGTCCTCCCTGTAAATTGCTACGCAATAAATTTTTTGGGTTTCTCACTCCTTCTTGGAAATATTTTAGCTTAAAAATAAGCCGTAAGGCAAAAAATGCGTTTTTGGCCATCTTGGCAGCCATTTTTCTCATAAAGGGGGAGCAGTAGAAACTTTAATTTTTTTTTAAAACAAGCCACTGATATGTTAGCTATTCACAGGAAAAGAGTTTACTTTTGGTTATTTCCTCCATTAAGAGATATCCTGCTGACAGTATATGCATGTTTTTCACGACGACCATATGCTTTTGTTCCCCCTCTCATGGACTTAAATTTAATTAAACCAAAAAATAATGATATATTTATTATTAGCTGTATTATCTACCCAATATGTCATGAAATTTAATTTATTAAATCATTGAACAATAAATTAGATAATTGATAAAAACAAGAAAAAGTATTTCTCTGATGCCTGAGCATTATGCATTCATAATTATAAAGCACTAAATACTTTCTTGAGAAATTAATTAACATAAATGAGCTCTAAATATTTATACTATAAGCAATACCCAATCTTGTGATTGGGATACTCCTGTTTTTAATTGAAGAATTTCTTGAATATCACATGAATATCAGGAAAATAAATGAGGTCTTTTCGTTTGATGTAGGATACTTTATGACAAATTTCATTTGATGGGCTACTAACTGAGCATGGTGATAAAGAGCTATTAATTTCAGCATCGAATTCCACTTTACCTTATTAACAGTTAAATATTTATAAAATAATTAAATAAATAATTTAATATAAAGCCATGCTTGAAGAATTAAAATTAGTGCAACTAATTTATTCCCATACTGATCTTTACAAAACTGACATGTGTTGAGCACTGATAAGAACTGACAAGAATAAGTTTACTCACTAAAATACTAGTTCACAGATACTATAAAGCGTACATTCTATTTTCTACAAAATAATACTGCAACAAAGAACAAGGGTATAAAGGGGTAGGTACTAAAGAATTTCTTGAAAAATCAATTAAAATAAAGGAGCTTCGAATATTTATCTCATAGGCAATACCCAATCTTGTGATTGGATGTTCCTGATTGATGGCTATAAACAGGAGGATACCCTTGTTCTTTGTTGCAGTATTATTTTGTGGAAAATAGAATGTATGCTTTATAGTATCTGTGAACTAATATTTTAGTGAGTAAACTTTTTCTTGTCAGTTCTTATCAGTGCTCAACGCATGTCAATTTTGTAAAGATCAGTATGGGAATAAATTAGGTTGCACTAATTTTAATTCTTCAAGCATGGCTTTATATTAAATTATTTATTTAATTATTTGATAAATATTTAACTGTTAATAAGGTAAAGTGGAATTCGATGCTGAAATTAATAGCTCTTTATCACCATGCTCAGTTAGTAGCCCATCAAATGAAATTTGTCATAAAGTATCCTACATCAAACGAAAAGACCTCATTTATTTTCCTGATATTCATGTGATATTCAAGAAATTCTTCAATTAAAAACAGGAGTATCCCAATCACAAGATTGGGTATTGCTTATAGTATAAATATTTAGAGCTCATTTATGTTAATTAATTTCTCAAGAAAGTATTTAGTACTTTATAATTATGAATGCATAATGCTCAGGCATCAGAGAAATACTTTTTCTTGTTTTCATCAATTATCTAATTTATTGTTCAATGATTTAATAAATTAAATTTCATGACATATTGGGTAGATAATACAGCTAATAATAAATATATCATTATTTTTTGGTTTAATTAAATTTAAGTCCATGAGAGGGGGAACAAAAGCATATGGTCGTCGTGAAAAACATGCATATACTGTCAGCAGGATATCTCTTAATGGAGGAAATAACCAAAAGTAAACTCTTTTCCTGTGAATAGCTAACATATCAGTGGCTTGTTTTAAAAAAAATTTAAAGTTTCTACTGCTCCCCCTTTATGAGAAAAATGGCTGCCAAGATGGCCAAAAACGCATTTTTTGCCTTACGGCTTATCTTTAAGCTAAAATATTTCCAAGAAGGAGTGAGAAACCCAAAAAATTTATTGCGTAGCAATTTACAGGGAGGACCTGTCCACTACCAGAAAGTGAGAAAACCTTTGGTTTTGTTTACCTTTTTTTGTAATAAATGCCTGAATTTTAGCAAAATCTGCAAAATCAAGTTTTTGTGGTGACAACTTTAAAGAGCCCTGTACCTTGGCAATTTTCATTATGAACGTTCTAGTATTTTTTTTCAGAATGCTTGGAGTAACTAGTTTCCATAGATATCCAACACGTTTATTTTGCATGAGTACGATTTTTTATAAAAAATGATTAAATAACATCACTTTTTTAGTATTTTGACGTGGCGGACAAACTTTGAGGGCATATATCTCAGAAAATAAGTGGAGCAGGTAACTTTCCTTTTGGGCTTTTTCATACCTCTATACCATCAATCTGTGTACCAAATTAAAAAAAAATCCGAGTCGGTCGTGCGACCCCCATTCGGTGATTTGGTATGGAATCGCTCATAGCGAATGTTAAATGCGATAGAAAGATCAATTCAATGTGGTATTTAGGTGTCGATGAGTTTTACGGGAAAATATCAAGCTAGGACACTTGTAAATAAAATTACGTAAAGGGTTTGCCTTGTCATTTTCTCAAAGCGCAGCCTTAAAGTTTGATGTAGAGAACTTAGTTTCACGTTTTTGGGAATTCATTTGCAACGAATGTTAAATTTCAAATCATATTTTACTTCATTTCTTTATTAAAATAAGTAGAATGAACATTATTTGGAATATAAAAAGCATGTTCTATCATTGGGTTGATTTTCATAGTAAATCCAATAGTAACCCATCCATTACTAGAAATTAACTGCTATTTGCATTTTATAAACGTCATAATTAATGGCGCGAGGGGCCGAAGCTTCGGCTGTGCACAAATTGAAGTTTTAGCACTGACTGTATTAATAAATGGATACATGATACTATTCTCCCTATGTTTTAATATTTCTGGTGCTACATTAACTTTTTAGCTTACTGTCTCATTTTTAAATTAATTTCAGCAGTCAAAGTTCTTTTTTTTTTTTTTTTTTTTTGCTTTGTACTGGTAGTACTAGAAGAGCAGACAGTTTTCATTTTTTTAATTGTAAATACGCGATATGAAGAATTATTTGGAATATGAAAAACACTTTCTGCAGTTAAGTTGATGTTCAAAATAAAACCAACTGATATGATCAAATATTAAGTCACAGAATAATTTAACTAGATATTAGCTGCTATTTACTTCATATCGTCATAATGTGCGTGTAACAATAGCAAAATATTCTTAATTTAAATTTTTGAAATTGAATTTGTTAGGGTCATGCACAGGTATTCTTCCTTACTTCAGTATTTAGATTTTAAATAAAATATTTAATACGTTTTGTTTCGGAAATGTTTAATTCAAAAAGAATTAAACTGAAACTAGGTTTTTTATTTGAAGTAATAAATAAAATTGAAGCTTAATTATTTTCATCAAAAGTAGATGTACAAATAATGGGAACTATCTTAATATTTGGTTTAGTAAAAAATAAATAAAAATTCAGCTTAAATTTACTTTAAATCTTTGGATGTTTTATAATTTTGGACTATTATTAACACTATTATTAAGACTTCATCAATATCTAGAACATGGGTTAAATTTTGTCAAATTCTTAAAAAAATTAAGAAAAACTGAATTCTTTTAATTGCAACTTTATTAAATAAAATACAACTTAAAAAAATCCTTCCTGGTAAATGTTAAAAATTGGTATTTTTATACCTGAATGTCAACACTAGAAATATGTAAGAAAGTCAAGTTTCACTAGTTTTATTTTATAGCAACTAAAGTTTGTTCATGTAACTATTAACTAAATGTTATTTAATTGTATTAATTTGTTTCATAAGAAATCTCGAATAAAATATAATATACCGTTAATTATTGAACAGTTTCTGATATCAAGGACTCCATACACACAATCGATTTATTTAAATTTTACTTTTCTGCTATATTTTATTATATTTTATGTAATTGTGTACTGCTTAAAGGGCAATAGTTGTAAAATGAAAATATACAGCAGAAATTAATATAGGCCGAAACAACCGAAGCGGCCGAATCACACCTCATGTTTCGGCCAGACCGATACTTTGATGAAAAGGCCGAAGCTTCGACCCATCTCTAGTTTTTAGTAATAAGGCAAAAAGCAATTTCCTTTATAATATCAAGAAGAAAATCAAAAAGCCATCCTTGGTTGAGACAACAAAACATCTGATGCTAAAAGTCATTGAGGCAAAAGGTAAAAAGTTGTACTGTAAAGTAATAAAACGGAACTGCTAATTTAGTTTGAAAATATTGTAAGTGCCAAAATAACATCCAATATGTTTAAATACTTCGGCTTTAAATAAAAATTCTTGCAAATGTCAGTATAATAACACTTTCAAAAAGCTCTTGACGCCACTCATGCTGATTCTAGTATAAAATGACCCACTGAATTCAAATATAACTATCGTTTTCCCTATCGCGTCTTATTCTTTGAAAATGGCACTCTCCATTTTTGTTTCACTTTTTGACAGTTGAATGTATTACACTATTATTGGTTATTACTTCATCAAAAAGTAATAAAAAATGGGGCAGTTCATACCCAGAAATTTGAATACACATAAGCTCTTAATTATCAGTACAGTTAATGTCATATTATATCTTAATTACATCTGTGAATGTAACTTGAAAAAATGAATAATACGGGAAGTTTCTTCCCTTAAGATCTGTAGTGCGACTCGCTTGCAACATGCAGTGTTTCCAAGATTTTTTTCTTTATTTCATTTATTTTTATTTATTTGTTATTTTTTGAAGCGCGACATACATGGGGCTTTGGGGCTCATAGAAGTGAATCCCATACTTTAGTTTTAGACAGGAAAAACAGGTTGAGTTGATCCCCTGAAAAAAGTACAGATTAAATTTTGAGCCTTTTAGTGGGCCCCATTTAGTCTCCCAAGTCCCCCCTGATTTTGTGCTTTCACCTCTCAAGGACCTCAGAAGGATGTTAATATTTGATATAAATCTGATTCTCCTTCAAGTTACGAAAATGGTTTTAAAAGTGTCAAAAACCAAAAAAAAAAAAAGGGGGGGGGTTTAAAAAAAGGGAGCTCGATGGGAGAGAAAAAAGTGGTCATATGGAGATTTAGGGGTCATTTTACACAATAGATCAGGAAGAATGTGTTAGAAACATTTGGAAAGTTTTTTTTTTTCTTTCCTCGCAATCAAAACGCACTCGAAAGCTTGACAACCATTTGAGGTTTGAGCTTCAGCTTTTCCTTTTAATATGAGCTGGATGTTCAAATTTTGCCAGTATTGTCGGCTGGATAAATGTATAGGGGAGAGGGGGCACATATGAACAAACGATATTTTACCACAGTTAACATGCAGGGAAAAATCTGAAAAACTTTTATGTAACATGGTAACACAAGTACTATATCCTGCCTGAAATTTCGAAGATCTAAATCATTTCGTTTCTTAGTTATCATAAGATCTTATGTTTTGGAAGGTGCCGATATACTTTTGTGTTCCAGTTCTCGGAGTAAAAACACATCCAGCACTATTTTTTTTTTTGTGATTTGAACTTTATTCGTATTAAAGTGGCATTAATAAGGGAAGTTTTCATGCGCTATTATGTTTTAATAATTGAAAAAAATTTAGTTTTTTTTATCAAATTAGGCCTAAAATGAGATAGGGGGAACATGTGAACAAATTATGTAGGGACAGATGTGAACAGTTCATCTGTGCCCCGTAATGGTATTTAGTTACTTCAATTTCAAAAATTGATGATTTTTTTATATTGTCTAATTAAGAAATATTGAATAATTAAAAGTTTCCAATCTCAGTATTTAATTAAAACCTGAAAGAGTTGCAAAGAAAAGAAAGTTAAACTTGCTAGACTGTTGAAAAAGGAACAGTTAAAAGTTGTAGTAAGTGACGCCGAGTCTGACATTAGTTTCGAAGACCGTAACATCAAGAAATTTGTGCTGAAGTCAATTTTGCCACCAGGAAATTTAACTGTGAATAACTTCGCGTAGAATTCACTACTAAAAGGACAAAAATTCATTATGAAGGAAACTTTTATGTTTTCAAAAACAGATGATACATCGATGGTAAACACTTAGATGATATGCTGCTAAAATTACCATCACGTACAATTTTAGGTGGCACATGTCGAGCTGCATCTTCTGTCTTTTCTATAAAATTTGAAGTCTACAATGTTCGTTGAATTGAGTTAATAAATCATGTTGAATAAAAAACCTTGATATTTAAAAGTATAAGTGTTTGTCAATGTGTAATAAACAGTATACTTAAAAATATGCTTAGGGTAATTTTATACCATTTATATATTCGTGTTTACTTGTGCCCCAGGTGTGTTTGAAACTGCCCTCCTACTGGGGCAGATGTGAACAAAATTTAACATATTTTAGACTGATTTTTTTGACTGGAATTCACTGTTGAAAAAGGGAGGTAACTGCATGAAAATATTTAGTAAATGTTTGATTTATCATCTATAGCACTTGTTTCTTTATGTCTCAAATTAATAATGAAAAATATACAAAAATGTCATTTTTGCTCACATGTGCCCCCTTCTCCCCTATAAAAAATGTCTTGATCTGTGATTTTTTTTTTAAACCCCCGTTTTTTAGCATTATTTGTTATCCTTGATGAAAATTTTGAAATTCGAAAAACAAGTTGATTTTTCCGTGAACGTAATACAACTGAATTCTTTTCACTGTTACTGAAAATGATCTATAAATACCTTCATATTTCATTTCCGATATAGATAGTGCAGTAATAAATGTCAATAACATATTAAAGTTACTGAGTGAAGTGGATATACGAGAGTTAGAGCACGGTTAGATGAATTGAAGTCATGAACTTAACAAAAGCATTGTAAAACAGCAGTCGAAAACTTTGTACTCTGTAATGAGTAAAAATAGACAACGCTTAAAAAGTACAAATAAATATGAATGAAAGAGTTTAAAAACTCAGCAAACAGCTGTTTCGGGGCTATAAACTGCAAGCCCCATCATCAGTGACAAGTGAACCATGTTGGTTCACTTGTCAGTCTCTGGTATGTGAACCTGTGCTTTTATTTTTATGCACTGATGATGGGGCTTGCAGTTTATAGCCCCGAAACAGCTGTTTGCTGAGTTTTTAAGCCATTCTATTCGTATTTATTTGTACTTTTTAAACGTTGTCTACTTTTAATCTTAACTAAAGTATGTTGAAACATCTGGAACTGTGAGAAAAAGCCTTAAAATACATATTTATCGTCATTTTCAGGTTTGAATTTAATCGGAAAAATGTACCAAGATTTCATATTTCATACATAAAAATAATAAATAATCCTGAACACAATAATTATAAAACAAAAAGGAAACATCACAGTGAGTAGCCAATTTAAAAAAAAAAATGAAGGTGCCATAATTCTCCTCTCAGTTTCCATCTTTTAATCAAAGGTGCCCTTTCTGTTAACCCGTTACCACTTAGTGATCTATTTATATATCACCTCTTTTCAGACTCTTCACTGAGAACTATACCTTTCCATCATTTCTTATTCTTATTGGCTAGTTTCCTATTAAACCAATTTCCAATAGGAAACCAACCAAAAAGAATAAAAAATGATAAAAAAGTATAGTTTTCAGTGAGGAGTCTGAAAAGAGGTGATCTATAAATAGATCACTGGGTGGTAACGGGTTAAGGCTGCCAATTTTTTTACCCTAGTTAAGGGTGCAATTTTTACTCCACGCAGGAGTCTACAAGCGTTTCACCGGGAAAAGTGTCAGTTTTAGGTGTACATTACAAATGCAAAAACCTGTACAAATTTCAGACTAAAGGTTAGGCATTTGCTATGCAAATACTGTGTGATCTTATACACGAAAAAAAAATTAAATAATAATAAGTAAACTTATGGACATACATTCGACAAAAGTTCTTGTCACATGTCTCTGCATCCCATAAGTTCACTTATTTTGCATTAAGAACAGTTTCACAAAGGTTTGTAAATTTGTGTGTCTATAATGTTGTTTAATTTACTCTCAATCACAAAGGTTTAACAAAGAAAGAATTAATTTCTTACGTAAATTGCTTCCGGTAAAAGAATACAAAGCTTGAACGAACAAATTACCAAATGCAGCTTAATTGTGTGATAAACTGATTGTATACTAATTGCAGATTGTCTAGGGAAAAACATAATTGGGATTATTTCGCAGTCAGAATAAATGGTTTCAATCGTGAATTGTTTTTGCAAATACTCCGAATCAAGGCGAAATAGTTTGCTAATAGTATGTAATATTGTAAGTACAGTACTACCATTATTATTGATGTAATACTAATGAGCTATGACGCCATAGTTTTCGGTACAGTGCTCAATTATGGTTATTTCTTTTCAGACGTTTCTTGAAATGAAATAATTAACCATTTTAAACGTTAGTATTATTTAATTTCCCACAGCACAATGGGAGCAAATGTAAAAGTAATAAAACTCAATAATGTGAATGTAATACAATGTAATAAAATGCAATACAATTGTACTGCATTAAAAAGATACTATGATGCTTACCCAGGTAGCACAAAAACGTTTAAACGTTTTATAAACGATTTTAATCCGTTGTCACAACGTTAATAACCATTTTACAACCTTTAAAAAACGAAGTGTGCTACTTGGGTAATCAGTTATCCAAGTATTTATACATTAAAAGACTTAAGAATCAAAGCTCCAGAGTTAAGAAGTAGCAATAGCTAAAAAAACGCAAACTAACAAAATAAATACATAAATAAAAGCTCAGACTGTTGGGAAAGCAATCTCTCGGCAAACCAATTTGCCGAGGCGTTAAATCGAGCAATGATATATTTCTTTAAAAGGAAAGAAGGCTTTATTACAGAGCCTAATGGCTTTATGCTCCTATTAAAGAAACCGCTTAACGTAAAGGCAGAAAGGAAGAAGTTAGAAAAAAAAAAAAAAAGCGCTGAAGCGGGACAGATCAACTGTTTCGCTAATAAGGTCTTATGATGTTCCTTTTTGTCAGTGGTACAGCCATTATATTGTAAAAATTTTCTTTTGAACATCACCAACTGATTAGTAGCATTTTTTTGTTTAGTGCATTAGCCATTCTAATAAGGAAATAACTACCCGTTCTTTACCTGAGTGTCCTCTCTAATCTTTGCTTAGAGAGAGCTGGAAGAATAATGAATAATAACACTTTGAATTATTATACAAATATCCAGTAATTATTTGTGCTTTAACCCCCATTGGTTCAACCAATTAATTTCTAACTTGCCTCAATGGGAAATAACATCCCGCATTTATTTGCAATTTGACTTCTGCTATTTTTCATCGATAAAAACGATTTTTTGCCTTCTTCAGTTTTTCGGCATATAGGTTCAAATTACCGCCTTAGACGTGAATGTCAAGAAATATCGATTAAAAAAATACTGTTGAAATTAATATCTACCTATGAACATCTTCCGCATGTTTTTATTTTTCAAATAAAACTGACTTGAAGAAATACCGCCTTTTATGTTTCGTCCTCCAACTCCTTGTAACCTCTACCAGACTGATTTCCTGAATATTAATTTGTACTGCAACTAGAAAACCCTGACTTACATTATAATGAAAATATGTAATATTGTAATAAAAATTCTAGGAGAAATTACAGTTACTACATACAGTTAATGGTAAGACACACACATACACACACACACACACATATTTTTTATATTTTCTTTTTTTTTCCAGAGAGGCTTCTTAACCGCTTCTCACGCTTTTCCGTCAAAATCACAGTCTACGATTTTATCTTCTATTTTTTGTGCCCGTGATATTTTCAGGTTAGTGCTTAACCAGTTCCAGGTATGAAAACAATTCGAAAATTTAAATTTAATTACGTATATTGTACACACTCATTTGTTTTAGAATGTTCGTAAAAAAAGAGAAACGTTTTGTGAATGCTTTCTTGAAAATAATAAGATTGTTAAGAACCATAGCCTTTTTTTATTCTCGGTATATTGTGTGTGTTACATGTGCAATTATGTAAACATGGATGTCAATGGTACCGGATAATTTTGACGCTAAGTTTTCCCCAGATTGAGAAACCTGATCTTTCACAAAGCGCAATTGGAAAAGGAAGAATTAAGGAGACAGTGGACATTCAATTCTTTTCTTTTACTATTACTCAATTGTCCTGAAATTTTACACATACAGTCACATTACTATTATATAACTTTTCCTAAAGTTTCATAAAAATATGTTTAAATTAACAGATTTTATTAACTTTTTTGTAATTAAAAGTGACATATAATGAGCGAACAAAGAAAAGTCCCCTGCGCATCAATTTTCAAAATACAGTCGAACCCGCTTAATGTAATAGCCATTTCGCCACGAAAAAAAATTATAATAATGGGATATTCAATTATCCGGGATGAAAATAATGCATTTCAATGGATTGGTACATTGAAAACGTATTTCATTAAGCGGGATATTCCTTTAAGCAATATTCCAATAAGCGGGCTCTACTGTACACTTATAATGTGGATACATATCATTACTTACATACACATAAATGAAATTAAATGATAACTGGAATTTTAAAACAAGTTTAAGTACTAAAAAAAATTCTTACTCATAACCTTAAATTTTTGCGCAAAAATTCCATGCACAATAATTAAAAAAAAACAATCAGAAATCCATTTCATTTGGATTAGAATACTTTGAAACACCAAAGGCTAAAATTTTTATTTAATTCAACAGTTTTTATTGCACAGGGAACATTTCGAGCCTAGTGCAAAGTGGAAAATTTTCCTTTTGAGAATAATGAGTTTTTCTGTTCATTACTTAATAAAATCATACAAATATAGAAAACTTCTTTATTTGGCACTGAATTACAAGTAGTATACACTATAATAGTTTTTTCAATAAATAATAGGTAAAATTTTTAATGCATTATTTTAATTTTTACGATATTCACTGTAAACACCATACAACCTCGAATCCGCAACAACTTCAATAAAAGTTCAGATTTCAAAAAATACTCCCATATATTTGTTACATTTTATTTTCATATTATTGTGGCACAAAAGTTAATTTTCAATTAGGTAGACATTATACACTTAGAAATAATACCCCTAAGCATTTGGTTTGCAGGTAACATTGTATCCCCTCATAGCTGGAAAAATGACCAGCACCCTAATACGATTAGTATTTTATAATTAGCAATAACATAATGGTATATTTATTTATAGAAAATAATATTTGAACTAAGGATGAGACACGTAATAGGAAATTATAGACATAATTTGAAAATATAGGATTATGGAAGCATGCTTCAGGATGACAGGGAACTAATCCATTAGTGCTTAATCAAAAATTGGAATCATAACTGAAAATTCCTGCTAACAGCTTTTTTTGTAAGAAATGACATATTAATCGCTTTAGTTAAGCGATTTATGAATCGCTTTAGTTAAGCGTAATAAGATTTCGAATGAGACGTAGTGTGAAATCGTACACATTATTTGATAATGGAATCATTGCAAACATTTTTACAAAACGTTATTTTACAGGAAAATCATATCAATTATTGCTCAATAGTTTGACTTTGTTAACAGTAGAAAAAAATGGTCAAGGAATTTTTATCTGAATGAGTCTAACAGAGTAAAAGTCAAAATTTGATTCACATATTTCGTTCTTTTCAAAGTTTCATTACTCTGAAGGTGAAAAAACTGGCACTTCTGTAAAATAAAAGAAATATTCGTTTTGCCTGTAAGAAGGATGTTTGCATTTCCATCTCACCACTTTGGGAACGGTATTTAGAATGCACCAGTATTTAGAACGCACCGGCACTATAAAAAAATATCATAAACATTTTTTGTCGAATATTTCTTTTTTATTCTCGGTTGTTTATACTTTTCAGTTGATTTACGTTTGCATTGAGACAGTCTTCTATTATCACGTTTTTCAGCAAGTATTAGGGTTTCCTGTTTAGGATTCGTATTGAAGAGTGACTTATAAATTTGTGCTATTTGCAGACAGCCTAGGTTAAATTCACTAACTGCTAAAGCTACTGCAAACTCCAGTCTTTTCCTCCGAAACAAACACTTCTTTCGGGCATTTTTTTCTAAATTACATGGTGGGAACTCTCATTAGCATTTTGAGTCTTGACAGAAATGAAACGATGTAACAACTCATCGGCAGCAAGACGTTGATACACTGGCATAAATTTTTGAACGACACTTTCTGACAACTGTGTCTTCATGTGTGAATGGCTTTTGGGTGTTTCGTTGGATGCCAGTGCACGTTGATAAAAACACCACGATATTGCTCCTTCAAGACATTTCTTGTGTTGCGGCTTGTCATCGGTTGATATGCAATGAAATAGGGTAGCAAGAGCGGAAGTTTTCATTTTTTGCAAATCAGGCGCATTTTCTTTCAAGGCTTTTCTATAAAAGTTTTGCAGTTTTATGACAGCAGCTTGAATCAAATTTCCTTTCTTGGAACCCCCAAGAGTCACTCCTTTCGCCCACCATTCCTTAACTTTGTTACGTAGAGCTGTGCTCAACCTTTTTGCAACGTGGTTAATGCCTTCTTTTTCACCTAACACCTTCTCCATAAACATTTTCTTCTGTCAAACTTTGGAACGCTTTAGAATCACCATCACTTGCTATTGTTGTACAGTGCATTTAATTCTTTTCCACAGAACGCTTCCAAAGTTTTAAAGCTGCATGAACCTCCACACTTCCCGAGGAACCACTAAAGGTTTTTTGGTAAACAGATTCATGTCCATCTTTCCAAAAGCTGAATTCTACTGAATCCTATCCAAGATCTCGAGAGGCATTTGAGCATTCTGTACAATATTTCGGCATAATTTCGTAATCTACAACTAAATTAGTAGTCGAGTGAATTGCTAGACCAGTACCATAAATGATGAATGTCCCCGCTTCATCCATGTACCATCGTAGGAGACTAATGTCAAAAACATCACTCAAATTAGGGTTAGCATCTAAATATGACTTGCAAACTTCATTTCGAGAGACTTCAAGCATATTTTCTTTGAAAGTTTCATTCCGGTTGCACAATGTGTCCAGACACTTTGAAAATGTTTAGTTATCGAACAGTTTTCCATGGCAGTATGTCCTCTACCTGTGCTCAAGAAAGCACTGAGAAGTTTCTCATTCACATTAAATCTTCTGGTGAAAGGTTTACGATGACTTGAAAATGTGGATCAAAAATCCTTCCCACACCACTCACAAAACATATTCAGTGTACCACTCAATTCACAATCTCTCCATCCATGTCGGACTTTTCTGACGTCAAGACAAAGAGCCCAGCATACACTTGAAGAGCCAGGGGGAAAAAAATGAAAGTCACTTTTTGGTCAATTTTGAGATATTAACGCTATCTAGGGGCTATGAAGAACTAGTATCATCTGGTAGAACAACAAGGGGGAAAAAAGATGAGAAGCGACCGAAATGTGCATGAAAACTCGAAAAACTACATAAGGAGCTACGAGAAATCAAACTTTATTCTTCGTTTTTCTCGAAATCGCTTTTTGGTCACTTTCATCTTTTTTCCCCCTGGCCCTTCACTTGATTACATTAGTCTTGATTACAATGTCATTACTACTTGCAATGAAAAGAAAAAAAATGTGACGAAATATTCACAATAAAACAATTACATTGTTTCATGAACCGTGTACTACATGGTTTTTTTTCGTCGGCTCTTGTAAAAGCATTTTACGGACGAGAATGAGGTTTATGACAGAAATTTCGTTTTCGATCAACTTTTGTAGTACAGAAACTCTCGGTTATCCTGGAAGGTCTCGGGGAAAAAAATTCTTAGTTAACTTTATTCTTGCAGAGCAAATATTTTTCTTCAAAAGCACAGGTCTGACATTCATTTGTTCCAGAATGTTGTAACTGATTTTTTTGAAAAAGCACGAATTTAAATTTTGTTTTTTCTTAACATTTCTTACCCAAGAGTGCGGTGTACTTCATCCAATAAATTATTTTACTTGGGCGTTACCGTACGTAAGACTTCTTTATTGATTTTATATGCTTGAGAATCTCATTTACAAATATTTTTTTATGCTGTACCTATCGTCACTGTTTGTGCATATCACGTTTTAAGTGTAATGTAATTATTTTCAAGCAAAAGGCATTTTTTCTTCTTCTTTACCTCTTTTTTCTTTGCTTTTTTCGGATTATCCGCGATACCCACGCCACCCAATTCCACGGATTATCGAGAGTACTGTATACAGAACAGAAGGATTGGGGGGGGGGGGGGGTAGGGGCTTATAATATAGATTTCGTTTCAGATTAGTTTTTGTAGTACACAAATGACGAAAGTGCTGAACGCAAAAAGTTTTGAGTCAATTGTCTGGTGGGCTTCATGTCTCAACAGGGGGGGGGGGTAGAAAAAAAAGTTTCGTAGAGATGCGTCTCGGGGCGCGGGCGCGGAGTTTGCTGAAGTCGGTCCGCCAGGTGGCGTTGTGCGCGAGCCGCTCGTGGCTATCGTCTGAGCGGCCGGCATTGGTCCTTCGTCTCTCTCTGGTGCCGGAAGACGCGCGTCATGCCTCAGCATCCCATTGGTTGCGTGCGCTCCGATCCATGGATTAAGTGATCAACAACGATTTACGAAGGAAGGATGAATGGCCCATTCTTTAGCGCACTCCTTGGCATTCTCGTCTGCAGAGGTAACAGCCTTTCAATTGACATTTTATTTATTTATTTATTTTTTTTTTTTGAACTCAAAGAAAAAAAAAAAAATCAAACCTCACAAACACCGCACAGAAAAGAGAGAGAGAAAGAAAGAAAAAACGCATCACTATTTCACAGAAAATTTTTCTCACGGACCTGTTCCGCGAGTATTTACGCCAGAAACCACTTATCTCTTTGGTAAACTTTCGTATGGACGTACTTGAAGGATTTAAAGAAAAATAAAAAAAAATAATTGGAAGCAGAAAAAAAGTCTCTTGCTTTAGGGCTGAATAAATGCGGCAGTGTTCTTAATGAATCAAATTACTTTTTTAATACACTTTCGCGTGTTTAATATTATTCATAAAATGTTGCGCGAGCTAAAAGCACCCCATTTTTTCTTTCGATACAAAAGCGGCTGTTTTCCAACAACACACAGGTATTTTCTGACCCTTTGTGGAAACGTAATATTTGTTTACCCATATAAAAGTTCGTTCCATTTTTGTTTATCACAGCTCATACGAACTTTTTAAGATAAAGTCAGACTCATCAGTAATTTATAATAAAAGAGATTTGAAAATTCTTTAAAAGTATACTTAACTATCAGCACGGAACCTATATCAGTTGCTTCCTTCGTGCCTTTTTTAAGAAAGGGACTTTAGTGCTCATGTTAGGAGTTTAATTCCGTGAGTTACCTTGGTTTTTCTCTCTCTCTTTCTATGCTTACGATATCGAAAAATATCAGTATCACGAATTTGACACGTGTTTCGCGACAAGAAAAATTGCATTACTGGTGTCGAAAGAATCAAATACATAAAATATAGAGAGCGTAGTATGGAATACGGAGAATTTTGCTCAACATCATTGTTTAAGAGTATTTAATCAACTCAAAAGGAAGCACATATTATATAATTAGGAGAAATTATTTTGAATTATCTTGTTTTTAGTTTTTATTCGACTTGATTAGAAAAAGGAATCACCGGAGACTATCGTTAATAGTCATTTACATGCGAATCAACTATAGATGATATAAAACGCGTTATAGTACACTATATAAACATATTATAAATCTTAATAAAGTGGCCATCTTCTTTCTTTTAATCGCTTGTCTGCGGTTTTTGCGTTAATACCTTTGCTCCAAAAGTTGTTGTTGCTTAGCATTCAGCTTTGGCTATTTTTTCTTAGTTTTCTTTACGTGAGAAAGGTTAACATAAAAAATGCTTCGCTTTCTATGTTTGATGCTTAACGATGCAGAGAGATATGTGCTATTCAATGATTAACCGCTTGGAATACCATCCCTTTTAGTGTCTCCGTAATCTTACAGCGTCTACTTAAAACATGGTTTTGAAAACTGGCAAATTCCTCAAAAGTCGAAAACAAAGATGAAACATTATTTGGTTTAGAAGTCTTATATTGTAGCTAAAAAGCGACACTCAGCACATTGACTCTCACTCTACGAGGTAATTCGTAGTATGGCATTTTAGCTGAGACAGATTCGACTTTAAGTAACGTTGAAAGTGATAGATTTGACGGATTTGAATTTATGTGGTGCACACGGAGATAATAGAGTACACTACCGATTAGCCACGGAATTGGGTATTGCGGATAACGAAAATAGCGGATTATCCGGAAAAAGCATAAAATAAGGCTAAAGAAGATAAAAAATGGCTTTTGCTTAAAATTGCGTTACATTTAAAACGTGATACGTAGCAAACAGTGACGATAGGTGCAGCATAAAAAATCATTTGTATTTGAGGTTCTCAAGCATATAAAATATATAAAAAAGTGATACTTACGATAACGCCCAGGTAAAATAATTTATTGGATGAAGTCACCGCACTCTTGGGTAAGAAATGCTAAGAAAAAACAAAATTTAGATTCGTGCTTTTTCGAAAAAATCAGTGAGTCGTGCTTGTTTCTTGCTGCGAAAACACATTGTCCTTATTCTTGATTGCACGGTTTGTAAGATTAGTTTCTCAGCTAACTTCGCATCTTCATCTTGCTCCTCTGAAGAAAAATGTTTGCCCAACAAGAATTAAGTTAACTAAGAATTTGTTTTCCCCCCAGACCCTAGCGGATAATCCCCCCCCCCCGCGTATAACCGCTTTCGGATAATCGAGAGTTTACTGTGTGGATATTTGGCTTTTGAGGAGACACCAGTAATCAAGAATGGCTGGCAGGTACGTCATTTTTTACCCAACTCATTTTTCTTAACTTAGGTAGTCAACAAATCAAATCTCGTATTTTCCACAGCCAGCACGATCCTTTCTCGCTCATACCCGTATATATTGTAGTTTTCATTAGTGTGTAAGCTGTGTATAAGACTATACAGTCGATCTCCGCTACAACGCGATCCGACTTACGCCAAACAGCTATAACGCGAGTTTTTCTTGAGAAACGAAATTTCCAAACAACGCGAATTCCTCTCCTTTGACGCGAAAATTTCGGAAAGGAAACGCTGGGCATAAGCATTGACTAGGTTATAGATTAAATATTAGTTTCGTGATAGACTTTGATCTATTTAGCACCACTGCAAGCGGACGTTTTCACACACCGTTCGAATGTGAACATGGTTTTGTCTCAGCGTATTCAAACAACCATTCCCTAATTATCTATGTATAAGAAATGGTAATATACAGCAAAGAAATGGTTCAAAACGGTGTGCGGAGTGTTTACAAATGCCTAAAATTATTGGTTGTTAATAAAAATGCGTATTCATATATTTTTCTACAACTCGAAATTCTAACTTAAGCAAAGAGTCTTGAAACGATCCCTCACGTAAGTCGGGGATCGACTCTATATTGTACTGTTTTCTTTGGTGTATACAACAGTCTGTTACATAATCTGGTCATTATTAGTAGATGATAAGTTCACGATTTGCGTATTATTCTGTATGTACTTAACAGCATTTTCTGACGTACATTTATTGAACAAGTCCAATTAATTTAAACAAAACTTGGCTTTTCTTCGATATTAGAAAGTATATACTCGAAATGTAAATTATTTGATTTTGCAATATATTAATGATGAAAGATACACAGTTTTACTTTCGTTTCGGTTGTTAAATTGCGAGTATTCTAACGTAACCTTTCGACCAAACCCTGCCAGCTTCAGTTTGGGGATCATCTTGACATAATTTTTTACAATCCGTAAAATAATCTGTTTTACTTTTCGAAACTATTCATCATTAAGTATTTGCTTATGCTTTTAACCGAAAAGAGCTAACATTTGTTTCTGTTATTAACTTACAGTCGTTCTGGGTATATTCGAGCCGTTCTGGATTGCAATGCGCCACTTTATTGTTTATAACACAGTATATTTCAAAATCATAAAGAGCAGAAATTTTATTTTTTGACATCGTCAGAAGAACTTTGTTTTCATACACTAATAGAAATTCAGGAAACTTTGGCGGTAAAAAAAATACTATAAAATGTAATGTGTTTACAGTACAGGGAATTTTTACAGTAAGTTGTAGCTAGAAAAAAATCGATAATAGAGACAATTGATACACCTTGTAACTTACTGAGCGAAGCACTTATCTATTTCTGTTCACCATATGTGTCTCATTTGGTATAGTGGATAACAAAACTGGTCAGCTAATCTAGGGTTTCGGGTTCGATCCTTACAGTTCGCATTTCGCGCTTTTTAACACTCGTTTTTCCTACCGTAAACTTTTCCGGTAAAATTAGATTTTACAGTAAAAGTTACTGGCAGCGTGGATGCCAGTAACTTTTACGATAAAATTTCAGGAAAATTTTTAACAGTGCATCTTATTCATTATTTTCCTATCCTGTTTATGCTACCGCAATAGCTTCCTTATTTCTTTCTTAAATTCCATGATTTACCCCTCATTTAAAGCTTATCGTGCCGGATATTGACAAAAGCTAGGCGCACATTCAAATTGGTTTTTGCGTCAAAAAAAAAAAAAAAAAGTTTTTTTTTCCTATTTTTTAATTACACACTACTTCATCGACTAAAATTCAAAAACTAACATGCAGTGACGTCGTTGGAAAGAGCGTTACGCTAGAAAAGCGAAGATCTTAGGTTCGATCCTTCAATGAGTTTTGTCGCTTTTGATGGATTTTTTTTCATCGGTTAATTTTGATTCAAATGTCTATAAATAAATATTATCCGAACTCATTGTAGTATTTTAAACCGCAGTTTTTTTCTATCTATTACATTAAAGCCGGAAAAGAAAATGTTTGTTTTAGCATGATAATTTAGCATTGAATGGTATTTCTGCTGCTGATTTTTGAAAGCTGAATTTTTTTGTTGTTGTTTCCTTCATAATTCACAAAGCTACAAAAGTAAGGCATCATCTCATTTTCTTTTAAATCGGCGTAAAATAGCAATGCACTTTGTGCCTGTTTTTCGAAAAATGCCCGTTAAAAATCGAATTTTTGAATGACTGCTGTCAAGTGCGAAGGGTCAGCTAGTTTTTCAGTTCATTTAACTTGGGGGGTGGGGGAATTGCCCTAGAGTTACCCGCACTGGCTCCGAGTGATTGTAACGACCATCAAGAAGACGAAAGATACGACTTTAATCACGGTGTGTTAGCATAGGAGAGACAAGAACGATTCCACCCTGATTGGGAGTTTCCCCCCGAATGTAATTGTGGCGCTTACGTGACTTCCTTGTCTCGCGCCGCGATAAACGGCCGCCATCAGGAACAATTTCACAATATTAGGGAACATTTGCCGCTTAAGGGAATGAGCGGGGCCATTCAAACGTGTTAACAAATGTGCGACTGGTCAAATATTTACGTACTCTCGTTCCGGGGAGAATCACAACTCTCTCTTAATTGGCGAAAATGGATTTTCACACAAAACAAAGCGAAAAAACTGGTTAGCTGTAAATGGCGGGTAACTACTTTTTGGCCTTATGAAACAATGTACGTTAGAGATCAATTCCAAGGAAACACCAGTATCCGTTTTTCGCAAAACAGCTTTCAGATACGAGAAATATGTTGCTTTTTTGTTTCATTTCGGGAACTGAATGAAGAACATGGTCTTTACTACCCTATAATGCAGCTGCATTTTGAAGATTTCCAAAAAAAAAAAAAAAGTCGAAATAATAGCATTTTCTCCGTAACGAACGAATCTCGTAAGAAACGTCCGTTACGGTGCCAAAAAACCATCAAATAAACACAGTTGGAAAATGTAACTGTATTTTACAAAAGTAGAGTTCATGTTCTTTAAAAATGTATGCAACAGAAAAAGGACCTAACATATTTGGAGCCTCTTTGCAGGTTGTTTTGTGCAGCAATCCATGTTTCTTTTTTTTTTCAAAATGTAATTGCCCTAGCATACTAGTCCTTAGCATAGAAGTGAAAAACTAATTTTATATTTTCAAAAGTCTCACCCCAAATCTATTTTCCTTTTGGGTCAGTAAGTACCTAGTAAATATTTTGTTTTTGATATATGTTAATAACACACATACTACTGCAAAGTTCACTCATTTTTGAAATAACAATAACACATAATAATTAAATTAAGGACTGATTTTGCCTATCTATGAAATACATACGTTAAAACAACTTAGTAGAGAGTTACCGCCCCTGCAGGCTACACTGCAAAAAATGAACTGTTGTTTTTACAGTATAGTACTGGCGGACGAGGTTCCAATTTTAAACTAGAATGCTCAGTAATAAGCTATAAAAACTAGCATTTTTACAGATTCTTACCGTAAAGTTAGCAGTTTTACAGTTTATTGCCGTAAAATTTAGCTGTGTTATACTGTAAAAGCAACAGTATAACACTGTCAGCAGAGGTTCCAGTTTAAAACTATAAAATTAGCAATTTTACAGTGTATTAATGTAAAATTGGCAATTCTACAGTTTAGTACTCTGAAATTAGCAACATTACAGATTATTCCATTAAAATTAGAAATTTTTACAGTTTATTACATTAAAGTTAGAAATTTTTACAGTTTATTACTATGGAATTAGCTGTATTATACTGTAAAAACAACATTCATTACAACTTTCATTGCAACATTCATTTTTTACACCTCTTTGTCACCTCGTGATCTGATTTTGTCAGCTCTCGCTGAATACTGTACCAATAAATGCAAAACTAGATTTTGATTAGGAATGCACCGATAAGCAAATTGGCCGATTACCGATTAATCGGTTGTTGATAATCGGCCGATTAATCGGTTGAGCCGATTAATGATAAGAATGATTATTTTTCGACCACCAATTTTACCATCAGTGTTTTTCCTCTCTTATGCAATTCCAAGTTTAGAAATAGTAAGTAATTTATTTCTGAGAGAAGATTTTCTTTTCCATTTTCCTAGCTTTCATAAACTAATTTCAACATTTTATCAAATTTCTTAGAACCAATTTTCATATTATTGTCAATAATATTACTAACACATTGTTAGTTATGTTAATTGGACATGAAAATTGGGACATGAAAAATGGGGGAGGTGGAGTCTGTGGAGAGCACTCCAATTTGGGAGCATTTTTAATTCATATTTTGTAATAATTAGCAGCAATTTAATTCAATACTTTTATTCTTTGAAAATTAGAGGTTATCTAAAAGCACTGCTAAGGAGAAAATTACCGCCACAAGAAAAATGTTGCAACATTGTCTTTGTATATTTATTGAAAGTAGGAGAATTAATTAAAAAAAAAGCTTTATATCGTCTGTGAGGATTATTATTACTGTTAATAAAATTATTCATCATAGTTTCTTAGTGAAGGTATACCTTAAAGAATAATATTTGAAAAATATTTTTTCGGCCGATTAATCGGCCCGATTTTTCCGATTATTAATAATCGGTAAAGTGGCCGATTATGACCGATTAATCGGTACTTACGATTAATCGGTACTTACGATTGATCGGTACTTACGATTAATCGGTGCATCCCTAATTTTGATGTAGTTTTGGTTTATTTAGTTTATTATAGGACAGAAAATTTTACTTTATTATTGACTGGAATTATGAGAAAAACAGCTTTTATCTTTTTAAAAATAGTCACATTTACATCTTCTGCGGCACCATTTAAGTGAGTGGAAATGTTCCCATTTTTTTCTGGTATTAGTTTCAGACCAGATGTAAAAAAGTGAGAAATGAGACTTAAGAAGAAAAAACGAAGTTGAAAATAAGGACCGCTCTAATGTATAGGGTCTGGTGAGGGAAAGTGATCAGACGTCAAATGGATGGCTGTAGCTTTAAAAAAAATCGAATGAGTGAACTTTTTTTTTTTTTAATAGAAGAAGTTTTTTTTAAATAGATTAGAAAATCGGAATAACATTCTGAGTCCAAAATTTTATTACTGGTAATATTTTTTTTGATGAAAGAAGTATTTTTTTATGTTTATGAAACATTTAAAAATTTGAAAACTTTTTAAAACTTCACAGGGAAAATTTGTTAATTAGAATTTTGAACAAATTGACTGTACAGGAAGTTTCCGACATGCCTCAAAAGCACTTACTCATTAGCAGCTAGCTGTATTTCGTTTGAAAAATATTTCTTCTAAAGTCACTCAAGCTTAACTTTTCAAGCATTCACTAGTTTGAAATTAATTTTAATAAACAAGTTGTGGTTTTTTTTAAAAAGTAAATATGATTAAATACAACTGAGTTTAATAGGGCACAAGTTATATATTAGCAGATACGTACGTATACCATAAACATCCAAATGCGTATATTTAAGAGTGTATAAGTTTACCCCTTTACCCTACCAGACTCCTTTACGATATTTTACTCTCAGCTTCAAAACATGTGTCACTAAAAAACTTTATTAGTTGTCTTTTTTGTAAAAAAAAAGTGGTATCATCTGCAGCTCGTGCAGAACCTAAAACTATTACATCTACACTCTGTAAAAAATGAATGCTGTTTTCACTGTATAACATGCAAGTGCTTTTATGGTAATAAACTAAAATTTTTACTTTTACATTACCAAACAGTAAAATTTCTAATTTTACAGAAATGAACTGTAAAATTGCTAATTTAACAATTTATTACCGTGCATTTTACAGTTTTAAACAGAAACTTCTGCTGCCAGTATTATACTGTTATTTTTACAGTAATATACAGCGAAATTTTACGGCAATAAGCTTCAAAATTACTAACTTAACAGTAAGAAACTGTAAAATTACTAGTTTTACAGTTTATTACTGTGCATTTTACAGTTTTAAATAGGAACCTCGGCTGCCAGTATTATAATGTAGAAACAGCAGTTCATTTTTTGCAGTATGGTGATATGGACATATATTTATTATATGGTACAAAGCGATCCTACCTGTGAGATATAACGAGATGGGGAGTCTTTTAAACGTGTAACAAATGTGCGGTTAGTGAATTATTTACGCTCTCATAGAACTCTCTCTCGTCGTTGCGGGTCTCGATCGCGAGCTGGGGAATGATCATAAATGGGGGAAATGGATTTTCACAGAAAAGGACGCGAACAGAGGAAAAATGACAGTCTTCTACACTGCAAAAAATGAGTTATATTTTTAGAGTATAACACTGGCTGCTGAGGTTCTAATTTAAAACTGCAAAATGCATGTTAATAAACTGTTAAATTATAAATTTTATAGTTTATTACTGTAAAATTAACAATTTTACAGTTTAGTACTGAAAAAGCAGCAACTTTACCGTTTATCACTGTAAAATTTGAAAATTTTACAATTTATTATTATAAAATTAGCTCTATTATACTGTACAAACAACATTCATTTTTAACAGTGTAGCAGAAACTGACATTCATTGACATTTTAGGTAGCTAATTTGCTATTTTATACAGATTATAGATATGCGTCAGTATTTTCAGCTTTAGGAAAGGTATAATATACACTTTCTTATTTGATACCTATTTTTTTTTCGGAAGTGCTATAATCTTTTGCTTGTCCAGAGCCTAGATTATTGCATTTAGTGATAAGGGCAAACGTGTATTCTGCCGTGCTAAGCGCTAAAGTGGTATTTGCAATTGAGCTCAAACTGAGATATTACCCTTTAAAGTTTTACACCTTCATGTATTGGATCCAGATGATACATTTTCAGATTTTTTTAAAAAATGTTTCCCTTTCTCAAATGACCATAAAACATTGTATGTAGGTAAAATACATTACAAAGAACCACCTGTGGTTGTAGTAATTCAATTTTATTAAAAAGTGCAGATACGACTTTTGTGCTTAAGTATTGTTATTTGCGCTGAAAGATTCGAAAATAAAACTAATAAAAAAAAAGAAAGTGCAAAGCAAGATAGCTTCGATGACTTTATTTCCTTATTTATTTTTATTTCTTAAATCAAAGCCAGAATGTCGTACGATAAAATATTACAGTATACGAGAGCACGAAGGTGAGTCAAGCAAGGGCGGATTCAGAATTGCATTTTTTTCTACTTGCCCCCCCCCCTTTACCACATATGCTGGTCAACACATGTTTATTACAAATGTTTCGGTTTTCAATTTCGAGAAAAAATCCCGATCAGAGCCTCGAATCCCAATCACTTCTCATAGTATCACCGAAGATCATTTAAAATTGCCTTTTTAGAACTAAAAAAAAGAGAAGAGTCCCTCAAGGGAGGGGCAATCACCCCCCCCCCCGCCCCTCCCTTGTATTCGCCCTTGGAATCAAGTTTCAGATGATATTCTCAAACAGGTTCGTTTTATAAACTGCAGAGGACATAGAGGATGGTTTTGGAAATCTTGCGCGATTACGCTCTTAATCTCGCTAGATTCGGGACCAGTATTAAAACCCTAATTACAATGTAGAGTTGCAACAGTACCTAGAATTTTCAAATCAAAATCTCCCTGGACGAGTTAGACTATTGGGTCGACTTTCAAGTTTTTTGGGAAGATCTCATTTTATGTTGCCTTGCGAAGATTCAAAGTACAGAGAAAAACAAAAATTAAATGGGCAGTCTTTTTTGAAATTGTGCATGTGAAAAAGAAGAAAAAAGATGGATTAAAGTGTTTCGCCGAAGGAAAACCTGAGTAACATTGAAAGAAGTGTAGATGTGGGTCGCATTTCGTCGGTTTCTCTTTTTTTGCTCGGAGAAAAAGTAAATCCTTATTTACATAGAAAAATTGATATCGATTGTAGTAAATAAAATATGCGTTTTTGCCCCCCCCTTCTGAAAACTAAAACGACCCTGTGCATGCGTTCACAAAACCGTTTCGTAAATTTTTTAAGCATTTTTAAAATCATTTTTCTACTAGAACCGCTAACATATTTTCGTACGAAAGCCTTTTTAATACTCACTTTATTGACGGTGTGTTTTAATACAAATTTAGAGAAAATACTTTACCATCTGTAATCTCTCATTAAAATGAAAGGGGAATGCATTATTGGATAGCTAGAGGAAATATATCAGTGGATATGACGCAATGCAATATTCATCGGCGTCATTTGAGTTATTTTGTTCAGTCTTTATTATAGAAATGCAGTTTACTCGGCCTCTTCGCACGAACATAAAAATGTATGTAGCACACCTTTAATTTTTGTCTTCACTATTAAAACATTTTAAGTACACACATTTTAAACAGTTAAACCACTATTTGAAAGCAAAATATGTTCTATGTAAGAAAAAAGTCAAGTTAACATTAATAAAACATTTCAAATACATTTTCTGTGAATCATCACGTCTCGTTAATTCTAGCTGTTGATGATTTTTCTTTTTAAACATGATCATTTTAAATTACAGCTTATATATATATTTTTTCACTTTGTACACGTACAAAGGGAAAACTCAAATATAAAAAATGTACAAATGAATTGCAATAAAAAATCCCTCCGATAGGATGCAGCGATTCTGAATGAGTATAAGAATAAGCAAATCAAGCAAAAGCAATTTTTTTTATAATACCTTACAAAAACATTTTTAACCAGAGAGAGAAAATCTGTTTTTTAATTGATGCCAAGTGGGATTAATTATTAAAATAGAAAACGTTATGGAACAACCCAGGTAGCACAAATAATCTTTAAACGTTTTATAAACGTTTTTAAGCGGTTGTTACAACGTTAATAACCATTTTACAACCTTTTAAAAACGAAGTGTGCTACTTGGGAAGATATTTTACTTTTAACTTTTTAATCTTTGTCAGAAAAAATAGTGTCACTAAAAATTTAGAATGAAACAAAGATGGTGTGTCTCAGTAATTAATTACAAGGGAAAAAATGCTCCTAAGGAATTATATTGCATTAGAATTTAAGCGTTTTAATTTCAATTCATTTTGATTTTGTCAATTGAACTCAATATCGATCAATTTTAAGTCGCCAGAAATATTTTGGTTTTGATATGTAACATTTCTATTTTAAATTCAATGCGAAAAAAAAGTTTTCATTGAGAATCTCGGCAATATTCTCGATTTGTATGTGCTAACAAATTATTTGCGGTGTTGCTTTCTGAGATTTTTTTTTTTTTTACTTTCTCCCTTAAGCTCTGATAACAACATTTCAACTGCTACAAAAATAAGCTCAAAATTAGCGAAATCAATCATCATGGTCAACATGTTTTGACCATGCAGAGACCGGATAAAATAATACAGTCGACGCTCGATATAACGACCTTCTCTGCTAGAAAATGGTCTTTATAACGAGTGGTCGCTATAAGAGGTAGAACATAGAGTATACTCGGATACAGTTGGGGATTTTCTCACCGGTCGTTATATTAGGATGGTCTTTATAACGCGTGGTCGTTATAACGAGCGTCGACTGTATAAACAGCTTACTATGCAGAAAGAAAAAACAAAACTGCTTAGTCAATGTTTTTAATATTTTGACAGTATTTAAAAAGAGAGAGAAAGCTTCATATGTTCTGTTAAAAAAGAAGATAAAAAAATCCCCCCCCCCTACTCACGAAATTTTGAAATCCCCCACAAAGAGTTTCAAAAAAGTTACTCTGTAGTCGCTTCTTGAATCCTGTTCAAGATTAAAATTTTTATTTTGCAAAAGTATTTGAAAATTCCCAAGAATTATCAACAGACAGCAAAAAAGAAAGAAAGAAATCTGGTTAAGTCTCATTAATAAAACTGATTTTTTTAAGCCCTTTTCAGATTAGCTACAGATCAGGAAAAAAATTCATAAAAGCAACTGCAGTGGTAGATTTCAACTCTTGCTGAAACAACTAACCACTTAACATTACAAACGAAAGAAAAACGTGGGTGAAAGAAAAAAATGCCCGAAACTAATTCGAATGATTTGAAGAGCATACATGACAAAGTCAAAGTAATTGAATAGCAAAATAACGAAAATATCGTTTGAAATAGTTTTGGGGGCCGTGAAAGAAGCACCCTCTTTCGAAGAAAAACGTTCTGCACTTCCGATGCCAAGTCACGAAGATTTGCGACTTCTGCTCAGCGTCGGAAGTTCAAAGCGTTTTCTGCATTGAAAAATGAGTTCATCCTGCATTGAAAAATCCTTATACCCGAAAAACGCATGTATGCAATATCTTTGTACGTTTTGAGCTTCCAAAATACCTTTTTTTCATTTATTTTTTCTACACAATTGCAAAAGTTCTGTTTTGTCAGAGAAGGTCAACCAAGATCATAATCGTTACAAGTACATTACATCGTTTCCGAGAGCAAACATTTTGGAGCTAAATTTTTTTTGCGCTAAGCTCTACAACTTTGAAAGCTCAATTTAACGCAATACAGATAACATTTCTCCAAACAAAACAGAGCCTTTCAGCTAATATTTTTATTAGAGATGCACACCGATAAGCAAATTGGCCGATTACCGATTAATCGGCTAATGATAATCGGCCATCTGAGCCGATTAATGGTCAGGATTAATATTTTTTATATTACCAATTTAAGCATCACCGTTTTTTCCCCTTTCTTTTACAATTCCGATTTCAGAAATAGCTACTTATTTATTTCTGAGAGAAGTTTTGTTTTTCTCCATTTTTTCAATTTTCCCGAAATAATTTCAAAACTTTATCAAATTTCTTCAGACTAATTTTCATATTTTTATGAATAAAATTACATTAACACATTAGAGATAAAAATTATTTAAAAAAATAGGGGGAAGCACTTGAATTTATTGATGTTCTTAATTTAAATTAATTTTTCAATTATAAGTACTCATCTAATTCAAGCCTTTTTTTCTTTGAAAATACCTAAAAGCATATTAATTTAAGGAGAAAATTATCGACACATGAAAAGTATTGCATATCTATATGTGTATATTTATACGAAATAGGAATGTAAAATAATTGAATCATTTATATCAACTGAGATGATTTTTTTTTTGTATTTTACTCTTCGAATCATTTGTTTTGTTTTTACTCATTACACTTTCGTGTTACGTTAATTAAATATACTACATGTTATACTTGTATTTGTAGAACATTATTTATTTCTTGTTATTATAAATTTATCAATCGTAGTTTCTTGTTCAAGCATCCCAGAAGTCATTTTATTTAAAGCATCTTTCACAACGGGTGATCAACCAAAAATTGATTGATTGTAAATGATATGAAAGTTTCATGTTTTCGCATTCCAAATTAATAGTTCAGGAATTTAACAGAGGGTTAACTTTTAATATTCTAATCAGTTTACGCATTGTATGAACTAGTTTTTTGTTTTTGCTCTGTACGCTTTCATAATGTATGTTATAGTAAGGGTTGCAGAAAATTACATTTATTTACTGTTAAAACAATGTATCACTGTTTCTTGGTGAAGGTATACTTTAAAAAACGATATTAAAAAAAATTTTTTTTGCCTATTAATTTGCAAGATTTTGCCGATTATCAATAATCGGCAAAGTGGTCGATTAATCGGTACTTACGATTAATGACAATTTTTGACAATTTTGATGCAATAATGATCAATTTCAAAGCAAAAGCGGAACCCCAAGATATTTTTTTGTTGTGAAAATGCTTTTGAATGACAGAATATCGATACAAAAGGCAACTTTTCCGCCCTTGTACTTAAATTTTTAAAAATTTTGATATTTAATAAAATAATTGCAATTTTTGGTAGTTTTGATAAGGGACGTCATTTCGAAATTTTCCAGGGGGGGGGCAAGGGTGCATACACAATGTAAAATTTACCAAAAAGTGGCAAAAACCACGCCCACTTATATGCCAATACATTGATTTCCTAAAGTCAGGGGGGGAATCCCCCCCCCACTGCCCCCCTAAATGACGGGCCTGGTTTTGATGCAACAATAATAAATTTCAAACCAGAAGCGGACCCTCAAGATATTTTTTGTTAAAAAACGCTTTCGCTTGACGACATATGTATACAAAACACAACTTTTCCGTACTACGACTCAGCTTTTATCATGGTTTGATGTTTTTCACTCCACCCTAATGTACATTCTCTTCCGACACGCTTTTGAAGCTCAGAAAAATAAAGAAAGCATGAACACATATGTCAAAAGCCTCCTGTTGCGGAGGGTAAGAAAAATAAGAGCGGAAGAGGTTTTATTAAAATGCGAATTTCGATAAAAACTGATGTGAACTGCTGCTATCATTGCTCGATCTGTCACATCTGGAACAGATTCCGAGATCAGAATATTACACTCAACATAAAGCGAATCTTTCTTTCATTTCCGGAAGATTTGACACGAAAAATGGAATTGCTATCGCAAATTTCCGATTTGGTTTTTTGACGATTATTGCACTCAACTCTAGTTTTATTAATGCATAATGATTAACACATTTTTTTTTTCTTTCCTCAACGCATTTATTAGCTGTGAAATCAATTTAATAGAGGAATGCTCGAACTGTTGCGTTTTAATGAAGTCACCCGCTTACTAGACTCTGCGGTTTTTGTTTATCTTTCTTTTTAAACCATCTCGAACTGCTTATTTTGCTTACTTGACCGCAGATGGTGTCCTATCAATTTATATAAGTTGATAATGTATTTTTTCTCGCGCTTTGGTTGGGAAATTTAGCAGCAATGGAAACCCAAAAGTGCAATCACAACGTAAAAAATTCTCAATAAATGCTGAATGAGAAATGTATCGTGGATTTGGAATGTTCCGAGTTATGATAATTTCCCCAAAAGTATCTTTAAAATGTAATTTTTTTCCAAAACGAAATTAGATCGTCAAGAAGAAAATCCATGTTATTATTAATCAATTAATATAAATTTCTGCAATCATTTTTGTGTATGTTAATATTTTTTGAAATAAAATTAATTTATACATTTTACAACAAACGATACTGAGCAAAACCAAGGATTACTAGTAAAGAAGAGACAGCTGGACAAACAATATAAATTATTTTCCAACGATAAAATGTTGCTTCAGTTGCGGTAATCAGTATTAGTTGTGATACAAAATCTTTAAATTCTGAAATAATGTGCATTGTGTTTATTTAAAATGAATACAAATAACAAAAGGCAAACTGAAATTTATGTCATCTTGAAACTTTTAGAAAGGTGGGATGAAGAAATGTTTGCAATTTTTGATTGCGATAAATCTTAGTTTGTCAGAAACTTTTTTTTTTTGGCCCTACAAAACTCATGGTGTGTTGTTATACGAGTGATTCTACAGTCAATGAGTTGTTTGTATCCCCAAAGAAAAAATCTGTTTAATTTTACACTTATTATTTCACTAGTCGCCGCTATTTTTATGATTGTACTGGTAAGGGCCAGACGAAATTTTAATTTTTTGGGAGTTTTATTGATACCAAGGGAGAATGTGTTGACAATGAAGTAACACTATTGGCAGAAATTCTGGTTTAATTTATTATCATTCCACTTATTTCTCGGCGTAAAATCAGAGTATGGACTCATTTCTACTATAAAATAACAAATCAATCTTGAAAACACGGCATGTTGCATACAATTCGCACCTCTAATCCTTAATTAAAATACTTCCCGCATTATTTACGTGCATGCAAATTGCATTCACAGGGGCAATTATGATTAAAAATTAAATTTATTATGCTTATAATAGAGTTTTAATCTATATTTAAAGTTTTGAGGAACAAAATTGGCAGGGAAGTGACACCAAAGAAGGGACAAAATCACAAATTACCTATAAAAACAACATCACGCGTTCTTCTTACCAGAACTTCGCGTAATCCGTGTTGTCTGCACACTATAAGCATCGCATTATAATCTTAGCTGGGGAATTATTAAAGGGACTGGTGCATTACACTTTTTGGCATTCTAAGAGAACCGATGCAATAAAATTCGAATTTCGCTTAAACCTCTTAGCTTGCTTTTAACTTTACTCAGTATTACACTGATTATTCGCAGTCAAGGTCATCCTTTTGCATTTCTATGCTGAATTTCAATCTTTGAAGTTCGCCAGGTGAGGGTGACACTGTTGGTATTAATCAAAAATTTTCAAATTTTTTTATGTGTTCCTTGCTCCCCCGATGGCATCTTTTCCGCACTACCAATCATCGAAATAAATTAAAAAAAAAAAAAAAAATCATTTTCGGCACACCCTAGTATGAATGTCTAAATGATCAAGTTTAGACAAAAAATAATGACCAAGTGTGAAAAGAAGACAAGTGTAATAAATTGTTTCCTTCTTTTTCCATTGAAAATGGCGTGTATATGCCGTGAAGGACGTGATGTACCATGGAAACGATTGAACTGCACCGTTCATAAACCAAGTTAAAAAAAAAATAATCCCACTAACTTCAAAGCAATCAATGATTCACACGTCGCCTCATTTCCATCTGTAATGATTAAAAGATTGTTTATTTGAGTTGGGCTTCGAAGATTTTGCAATCCAAAAAAATCGGAGTCACTCAGTTTCCCTCTACTTTTTAAATATATTTCTGATAAAACTAATATCTATACTAATAATATAAAGCTGTAGAGTTTGTTTGTTTCGCTTGAATGCGCTAATCTCAGGAACTACTGGTTCGATTTGGAAAATTATTTTTGTGTTGAATAGTCCACTTATCCAGGAAGGCTTTAGGCTATAGGAGTTATTGTTATAACTAAAAATAATAATGTAAAACATAACAAACTCTACGAAAAGAATTAGTTTCCTCTCTTCTCGAGAGATGGCGCACATAAAGAGTATTGCTAAGCTTTTGCAACTGTGGAGGAGCCCACTACATTCAATGGTTGACAGTCAAGCAGTTGGTTGGTTGGTTGGTTGGTTGGTTGGTTGGTTATTTTGGGTTTACTGGCACAAGAGCCTTTATAGGCTATACTGCGCCTAACGATGATGACCCGTAAAGCACATAAGATTTTAAAAACATTTTAAAACACACATAGATGATGTTTAAAGTCCAAACTAAGCAGGAGAAAGAAAGGAATGGCAATTTTTAGTAAAATCAGACACACATAATAAAACAAAGACAAAACACTCAAGACTTCAAGCAGTTGCTCAAACGGGGAGCTTATAGTTTGCACTCCAATGATTCCCAATGATTTGCCTTTTAATGTGGCTTAGTTTCCACTCTTCACGAGAGATGTCGTTCGTTAAAATTATTTTTTTAGCAACTGTGTAGAGAGCGATGGTTGACAATTGCTCCAGCCTCGAGAGTCTTGCCTCTTGCCACATGGCTCAGATCACGAAATGGTTTTCGTGTTTTTCTTTGATATTCAGGTATATAATTTGTTTTGTAGGATTTTTCTTTTAACTTTTGTTTTCCATATTTCTGCATTTTTAGTTTTTGTTCTTCATTTGTGGTTGTTCTTTGTAACTTTATTATTATAGTGTACCTCAGGTACTTAACTAAGCACATAAATTAAAACCACAGTATATTTATATAGGGTATTGTTTTCTTGTTCTTTTGACTTTTTTTTTCTTATGTAATAGATAGGTAAGTATGTTTCAAATGAGTCAAACTTTCTTTTTTTTTTAATGATTTAACCCTACACTGCATGATTTTTTATTTTTCGTAGAAAAAAATATATGTGTTTGTCAATGTAATAAGAAAACATGGAAAAATATTTAAAAAAATTTAACTCTAAATTTTCACCCCTTTCTAAGTAAAAATAGTTTTGTTGCCAAATGGCTACACCATGCATTCAACAGATAAAAATGATTTTAAATGATAGTCTTGAAATTAGTTCTTTTTTGTAAAAAAATAGAGGAATTCAATATTTGGTGCACTGTACTCTTGTAATCCTTTACATTTTGACATTTTACATTATTTTTTATGTGTACTTGTACTTTCCGATGATCAATTCTGTCAAATCTGATGTCTTTTGGAGGCTCTCTCGCGCAAGCTTTCTTTCTTTTCTCTCTTTTTTTTTTTTGGTTTGTAACTAGTTCCTCTGTAGCTAATGGTCTCTTTTTAATACGCTTTTATAAATTTCATATGTGGGTTTGCTTGTTTGTATGTATGTATGTATGTATGTATGTATGTAACTCTGAATCAAAGATAAAATTTACGTTCTTTGCAAACATAGAAGTAATCTATTTAATATTATTTTTAATACTAAAGGCTAAACTGTATTGCATATTGATGTATTATAAGTGCATGTAAACTTAAGTGCGGACATTCAGTAGTTTTGAAAATCAGAGGGAAACCCGTGATGATCACAGCGCATTCCAATGTAAAAGCGTATTTTTTAGTTTTTTTCAAAACTATATTTTAAAATTATTAATGACTTTACTTGTCCGTGTAAGCACAACGTTTGTGCTATGAACACGTTTTGAAGGCTTTTCCCTATTGATTTTTTGTTTGTTCACTCTGTTGAACATCAACTAAGCATTGATAATTGCGAGGTCTTATAAACGGTAGAACAGCCGAAAGTACCACTTTTGGGTCTGCATGATTACACTATACCTTCCAAAAAGAGAAAGAAGCTAGCGCGAAACATAAACAAAGCACATACTTTATGAACTATAGAGATGAATCGAAGTGTTCTCTGGATGCTTACTGCATAATGTTGCCAAATGGCTACAGACGTGTATTATGTCCTAGATTTTTTCCAAATAATTACTTTGATGTAAAACGCATCTTAAACGAAAGATAAATGTTTATTTTATTCATGTTATTTTTTTAAAAGACAAAGAAAAATATTTCATTGTAAAAAATAATTTCAAAACATGTTAGTTTGAGTGATTTTAAAAGCTATCCATATGGATTCATTTAAGAGCATGTAACAGACCAGTGCTGCCATGTATGGAGGATAAATGGTGATAATTGCTTTAAATATACCCAATACTTGCTTTTTATGCATTGAGTTGCCTTATGACTACATTCTGCTATTCATAAGGAGGACAAATTGTCCATGTATCCAATTGGCAACACCATGCAGTGTAGGGTTAAGATAGTTACTAATCTAAGTAAATAAGATGATTCGTCATATTTTTGTAACGTTTTTACTATTTTGTATCATTAGTACTAAACACATAATTTAATTGCATAGTATTTTTATATTGGGTAGTGTTTAATTATTCTTTTAACTTTTTTTTCTTATGTAGCACATATATACGTTGGCTTCAAATGAGTCTAACTTTTTTTTAATAGTTGCATATAGTTACTGATCTAAATAAATAATTTTATTTGTCATGGTTTAGTACAACATGGGTACTTATCTAAACACATAATAAAAGTGCGTAGTATTTTTATATTTGGTATTGTGTTGAATAGTACATTTATACAGAGGTAGCCCGTGCAACGCCGGGCCACGCAGCTAGTTTACTATAATATAACCAACTAAAAGTAATGACAAAAAACAAACTAAAAATATTCACAACTTCACCGTTCATGAACCAAGGAAAAAAAATCACACTAACTACAAAGCAATCAATGATTCACACGCTGCCCCATTTCTATTCTATAACTAACTGAAAGTAATGACAAAAAACTAGCTAAAAATATTTGATAGAACTAAATCCTTTTTGTCTTATAACTTATCCAAAAATGTTGCGACCCGTGCGAAGTATTCGCACTTCAGAAACCCGTTTTGTAAGTAATTGTTTAAATAACAGCAAGCTAATGAGCCGCTTGGTTATTTTTCTCTGATGGAGATGAGAAAATCTTTAAAATGATGTCTTACTTTTCAAGTTTGATGAAGTATAACTAACATTACGGTGACTCCCCCCCCCCACCCCCCAAAAAATTTGACAAATAATAAGTGAATAGAAAGTTGTATTGGCATTCTACTAAAAATAAAACCCTATTTAAATACTTTTGAACCCAGATTTGAACTTATACCCTTCCCATTATAAGCACAGCCAAACACGCTAATGCGTCTTAATTTTCGGATGCTTTTTATTAAAGTAATGTGTCCTGAAAAAAAAAACGATTTTTAGACAACAAAAACAATGTTCTGACCGTGGATCTATTTTTCGTCATTAACCGGTACGATAACCTTTTAAATGAGGGGTAAATCACGGAACACGATAAAGAAATGTAGAAGGTCTGCCGTGGTACAAGGGAAATAATATATAAGATCTTTAGGTTCAACCTTCATTTTCGTGAAACCTTTTCCTTGATTACTTCGCCGAAGTCTTTTCTGATTGTCATTGCTGTTTTCTGGATTGAGCTTCTAACAATAGCCAGATAATACATTGGGGTCTTATTTCCAATGATAGCTGCCATCCCAATCACGAATATACAGGGGAAATCTTTTACCCAGTCCTCCCCAGTATAGTCCCAAGTTTCGAGGAAGGTAGTCAACATTTGAATTTCAGGAAATGAATCTGTAAGCCAGTCGTTCAGCGGTATAAGCAGTCAGCATGCATCGTCCTATATTTTTGCAATTAGGGTCCTTCGCATTTCCTAAACATTTGGGCACAACTTTCTTGTATGTGCTTCTTTTTAGTTTTCGCCGATCGTTTCCAAAAGAGAAAACCATATAAAATTTTTCTGATGTCAGGAAGAAAAATCTCTCTTGACTAACTTGGATTCAGATAGTCCAGTCATTTAAAGAAAAACGGCGAAATATTGACTCCGAAAAACACCTGCTGAGAATGTGCAAGGCCCGTTTTGATGACAACCACCATCCCTTGAAGATTGTGGCTGGAGCATTTCCAAAAATAGACTGCAATCCAACGACAAGTTTTTTTTTTACTTATTCTTAGTACCCAATAACATAGTGCAATATTCTGAACCACACGTATTATCAATTCTTAACTTGTTTCGATACCATCATTGGATCTTAATGCTAAAACCCCTCAACCCCCCCCCCTTCAGTCATCTCTTCAACCAATATTCACTTTTATTCTTTGTTTATTTACTTCAAAGTCTTGCTGTATAATTGGTAAAACTAATGTGACAAGTCGTGGCTTCAAGCTTTTTTTTTAAATCAAAGAAAGAATACAAACTTTTATCATAGCTACACATCTTGCGCTAAATGCAAACAAAAAATCTACACTGCAAAAAACGAATGTCGTTTTTACAATATAATACAGATAATTTTATAGTAATGAACTGTAAAAATTGCTAATTTTACAGTTTATTACTGGGCATTTTACAGTTTTAAATTGGAACCTCTGCTGACAGTATTATACTGTAAAAACAGCAGTTCATTTTTTGCAGTGTAGCAAAGAAAAAAAAAACGTGATGCACAGTTTTTAACCCATTAATGCCTAGCGTCCCTTTTTAGGGACGGTCCAAAAAGTGCGTATGAATTTTCCAAAAATGAACATTTCAACCAAATAATTGTGTTCAATTATTACTTTGGTATTGCTTCAATTCTGTATTAACATATTGCAGCACATAATCGCTGTAAAGTGTGATCTGTAGCCGTTTGATTATGATCTTTATCAAAAATTACATCGTTCACAATCTCAAGAACAAAAAGCTAAGTTTTTAAAGTTATTAACAAGTAAATCTATCTGTGTTTGATATATGTGCTACTTTGATCGATGTTTTAGTTTACCTTTTATTGCAATTTTGTAAATTAAAAATTTTTTTAGGATTTTATAGCAATTTAAGAACGTCCCTAAAAAGGGACGCTAGGCACCAAAGGCTGCATTATTTAACCGTTGCTGATTTCTTGCTTAGAATCTATAATTTATATCAAAAGAAGTTAGTAAATGTTTTTAGACTGAAAAACAGATAATAATTGTCATTTTTAAAACTTATTTAATTTAATTAGATTTTGAAAATAAAATTAATTAATATATATAAACTTAATTATACAATGTTCTTAAATATTTTCTCTTCTTTTTTTTAATTACAAAAAATACTCAAGGTAAATTTTGAAAGAAAGCTATTTCAAAAATGTAATTCTTTAAAACACTAATTATTCGTTGTATTTAATTACTTTTCCATTATGCATTTAGGTGTTTATTATTGTTTAGTCTGACTGTTAGGGGGGGGGGGAAGAAGCCCTAAGCTGTTTCAACAGCTTAGCACTTCACCTTGATGAAGAATTCAAAGATTGTATATGCATTTGATCTTCGGGAAGAGGGGAGGGAGGGCAGTAGTTGCAGATTTAATTTTAGAATTCCCTGAGCATGCCGATTTTGATCTCTACTGTGACAATTTATTTACTTCTCTTGCGCTCCTACGTGATTATTTGTCTCAGCAAGGTTTTATGCAAGAATCGGATTAAAAAATGCTCATGGACTAAAGCTACGTTGTTCAATAAAGAAAAGAGGGGAAGTTTTGAATAAATGTCGATGACAGGTAAAATATTACGTTGGTTCAGTGGAATAATAGCAATGTTAGAACTATTGCATTGAATCTTCATGGAGTTTATCCTATTGTAAAGGCTAAGCGATTGTCCAATAGCGAAAAGAAAGTAATTGAAATTGATGAACTAAATATACACTGGCGGAAAAAAAAATCCCAACACCAAGAAAGACTTGAGCTAGATAAACGAAATTTGGTAGGCGTGTTTATACAACTGAAAGATGACATCGATTGAAATTTCGCGCTCCGCGCATAAGTGTGGCGCAGCTGGCGTCACTCAGAACATGCAAATAAGGCTTGTTTTAAAAGCGTGTTGTGAAGCTCATGAGTATTATTTTTACGGTGAACTTTGATGAATTGCGTTCATGTTAGCCAGGAATGCCTTTAAGAAGACGAAGAAGCCATTATCAACAGCCTACCGAGTTTGAACGAGGTCGTACAATTTGGCTACGAGAGGGTGGATTTTCATTTCGCGATATTGCAGAAAGACTTGGGGTGGAATGTTTCCACCATGCATGATTATTGGAAGCTATGGTCAAGGGATGGTACTACCTCAAGAAGATCGAGTTCCGAGCTGCCACGTGGCACGACTGAGAAGGAAGATCGTCGAATCTTGCGTACGACTGTGGCGCATCATACTGCATTTGCGGCTGACATTCGAGCTACAGTTGGTACCGTCGTGACCCAAGGAACGTTAAGAAACTGTTTGCTTCAAGGACAGCTCCGAGCCAGGCAGCCTGTATCCGGTATTCTATTGACTGCAAACCATTGCCGTTTTTGACGGCAGTGGTGCCAAGACACAGCTCACTGGAGGTCGAAGTGGAGATCTGTTGTAATTTTTGATAAAAACAGATTCTGCCTTAGTGCCAGTGGTGGCTCTATATGGGTCAGAAGAAGGCCAGAGGACCGCCTGCATTCTAGCGGTCTACGGTCTATACACACGGGACTCACACCTGGAGTCATGGACTCTGGAGTAATTTCCAACAACAACAGGGGCACTCTTGTGTTTATCCCAAACTCACTGACTGAAAATTTTACTACAGTCTGGTAATTTAACCAGTAGTACAGCCCTTCATGCGTAGCATTCAAGGGGGAGTTTTCCAACAGGATAACGCTCGCCCTTACATCGCTGCTGTAACGCAATGTGCTCTGCAGAGTGCTGACATGTTACCATGACCTGCAAAATCATCAGGTCTGTCTCCAATTGTTAACGTATTGGATATCATTGGACGGCACCTCCAGCATCATCCACAGTCAGCAATGACGATCCTAATATTGACACAACAAGTGCAACAAGCATGACACTCCATACCACAAAGTGACATTCGGCACCTGTATGACATAATGCATGCACGCTTTCAGGCTTGCCTTCAAAATTCTGGAGGTTACACCCTCTATTAAATTAACATAATTTCACATTTGCACAGCATTTTCTTGAGCTTAAATTAGCCAGTGATCTTGTACATTTAATCAATTAAACATGTCAACTAGACAATTGCATTACCCAAATTTCATTACTCTATAATAAATTTTTCTTGGTGTTGGGATTTTTTTTTCCGCCAGTGTATATGGTTGCTCAATACAATCGTTGCATAGGGAAAAAGATCCCATGCATCAAATATCGGGAACTACCAGTTTTTAATCCACTATAAAAAATGGTGGTAGCCGCTCTTCATTTTTATTTTAGAAGCTGCTGTACAACATGCATTGAGCTCAAGGGAGTCGAGTTAGGTATTATGGGGCTAGTTGTTATATTTCTTTAAATAAGACTCAGGTAAGATGTGCCCATTGAAGTAAAAGAGCTTATCGGAATGCAGCAAATGCAATACGTAAGTTTGCAGAACAAATGTTTTGCTGACTTTCATACTCAACAACACCAATATTTCCTTGTACTCTGAATCTACTTCCCAGTTTATGTTAATTGCTGTTTTTATTTCTTCTTATAAATTGTCATTTTCAATATTACATCGTAGGCAGAAAAAAAAATTTGGAAAAAAAAGTATGTACCCTCTGGTGCCTAGCGTCCCTTTTTAGGGACGATTTTTCTTTCTTAAATAAAAAATTTATTTTTTACATGATAATTTTTTAACTATTTTTCCTGTCCATTAAACACTATTTGTAACCAGTATACAAAGTATCGTTGAAAAAAAAAATCTCAGGCATTAATGGGTTAAAGATTATTTTTTCGTCTTTACAAAGTTATAACAAAATGTATCAACCTTTATACCCTATGCAGTGTTTTACTTGTAGATCTGTGTAATTGTTCTCGTAATATAGGAGCTTTTTTTCTTCATCTCTTGAGCTCAATTAATTTTCAATAAAGACAGAAAATTTAGTATGAAAATATGCAAACCATAATGTGAAACTCAAAGGAAAAGTTATGATGCCTATAAGAGACGGAATTACTTATTGCATAAATCCGAAAATGCTTCGTACGCATACATTTCACAGAAGTGTGCCAGATTTTAATGGATGTATTTATTACCATAATAAGAAGCAGATTTATGTTTATGCTCATGTCCCTTAATTATTCTTCGTACATATTTAGCTAGCATAATTACTTTCCTTGCCTGAAATTTAGATTCCAGAACCATCATAAGTGTTTAATTATTCATTCTGCAGAAAACTATTCCGGCGTTAGTGCTTGAATTAACCCTAGTATTTAATTCACAAGTAAATAATCTAAATAGCGCAGAAATATTCGCACATGATTATATTTCGATTTAGTTGATATCTATGCTCGGCTTGTGTTTAACTACATTGTTTCATAAGCTATATGCGCAAAACGAATAAACAACAACGGAAAAAGTTTTTGTTCAATAAAAAACCTCTAGATTGCTTTAATTAACTCCGATATTTAACTAGATTTCGGGAAAATTATGTTGACACACGTTCGGCGACTCGAGATATTTTTTTTTCTGGATTAGGACAAAAATGTTTAGCTAAAGGTGAACATACCAACTTCTCGAATCCCCGCCCGCTCATGACAAATTTCTATGTTTCAGAAAAATAGAAACGATTTAATTAATTTAAGATGCGATGCAATTCGCAATCCAATGTGCGCTTTTGTTTAACTGTAAATTAAAAAGAAAATTGAAAACTTGCATTTCAACAGTTCCCAAGTGCTTTTGATTGAAAAATTACTACTAGTAATAATTGTCATTTCTCTGCGAGTCGTATTTAGATGTAAATAACTTTCGCTGTTACAAAAATAAAAAATCAAAATGACATGAGCGAAGTCTTAGTCGGAACATTTTTGCGACGGATTCGTGAACGATTAAACATGCGTCTTTTCAATCCTCTCTCAGTGGAAATAAGGATGTATTTGCATTAAAAAGTAAATTATCATTTTCATAAAGTCGGTTTTACTGCTTTCTGCGAAGTACGGTAATCACGAAAAATGTTTTACTCAAACTTCGGTCTTAATTTCTATGTAACCCACTCTCGAATAAAAGTAGACTACACTGAATAAAAGAAAACATTGGAAAATCTCTAGGAAACTGGGATTGCGTAAAGGTTTCTAGTAACGATACAGCTTCTTCTTAACTTAAGAAGATGTTGTATCCTTCGTTACTGGAAACCTTTACGAAATCCCAGTTTCCTGGAGAGTTGGCATTTTATTCCAAGTTCGAAAAAATTTGCTGAAAACTAAGAGCAAGTCTAGAAAATAATGCTAAAGGTTTTCGAATATAGAGCGTTGACGTATTAAGAGAAATAGATCTCAAATTGACGTTTCTGAACCGTTCACGGCAGGAGCGGAAAACGGGAAAAAACCGTTTCCTGAACAAAACGGGATTAAGCCTTCAAATATAAGGGGGGAAAACGGGTATTTTTACAGTGTATTTACCCGTGAACGATATGCAGTAGCGTATTTCAGAAAGGAAATTGCGCTCTCTTATGGTCACCTTGATGGTAAGTCCCTATGACCTCCCAAAACAATTCTTTATGCAGAAAGTTTTGATTATTTGGGAAATTAGAAGACAATATTGCACCATTGATATTCTATTTTTCTTTTTAAAAATGTTTCCTTATTCGATGTTTCATTTTCCTCTCCAGCTCTTATTCTTTCTTTTTGTTTCTTCAATATTTTCCTACTAAAATAATTATATTTTCCCCTTAACTTTCATGTTATCGGTCAAATGGCCCTTCTTCCAACCCCTAGGTACGCCACTGACGATATGTACCTACGAACGTACAGTGTCCATTGAATGAATGACTTCTTTTAACAGAAAAGCACGGTTTGAGATAAAAACGCATTTCGATTCGAAATTATATCGCCACACAAAATATCACTTGAGAGGACTCAGAGCAAAAACAATACTTTTAATAGAGCTGATGTTTAAAAAACAGAGCTGATGTGGCATTACAAAATGTGCACATGCGCGTTACTGTCTCTGTCGAAAGAGCGTCATTTTCTACGTCTGCTGGAATTTCGTGAAAAATTGCGTCTATAATACATGCGGCGATTAAAATACTATTGTTTGAATGTAGTGCATTTTTCAAATTTTATTGCTTTTCAAGTAAAAATGCACCTTTTCACTTAAATTAATTAATGAAACACATTGTTTGAACGATCTGAATATTCATTTCTTACCATTCTCTTAAAACGGTGTGCAGTAGGAGGTATTTTTTGTTTCAATCTGTTTGTTCACAATCCAATAATCTTAAACTGTTATTTACTGGTTTTTTTTTGTGGTAAATTATACATTTTATTTTTCAAATGTTTTTTGGGACAGCGCCATATCTTCTTCAATCATTCACTAAATTTCAAAAGTAAGTTATTATTTTAAAGACTTTTGACGCACGAGACAATTCAGATTTTGGAAAAAAAAACCGATTAATTCCGTTTTTTGTTAAGCATAATGTATATCATTCCGTAAGGGAAGCTCCTGGTTAGACCGTCGAGCTGATAATCCGAAAATCGGTAAATCGCAGAAAAAGTTTGAAAAAATATTTCAACAAAGTAGAGTGATCGATTAAAATTATTTTTATTTTGCTTTGATGGAAAGCATCCCAAATGGAGAGTCATCAGCTGAGTTGATCAAAGCGGCGTGAAATACTGCGTGATATTTTTTCCGGTGACCTCGGACGCATTTGCGCATGCCTCAGGTTTCTTCTGATTTTGTCAAAATAGGGGTGATGAGAAAAGAGAGATAAGGAATGTGAGGATATTTGCCTGTGTTTTGTTGTTTTTCGTCGGGCTCGTTTATTTGACGTGTTGGTTTGCGTCGATGCTTTTGTTTCTTTTAATATTTATTCCCCTTTCTTATCAGTTCTCAAAAATAAAATACAGGACTGAACAGAAATGCTACCATGGCGCATTTTCTTAATCAAGCTGTCACCCCTTTTTGAAGTAAAACTGTTCAACGGTGCTGGGCGAGGTTGGAAAGCACCGGTGGTTTCGATGTCGTTTTGGATTAACGTATTTTTCATTAGCTGGATTCGTATCCACATTTCGATGGGTCTAAAATCTGAGCTCATCACAGGGCTTTTCAAAGCAGAAAAAGAAATCGTTTCTTTTAACATGATAAACCTCATTATCATCAGAAATTACGTATATCTTAAAGGATGCTTTCTTTTCTGTTTCGGGGTTGGGGAGGGGATCTCATCACTTCCGTAATATTGTATAGCAGATTGCCGACCGAACGACATCAAGATCAAAAAAGGTATACGGTACGAACATTTCAGAAAATTGTATATTTTACATGCAGTGACCAATGAAGCCAGATTGCAGAAATCTTCCCTGGGAGAGAGAAGAACTCAAAGTTCTCTTGATTTTAACTTTTTACATCAAATTATGTAAATGGAAACCTTGTTTTACTTTTTGCTATTTGAAACTTGTTTCAGCAATTTGGCTACCAGGTCATTCCATATAAAATCAACAAATTTTCAGAAATTTTCGCTCCATACCGTTTTTTATTTTGATGAAAATTTGCAGACAATCGGCATCAATGTCTGTGCTCCTAATCTGTTGAAATTTCTTCTTGAATTGTTTTTAAATTTTTATTTATTTATTTATTTATTTATTTATTTTGAGATATAGCCAGTTTTTTGCTCCCCGGACGAGTAAAATTTGGTATTTTTGAACCTTTTTCTTCCATTTAGATCAATAAAAAGTAATTTATTGCGGAAAAATCAATATGTACCACCATGAATATTATATTTTCTATATATTTAAAAAAAAATAAACTTACTTTTGCGAGATAATTTGCTTTAGAGAATGCTTTTTGAGACAGAATTATTTAGCAAAAATTAAATTCAATTTTACCAAAAATCCCTACGTGCTGGAGAAAAATGGAGGTCATTTTCGAAGTTAGCACACCAATTAATACGAAGATCAGCAAAAAGACATTTTGTATTTTTCAAAAAGTTTAATTTCGCAAGGTTGTGTTATTTGTGCGCATTTTGGTTCACGAGTGGCACCTTTAACGTACTACCCATCATCAGCATCGAGAAAAAAAATCAGTCCATCCTCTAATACAATAACTTCTGATTTTTTTAAAGCTTTTGAATCATGATTAATAAAAAAATTAAATTCTGGGGAAAATGGTCCAAATGCTTCTGCAGAACAAGGAAGTAATGTACTTTACGTTGTACATATTTTTACCCAGAGCCTATAAGTACACTGCAAAAGATGAACTGTTGTTTTTACAGTATAATACTCACAGTCGAGGTTTCAATTCAAAACTGTAAAATGCGCAGTAATAAACTGTAAAACTAGCAATTTAACAAGTTCTTACCGTAAAGTTAGCTATTTTACATTGCCGTAAAATTTAGCTGATTATACTGTAAAAACAACAGCATAAAACTGGCAGCAGAGGTTCCAGTTTAAAACTGTTAAATGCACGGTAATAAACTGTTTAATTAGCTATTTTACAGTTTAGTACTGTAAAGATAGCTGTATTAAACTGTAAAAAAACATTCATTCTTTTACAATACCATTTTTAAAAATGATTTTTTTTCCGTAGTATTCGTTCCGAGTTTCAGTGATAAGCGCGAACTGCCACAGTAAATAAAAAAACTATATACATTTATTTTGGTAAGAATACCCTACTTGACGCGTTTTGCAAGAGTTCAGCATTCCGATAAAATTCTTCAGCGATACAACTTGAGTGCCATCCCGACCATCATTTTCAAAAGTTCAAAAATAGCTTTTTCCTCATGATTTTTTTTTTACCTCCCTATCTTCATTTTTTAGCTTCGTACTTACACGCTTATGTGCATTTCTTGTTCTCAACTAAATCTGTCAATATCTGTATTTCTCTAGAGCACATGGGAATCCGTATACAAAAGTAACTTTTTTAAAAAAAATTACTCTGTTACGGCATTATTGGTTAAACTTTTTAATGTACATTTCCTTACTCCCGTAGCAAATTTTACTTCGTAAGATATTAAATAAATTAATAATATTTTCTGTTGCTATAGGGGAAGACCGCCTATATTGGACCACTGCTTAAATTGGACCTCGGGCTTAAAATCTAGTACAGAGATCTGTGCTGCACTTTAACGGTGGAAGTATAAAGTTTTAGGAATAAAATCAATGTGTATGAAGTTTTACCAGTCTTCGAACTGTTTAGCGTGAGTTACGGCTTGATTTGTGTTGAAAACGTGCGAAATCTTATTTTTCGGACTTGTTTCTAAAAGAATAACTCAAAAACTTGAAAATTGTGGTAAAATTTTGTTACAGTATTATAAAATATGTTTAATAAGGATTACATCAATGTATTTACATGCGCGATTGTGATAATTTTTGACAGAACAATGAACTGAAGAATAAAAAAATGGCGTGTTTTCCTTTATTGGACCGAAATAATTTTCCTATATTGGACCGGTGGTCCAATTTAAGAATATGATTTTAAACAAGACTTTTTAATTATCGTAACATAAAATAAGTAACTCGTCTTATTTAATAGCGTAGTTAAACTTATTTTAAGCATACTTTAACACCTATTCACGATATTCATTTAAAATATTTTATCAAACACATTTTTATCAAGCAAAAGCTGTAACTTCTTAAAATGTATGTTTTTTTTTCTCTTCATCTATTAAACTGAAGTTTTAGGTTGTTAAGCATATTTATTAACTTAAATAAAATTTATGCTGGATTGCCGAGAGAAAAATATGAATTTTTTTATTATTTTCGAAACGATTTTAAAAGTAAACAATTTATCTGCTACTAAAATGTTCAATGTAGATGGAGCCGGTCTTTTCACAGTCCAAAAGCCCCAAAATATATTGGCGTATAGAGGTAAACATCAGGTTGGAGCAGTAATGAGTGGTGAACGTGGTAGAAACACACTGGTTATTTGCTGCATGAGTGCAACAGAATTGCAAGCTCCCCATGCTTATTTTCAAAAGATTACGTTCCATGTTCGGACTTATCGTAAAAGCTTCCCTGATGAGCAATGTGCTTGTTCCAAAAAAAAAAAGGTTGGATCACAAACAATAATTCACACAATTGATATAACTTTCACTAAAACTGTTAAGCCAAGCAATGTAAAAAGAATATTCATGCACGTAGACGTGGTCTTTATTCAGTCTCTGTCTACATATTTTAATCGAGCATGTGATACATGGATGCGAGAACATTTAATGAGATCCCTTATCTAATATCGTTTTGGAGAACTTTTTCAACTCTGATAGGCAAACCGCAATCAAGGCCATGGCAAATGCTGTGAGTTGATTCTAAAGAACAGGAGTTTGGCGTGTTAATTGACATGTATTTAATGACATTGACTTGGCTGCAGCAGAATTAGAGGCAAGTAGTCCAGATAAAACTAGTCAAAGTGAACAGGTTACATGTTCGTCTTTCCCGTCATTTCAAGTTTTTCTAGGGGAGTGGGGCAAAAGGTAAAAACACAATACAGTTTCACCAGAAAGCAACAAAACCCCCGCCTACTTATATGCAAATACATTGATTTCTCCAATTCAAAGGGGGGGGGGCAATTGACCCCATCCCTCCCCCCCTAAATGACGGGCCTGATGTTTGGTGTAAGTTGTACACCATGTAGAAGAGCTAGCTACGACTTAAATTAGTACAAGTTCTGCAGAATCGGCGGATAGTTCTCATCAAAACATGTCAACTCTAACTGATTTTGTAAAGCCAGCTCACATATTACCTTTGCCTAAAAAAATAGAAGGAACAAAAAGGAAGGATATCTCAGCAATCATTCTAACGGCCGTATTAAAGAGGCATAGAGCAGAAAAAGTCACACAAGAAAAAGCAAGAAACTGCACAAAACAATAGTTATTGCAATATTTGTCATAGATATGAAGTGCAAAACATGATTAAGTGTATGAAATGCCATCGGCGAGTTTATCAACACTGCCTAAGTGAGGCACAAACAAAAGAAATTCTATTGCAAATCCTGGAAAAAAGTTGTATAGTTTAAATATAAATTATTCTATGATTTCCTGATACGGTCCAATTTAGGAAGCGCATGGTTCAATTTAGGCGCATATATTCCTATATTGGACTTTTGCAACTTTTTATAAGATGATTTTTTAAAAAATAATTTTAATATTTTCAGAAAATATAAGCTCCTGGGGTGGTTCCTGATTAAATTTAGCTTACGATGACCTATTTTGCATTTCTGTTTTGCTTCACATTAAGCGACACAGGCCTCCTGTTCTTAGGGGGTCCAATATAGGCGGTCTTCCCCTACATACAGTAGATTTCTCTTATGCCATTACATTGCGATTAAAGCATTTTACTACTTTTCAGAATTTTTTACAAAAATGTTTCTCGTTCTCAAATGACCAAAAAACAATTCATTTGAATAAAATAAGTTACAAAGAACCATTTGGTAACAATAAGTCAATTTTGTTAAAAAGTTAAGATACGACTTTTGTGCTTAACGCGGCAGTATTGTCAAAGTAAAGCCGCAGGTTGCGTTTCAAACCCTGGCAGGTATTTCTGTATTCATTAAGGTATCTCTTCGAGATTTTCTTTATTATCTGGTCTTTCATATCAAATTAAATGTTCATTTTTACATAGGGTGACCCAAAAGTCAGGACGAACTTCAAAAATGAATAACGTCCAACCCGCTTCTTAGAATATCGATTAAAAGAATATCCCGCTTAATATAATATACTTCCAATGCACCAACGCGTTAGAATGTATTGTTTTGACCCCGAATAAATGGAATATCCGCTTGTTAGAATATTCCTTTCTAGCAAAATGGCTGTTCCGTTGAGCGGGCTCGACAGCAATTCGGAAACGAATGAAGACAAAAATACGATTGGCTAAACAGACACTATTTTTTTCTTTGTTGCACACAAAACTCGGCTCATTTTCGTTACGTTTAGTGCAAACCGCCCCCCATATTTCAATCTTAATTCGTTTCCTGTTCTAGGTTCGTCCTGACTTTTGGACCACCTGCGCTGTAAAAAATGAATGTTGTTTTTACAGTATAAACAGCTAATTATATAGTAATAACCTGTAAAAATTGCTAATTTTATAGCAATAAGATGTAAAAATTGCTAATTTTACAGTAATAAACTGTAAAATTGCTACTTATACAGTGCTAAGCTTCACATACTCCGGGATCCCTCGTAACTGTCACGGGTCGTGGTTTAACCGGGATAGGACCCTGAAGAGCGCTCTGTTCTTTTTGAACCGGACTAAGGGCCGAGCGAACCTTTGGCCCAGCACTCCCAGAGGTATCGTTTCATTTGGAGGACTTTCTGACCACGACATTTTTAACGTCCCCCAGCCACCATTAATGAAGACGGTGGATCTTTGATCGGCTGGGAACGAAACCGGGTCTCTCCGGTCGCGAGTGCGACGCCTTACCGATCGGGCTACCACGGCCCTTACAGTGCTAAACTGTAAAATTGCTACATTTACGAACTAAACTGTAAAAACGCTAATTTAACAGTTTGTTACAGTGCATTTTACAGTTTTATGGTTATTTGTATGTTTATGTTTATTTTTATGTTGTTTTGTGTTATGTTATATAGTATTAGTTTATTACTCTACTGTTGTTTTTACAGTATAATACAGTTAAATTTGACGGCAATAAACTGTAAATGCTAGTTTTACAGGTTATTACTGTGCATTTTACAATTTTAAATTAGAACCACGGCTGCCAATACTGTACTGAAGAAAACATTTAATTTTTTGTATTGCGGTGTATATGCAACGTTGCGTAATCAAGCGTATTCAGATAGTTAAGTCAACGAAAATTAACCAATCTAGTTCCTCACAATAAGGCACAGAGCTAGATTATTCGTGGTATTCAAACGATTGTTAAAGAAGCTGTCAAGCAGTCCTAATTTTAATCCTTCAATTCCGGAGCGGTTTGGGTGATCCGAAGTTTTTGGATCTTTGAGTTTATGAAACTTCCCTGCAGTTTGTTTTTGATAATTTCAACCCACCGGTAACTATATAACTGAAATTAAATTATCAATACTTAAAAATGCATGCAATGCTTTAAAACAATAGAGATTTGGAAAATACGTAGCGAGAGAGAAAATTCCTGCCAATCATAGTTTATACATTACTAAGGGAGAAATTTGTAGTACTGTTTTTAGAGTTTGATTCTTCAAATGACTATCGAACAACTGAAACCGTTTAAAGCGCTTTATTTGCACTTTCCAGTCTCAAAAACTTAAATACTTGATTATATCTTTCTGCAGAATTGTTCTAGTTTGGTAAGAAAACCTAAAAAGGTTTTCTTGCCAAATTAGCATGTTTAAAAAAAAATAGTAAAAAAAAAACAGATTTCGCATGACAGCATTTTTTTTTTCAACTACAAGTAGTACAGAAAACGGAAAAAATGGGAGTGGTGTAACATTTTTCCGTGTCCGAAAAAGATTAACAGTATGTCGCAGAAGTATGATGATTAATCACAAGCAGTAAGAAAATAACTGCCAAAACACTGAATTTTGAATTAGGTAAATAGCCAGATTGAAGCATTTGGGTCGCCAAAACTTACCTCAAACAGTGAAGGATTTACAATGCCGCAACTGTCGTCATTTCAAAAGGCCCCGAATGATAATCCAAAAGGCTCCTGAAAAATAGTTTACGTAATACTGATCATCTCGAAGAGGCCCCAAAGCCTTTGAATTCGCCTTTGCTGTCAATCAATGTCAGTTATAGAAACGTGAAAATCTTTTTTTCACATGTTTTATGCAGGATATACGAAGGTGCTGCATTTGGTACATTGGCCCAACCCCCTGTGTTTCCTTAAAATTATGAAATTCAAGATTCATAACTACAAGGTTTTCACGAAGCACTTAAAAATGGATTTTTTAAAAGTATTTCTCATTTTTAGGAATTAATCGTCCAAATTTTAGGGAGTTATTGCCCCCCTACAAAGCGGGACACTAAGCTTTAGCTCGTTAAACTTGTACTTAAATCCAGCTATGAGCAAAGCATGGTACAAGAAATGTTATCTTTCTAAAGAATTGCAACTATGTATATACAGGGTGTCCACTCCAATCGTGGACCAATAGCTAATTTCTAAACCGTTAGAGATAAGCATATAGTTTATTTAGGAAAAAATCTCAAAATTATGAAAGGAATTTTGGGTCTATTCAATGTTTTTCAAAAAATCAAATTTTGAAAGAAATACGAAATTTAAACTTTTGTACAGCCCCCCAGTCCTATCAATCATATTTAGTAAAACATTCTTGACACTGTAACGTTTAAAACTAAAAAAAAATCACTCTTGTACCACAAAAATTGACCGAGTTATGACGTTTTGAAAAATCAAGATTTTGCATTGTTTCATGACGTCATCGAGAGATCGCTTAAGGGACCATATGCGAAATCCTTCAAAATCTTGATTTTTCAAAACGTCATAACTCGGTCAATTTTTGTGGTAGAAGAGTGATTTTTTTTAGTTTTAAACGTCGCAGTGTCAAGAATGTTTTACTAAATATGATTGATAGGACTGGGGGGCGTATAAAAATTTAAATTTCGTAACTCTTTCAAAATTTGATTTTTTGAAAAACATTGAATAGACCCAAAATTCCTTTCATAATTTGGAGATTTTTTCCTAAATAAACTATATGCTTATCTCTAACGGTTTAGAAATTAGCTATTGGTCCACGATTGGAGTGGACACCCTGTATATATATATATATATATATATATATATATATATATATATATATATATATATATATATAATATATATATATATATATATATATATATATATATATATATATATATATATATATATATATACCAAATATTTTTATATAAATTCAAAAGTACTAAAATTACGACTAAATCTAAAAATATGCTAAAAGTTGGTTCTAAAGTTTGTAGGCCATATTGCCTCGAGAGACATTGCGGGGTTACACTGGTTTTATCACATGAACTCTCCTCCCTAGCCTAACAACGAAGCACAATGCTGTAGTCAAAAATACCAAGAACTGAAATATATATATTATATAAAGCATTCGGGAAAGGAAGGGAAAAGACAGAGACATACGATTTTTGAGAATTCTGACATACTTAAAATCCGAAATATATTGTGCAGAATCATACTTTATGGCGTTAGGCATCATAAATTTGATTCAATACGCGTAACGGATTTTTTTCCCCTTCTTGCGATGAATCTCGAGATAGTACGCGTAAAGCTTGAAACACTGAATTTATATGCATACAATGATAGAGAAAGTTTCGCAAAAAATTAGAGATGTTATGTATCAGGTAGGTTTAGACATATTATGCATCAATGTCGCAACCTTTGTTTAAAGGTTTTCCATCATTTCTAAACTACGTAAAGATAATAAAACGAATTAGAATAAAAAAAATCCCTGCTTTTTTTAAAGAGCCTGTTCCATAGCATTACTACAATTAGAATTGAATTAGAAGATCAACGTCGTTATATCATACTTTGCAAAAGGCATGTACATTGTACAACGCTGAATGCATGCGTTCCGGTGCTTGAACCAAACTAAATATTGACAGCTGAATTATGAAGAACAATTTTTTGAATTTTTTTTCTTCGGAATTTATGAAATTCTGAACTTCAGGAAGAAATATAATCAACGTGCTTTGTCAAAAGTTTGCCTGCGTGCTTTTAAAAATTAATAAGATCAAACTCACAAACTAGAAGAAATTAACCACCCAAAAGTACTTCAAACTTCCAAAATTTCAGGTCTTCAGTATGATAAAATTTTCGGTAACCTAAGTTGTAACATGACGATTCGTTTCACTATGCTGATCCGCCATTTAAGAACTTTATTTTAAAAGAACTCCTAGATCCTTAAAGATTTGGATCTTGGAAGCTGAAAATTTGCATCCGTTAGCTTCAGAATGTACATGTACACCTCATATTCAAAATATTAGAATAATTGAGAAAAAGTGATAAAATGGAAATAATGTTCCATTCATTTTTTTATACTAAGTTATTGCAATTAAATTGCTTATAAATGAAATCTGGAAGGCTTATATAATATTTTAACGTAAACAATATGTAAAATAATAATAAATTAGATATTGCAATAGACTTCTGAAAAAAATCAAAATATTAGAATAAAATTAACATTGGTTCAAAATATTAGAATATTTTATTTTATGCAAAATATTATTGTATGAATATAAAGTAAATGACAGTTAATACTTTGTAGCATCCCCTTTAGCTTTAACAACACCGTTCAATAGATTTGAAATGCTACAAACAAGTTGCTTACAAACATTTCGATCAATATCAGACTAAATAGACTTTATACGTGCCACTAACTCAGTTTTATTTGAAGGAGGATTTTCTCGGAGTTTTTCCTTCATTATATGCCACAAGTTTTCGATGGGATTAAGGTCTGGTGACTTTGGTGGCCAAGGAAGTACCTTAATGTTACCCTGGTTGAACCAATTCTTAGTCGACACTGATGTCTGAGATGAAGCTAAATCTCGTTGAAAGATGAAATCATCTTCAAATAAATCTTCTGACGAAGGAATCATGCAATATTCCAATATTTCTTGATATGTCTGAGAATTAACCTTTTCGTAGACGATGCTTAACTTTCCAGGTCCTTTTGCGCTCATGCAACCCCAAGTCATGTCACTAGCCACACTAGCAGCAAATTTTACCGGGCGTTTAAGACATTCTTTATCAAATGCTTCTTGCTGCATTCTCCAAACTCCAATACCTTGATGATGATATGAAACACAAAGCATACTTTCATCACTGAATAATATTTTTTTCCAATCGTCTTCGCTCCATAAACGTTTTGATCTACACCGATTCAATCTTGTACGTTTTTGTTTCACAATCATGAGAGGTTTTGTTTTTGGTACACACAATTCAAACTTAAATTTATGAAGACGTCTTAATGTTACATAGAGACTTCAATTCCTCCACCTTTCCATTTTCGGTGCAAGAATTTCACACTTTTGAAACGGTTTTTCTTAACAATACCTTTCAGTTTCTTCTCATCTCCTGGGCAATTCCACGATAAGGTCAACCAGATGGTCGAATTTTCAAAATTAATATTTTTAAACAAACAAGGTATCATTTTAAAGGTAAAGAGTTGTATATTTTGAAATTCATGTCTAAATTTTGATAACTTAAGTTTTAACTAAGTTACAAGAGGTAAAACTAAGGTCAACATCCAGAGCGTTTTCAAACTACATTTGACGACTCTCAAAGAAGCTCTGTTTTTTTCCAAAATATACATACTAAAATTATGAATTAAGACGAATAACTATTTACATATTCAATGTACAACAGGTGATGTTGCAAAAATGTGTGAGAATATAATTCATTTTGATTTGTGACAGAATTCCCATGGGACACATTAAGTGTTTTACGTCCGACACCAAAATGTACGATTAATTATGCTGGGCCAATAACTTTAAAGCTACATACATCTAACTTTGTATACAAAGTAAGATCTTTTGTCTCATTGATGTAACCAATTAACATTTTGTGACAAATAAATATTTTTAATTAAAATATAGGTGTTGGACGTAGAGAATTTTTTTACGTCCGACACCGTTTACGTCCGACACTGTTACATTCCTTATATAACACTTGTTTACAACTGTGATTCTCCATATTTTGCCTTTAATTACAAAGTTAAAGTGAAGCATGATTAAAAAAAAATAATTTTTACTTTACTGTGCATACATATACTTTAAATTTACTTATTAAATAGTAAATTTTGCTTCAGAATGATACTTTAAAAGTTTTTTTTCTCCTCATGAGACATTTATATTAAGACACTTACAATGCATCTAAGTTATTCTGGGAACTCTTGAATTAATAAAAAGTATATACATATTATTGCTTTGAAAAGAGCAGCAACCCAACTCTTAAGTATTCATCTAAAGTCTTAAAGGCTAGATCATCACAACACAACCTGCATTCTGTTTCGCAAAGAGTCAGAACACATGGATTTCGTAGTTGGATTTGTACAAGTGGATGCTTACATTTTTTTATCAGTGTACTGATTAATATTCATATTTGCTGGTTGATGCCATAGGAGGCACTGTGAAAAAATCGTTTGGCGCCGCGTTAAAGCAGGAAAAATGACGGTGACAAAAGCGGAGCAATTTTCTCAAGTTTCAGCACTTTTAAATCCAAATATGCACATAAAGTATATTCCAGCAAAAGATATACACATAGATTACAAAGCATTTGCATCAGCACTGGAAAGCTGTTTTCTATATTCCAAACATCAAATCTGCTCATTTTGCCAAATCAGTTGTACACAATTAAGTTCAAATTGGTGACATATCACGTGATAACAAATTAAGAACAACGTGATAACAAATTAAGAATCTGATAATTCCGGGATCGAAGAATCTGCAGATCTTGATACAGTAAACATCAATGATTGGGTTGGGGTAACGCATGATGCCATGCTTTGTCTTGGATGTATCACCAAAAAAATTACGTTGTAGTACACTAGGTGGCCAAAAGTATCCGGACACTTTCAAAAATTCACATTCTTACATATAGCTCGAGAAATAAGTGATCAATTGTTCTTTAACTTTAGTCATACAAAATATAGACTTCACCGAACATTTCCAAGTTGACATTAAATTACCCTTGCATTTGGGGGACGACAAGAAGGGGGTTGAAAGAAAAACCGCTTTTTGACCATAACTCTTCGAAAATAGCTCGGAATAAGCTATCAATTTCAGTAATTAATTAGCATACTATGTATAATTACTGTACAAATTTTTATGAACGTACCACTCTTACTTCTGAAGATATGAAACATTTTTGAAAAAACGGCAATTTTATTTGAAGGGTTTTTGCTCATAACACGCAGAGTTTTTCATCAAACCTTATCACAACTTCAGGAAAGATGACAAAATACAAGAGAAAGAACATACTAAAGCGGTAATTAAAAATATTAAAAATTCGATGAGATATTAACGTTAAAAGGAAATAATTTTTCACGGCGCATGCGCGAACGACAGAAATTTATAACTACAAAAATATTGTAGCCTGATTTATACTGCATCTTATAAAAAAAGTTCCAGTTGAATATCATGAAAAATGAAAAAGATATCAGCGATCTAGTGAGCTGTATTTCATTCATTCGCAGACAATACATAAATAGTGAGGGGTTGTCCACAAATAGTGTGGTGACAATCGATCATTTTTTTTCAATGTTAAATTGTATACAGTTTGAAAATTTATATTCGGCATAGAAGTCACATTTCGTCTGTTCGGCCAAAAAGACCTTATACGTACGTTTCCAAAAGTATCCGGACACCCTCTGAAACGTTGGTTTTGAAAGACGACGCAATAACCTTTAATTTAAAAATAGCTCTTTGTGGACAGACCCTCACTATTTATGTATTGTCTGCGAATGAATGAAATACAGCTCACTAGATCGCTGATATCTTTTTCATTTTTCATGATATTCAACTGGAACTTTTTTTATAAGATGCAGTATAAATCAGGCTACAATATTTTTGTAGTTATAAATTTCTGTCGTTCGCGCATGCGCCGTGAAAAATTATTTCCTTTTAACGTTCATATCTCATCGAATTTTTAATATTTTTAATTACCGCTTTAGTATGTTCTTTCTCTTGTATTTTGTCATCTTTCCTGAAGTTGTGATAAGGTTTGATGAAAAACTCTGCGTGTTATGAGCAAAAACCCTTCAAATAAAATTGCCGTTTTTTCAAAAATGTTTCATATCTTCAGAAGTAAGAGTGGTACGTTCATAAAAATTTGTACAGTAATTATACATAGTATGCTAATTAATTACTGAAATTGATAGCTTATTCCGAGCTATTTTCGAAGAGTTATGGTCAAAAAGCGGTTTTTCTTTCAACCCCCTTCTTGTCGTCCCCCAAATGCAAGGGTAATTTAATGTCAACTTGGAAATGTTCGGTGAAGCCTATATTTTGTATGACTAAAGTTAAAGAACAATTGATCACTTATTTCTCGAGCTATATGTAAAAATGTGAATTTTTGAAAGTGTCCGGATACTTTTGGCCACCTAGTGTATCAGTTATGCATAGTTCTAAAGATTATTTTAAATGGCCAAGAACTGAGGACAAAATATTTTACAAATTACGGGACATTATAAACGTATTCGTCCTCCGATCCCAACAGGAAAAAGGGGGCAGTTTAAATTTGATGAACCCTTTTAAATGTTAAAAAATAATATGTGTGACCTAGGAATAAAATTTAAGCTAATTTTCTTATTTAAAACTGTAATCATTGCATTTAAGAACAACGGTTTAGGTCCAATTCGAAGAGTTTACGTCAGACACCGCAAATTTACGTCCGACACCAAGGTAAAAGTAGTTCTAAGCTCATTTTATTCAAAGCAATATCATTAAAAAACTGTAAAATATGCTTTAATTATAAGTATACTATCGATCTTAGCTGTGTTTGAAATTAAAAGGTAAGCCAATTCGCAGAGTTTCAGTAAATTTTAAGTGAATCTCCAATTTTACTATTTGTGCGTTTACGTCCGACACCAACTCTTTAAATCTTCTTAACCCATTAATGCCTGACATTTTTTTTCCCAAAGATATTTTGTACATTTTTTACAAATGGTGTTTAATGGACAGGAAAAATAATTAAAAAAATATTATGTAAAAAATAATTGTTTTATTAAGGAAAGAAAAATCGTCCCTCAAAATTTACGATAGACCCCAGAGGGTACATACTTGTTTTACTCAAATTTTTTTCTGCCTACGCTATAATATTTAAAAACACATTTTATAAGAAGAAATAAAATCAGCAATTAACATAAACTGGGAAGCTGGGAATAACTTTGAAAACTTTCTTGATCAAGATTTTGAAGGATTTCGCATGCCGTCCCTTAAGCGATCTCTCGATGACGTCATGAAATAATGCAAAATCTTGATTTTTCAAAACGTCATAACTCGGTCAATTTTTGTGGTAGAAGAGTGATTTTTTTTTAGTTTTAAACGTTACAGTGTCAAAAATGTTTTACTAAATATGATTGATAGGACTGGGGGGCTGTATAAAAATTTAAATTTCGTAACTTTTTCAAAATTTGATTTTTTGAAAAACATTGAACAGACCCAAAATTCCTTTCATAATTTGGAGATTTTTTCCTAAATAAACTATATGCTTATCTCTAACGGTTTAGAAATTAGCTATTGGTCCACGATTGGAGTGGACACCCTGTATATTTTTTTCTATTCATCTCTTCAAATATATTAATTTCAAGATAATAGATAAGTTTAATCAACAATAAGTCTTAAATAAAATCGTCGTTTGCATATTTGCATTTAAAGACATTGCATTACCAAACGATATTTTCAATTTGTAAAAAAAAAAAAAATGTCATTATTCTAATATTTTGAATGTGAGGTGTATATGCCTCTATAAAAACTCATACAAATCGAAGCGTTACAGGGTGGGGACCGCTAGACCCCTTGACACGGAATGACTCATATACTACTTAATTGAAACTACGAAAAATTCGAATTAATGGTGTTCTTTGGGGAATTTGTAATTGCATAATTTTAAACAAAACAAAGTATTTAAGTTTAAAATATATAAGTCTTAAAAAAAACGCGAAATACCCATTTGATATGAAACACACCAACCGTTAGCATTTCATCCACAAAATATTTCATAACGAAAAAAAATAAATAAATAAATAAAATAAAATAAAGAAAGAAAGAAAAAAGGAAAAAAGACATTTGAAATGCAAATCAGTGTTTTTTCTCAGGAGTACGAAAGAAATTTATAATGCAATGTTTCTCTTTTATTTTATTTAAAACAATGAAATGAATCATTAAAAAATGTGAGACACTCACATGGTTTATTTTCAAAATATTTCGGATGCAGAGATGCCGTAAAAGTAAAATCTTGGCTCATATTTTTATGAACCTGTTTTCCTTTCAGTATCTTTCATAATCAGGCATTAATTTTTCTCCCCCATCCCTCTTTTTCTTTATACTACTTAAGCAATTTCTTTTTACGGCTTGAGTTCAGTTTTAGTAACGTCGTTATTTTTCCACTGCTTTTTTTTTCAAAGTGCCCTTGCATTTATTTTTTTAAAACAGCTTATCTCTTAAATCCAGTCCCAAAATTGCAGAAATGCTTGGAAAAATTGTAGAAATTCTTGTGGAGCGGTCTTAACAGTATGTAATTATTTAGTTTGGTTAAAACTAACTGAACTAGTAGTACATAAGTGGACACTTTTCATTGCTTTAAAGATTTCCTCATCAAAAATTGTATAATGAAATCATTGCATTTATCTAATATATAAAATTCTCGTGTCACAGTTTTCGTTGCCATACTCCTCCGAAACGGCTTGACCGATTTTGATGAAATTTTTTGTGCTTATCCAGTATCTATGAGAATCGGCCAACATCTATTTTTCATCCCCCTAAATGTTGGGGGTAGTCCACTCCTAAATTTTTTTTTGTTCGCACATAACATCTGATCTACTGAACTAAAACAATATGTGTTATCGTAAATCCTTACTTCAATGAGCGACCCGATGGTCAAGTGGTTAGGCGCGTCAGGTTGAAGTTCCTGATGGAATGAGATCGAATCCAGGTCCGCAAGGGTTTTTTCGAACAGCTGCATGTTTTTTTTTTTTTTTTTTTTGAATGATTTTAATGATTGTAATGTCCTTATGCAGGTACATCCCCTCATGGGGATCTACCCCATATTTTTTTATAGTACAAAATGACAGTTTTGGTCGGATCTTTGTTAAAATTGGCAATGGGGTCCTTCGATGCTGTAGAATTTTCTTATGGACGTTTGTGCCATTTTTGGGGGCTTTGAATCGATTGTGGCAATAAATGGTTTTTGATTTGCGGCACTTATATTATTTTTTCAAAAATTACATACACTATCAATTATATTATGTTAATTTTTGTACCTTTATAAAATTCTGTATTTTATATCTTGCATTTACGTCAAATTCAAGGTAAAATTAAGAGTCAAAAATTCTGAAGATAAATATATGTTAAAAATTAAAGTAACTATTTTTGTGATTTTCATATTGGTTGTGACCAAAAAACATCATTACAAACAAATAAAATGTATCAAACACCATGAGTGTTGAGTTATTAGGCAAAATCTGCTGTATAAAGTTTTTTTTCACTGCTAGAGGGGGGGGGGGGTATGAACGACCATTAAAGTGACACAAATTTTTAAAAAATAAAGGTGGGATCTCCAATTATCTCGCTTCGTAATTTGAACTGTGCAACGGTACGCGATTAGTCATTAAAAAATTAATGAAAAACGTGATCGAAGCCAGGGTTTTAACTGGCAAGTTCAGAGGTGAAAATATACTCATACCACGGATTCCTATTATACCTACAGATGTGCCAATTCAATTCAAACGTATTCAGTTTCCGATTAGATTGGCATTTGCAATGACTATCAACAAATCCCAAGGTCAAACGATGTCTGTTTGTGGCTTAGATTTGAGAACACCATGTTTTTCACACGGACAATTATACGTGGCATGCTCTCGAGTGGGTAAACCATCCAGTTTGTGTTAGCTAAAGATGGACTAACAAAAAATATTGTTCACGCTATAGCATTAAGAGATTGATATTGTTTAATAGTGTTACTGTCGTAATTGTTTAATTAATGATGTATAATTTTAAGGAATAAATTATAATAACTTAAAAATAATGTTTGCCTTTTGTTATTTTTATATTCCCGCATCGTTCACAGCGCTCCATGCTTATTTCACGCATATACCACATTCTTACATACATACAATATACACATTCTACCATACATACATACATACTTACAATAAGTAAGCTATTTTTTGTCAACACTAGAAATTACTAGGAAATTATTTATATGGCAAAACAACGTTTGCCGGGTCAACTAGTTTATTTATAACTTCTCGAGAATCTAGGTATTCATTTCATGTGAATGTTACCTTTATTTAATTTCAGTTTAGTTTTTAATGCAAACTATAAACATAAATCGTTTTTAAATGAATTTTGATTAATTTAGGTAATTTGCTTTGGTAACGAAATAGGCAATCGTTTTAACGTAAAACTGTTCACAATTTAGTACTTGATATTGATTATTAAATACTAATTTAATATCTTGAAATTATGTTATTAATATTGTGACATTTAAATAAAAATACAGTCACTTGAAATGACTACATATACATTAGAGTAGTCGTAACTAAATGATTCAAGTGAAATAAATAAATAAATTTAATATTCTTTATACAATGTTAAATAGTGAAATTTTTATAAAAAATTAAAAAGTGTCTAGAATTAAGTCCACTCGTGTAGTTTAAACACGGCCTTCTTTTCATTTTAAGAGCATAAACTATTACTACTTACTAGAATGGTATCCGTTTTATAACGTAGTAAAAGGGTGTAGGTCAGAAAAACTGTCGATATTAGCTCTATCAGACATGTGTAAAAGAGTATGAACATAAAATCCTGGCAAACGCCTTGGAACTACAGTGTCGTAACATGTTAGTGCCACGTCCGTCACCAGTGACGGACAATTTTTATGTTTCATCGGTGACACAGATTATAAAATTTGACGGGAAACGGAAAAATAGATTGTTTGTCATTCAGGGTTGTATCATTAATGCACCTACATATTACCCATAAAAAACTTGAATGGATTTTATTAATATTTTTGGTACGTATCCGTTAGCCGGACGCAAGCGAAAAAGCTCCAAGTAATATGTAATTCTGCCAAAGTTCTTGCCACCCTTTTTTTACCCGTTGAGCGTACCTTTGTTTTGTTGCTAGATTTGTCATTCGCTTCGCTTGGCGACATTGGTGAGTTTTGATTTTTCGCTTGCACCCGGCTAGCAGATAAGTACCATTTTTTTAAACAGAAAGACTTGTATTTCGGGTGACTCACACGAGATTCCGCTTTGATGGAGAACTTCTCATGTCATTTAACTTGTTGGTGACTAGAAATTAAAACAAAAACGCCATTTCTCGTTATAGTTTAAAAATGACCTTGATATAAGGATCGCGAGGAATTTCCAAAATATTTCACAACTCTCATTATACACACCAAGTGAAGCTCAAGCGAAGAATTCGAATTTAATTTAACAAATAGTTTTAAGATTTCAAAAGAATCTTAAAGCTGTTTGGTTGATTTATGTGCAATTATTATCACGACTGCGAAACACAGTGCGCTTGCAAGCCAATGGCCAAATTTTCTACATGTATGACGTGGTAACTCCTGCTTCAAGAACGAGATCTCATTTCGTTTGCTTATGCATTCATTTAGTAAATTACATACGTATGTCTTCGTTTATTAATTTATTCACACTCTTTTACTTATTAATTTACTTATTCATTCAGTCATTCACTTATTTTGTTATTCATTTTCTATTTTATTCACTCATTTCTTGTTTTCATATATTAATGAATTCATTTGCGTATTTATTTTTTCGTTTTTTTTTCATTAATAATTCAGTTATTCGTTTATTTACACATTCATTTGATAAAAATTACTGTAACTGATCAAATAGAAAATGTTTCATTACAAAAGTAATGTATTTTTCACTTGGTTTTTTGAGGTGAAAAATTCCCCCTTTTTTTTTGAAGGTTCAAAATAACTGCAAAAAATTAATAAATAACATTTCAACCGTAGTTGTATTACAAAGTACATTATTCCTACTTTATTTACACTGATTTTTAGAACAAATGCAGGGGCAAGTGGATAAAGGTGATATGTGAGTGACATTTTTGGAAAAACATACTTTTTACCATGAATGAAGGTGATAAGGTAATATTTTTTTTGAAAGCTTTTTCTAAAAATTAAAAAAATTGTCACCTATCACCTTTATTCACTAGCCCCTTAAATTGTGTTTGTGAGTTAACACAATTGAACACACACTCATTTGAATTTGTTGTAAATCGGCGAAATTCAAAAGTCACGTATCACCTTTATCCACTTGCCGCTTCAAATATCTGATTTGTTAATTTGGAAACAGGTGTGTTATCTTAACTATATTACTTTGCACCGTATTGCCGTTCTACCTGTGCCATGATTTGTTGGAGCATAAATTACATTGGAATTCAATAAATAGAATGCTCAAAATTGCGTCATTGCTAACAGCAATTCGCAAAAATATCTAAAATGTTCGGTGCCTGAATTTAAAATGAGCTTCTACGTATCAGATGTGAATAGTACTCAATCTTTATTTGTGAAAAAGGTCTATTTCTCATATAGTTATTCCTCCCCCCCCCCCCTCCACACACTCATCACTCAAATAGGGAGTATTTTTCCAGGTCTCCGAAAAATTACGGAAAAAAAAGCACATTGCTATTAATATGCATTTTCAGCTAAGATAAAGCCCTCCATGTTAAAAAAAAAAAAAAAAAAAAAAAAAAAAAAAAAAAAAAAACCTTGCATAAATTGTAAATATGATGAGAGTTTAACGCCCTCCTCCCTCAAAACACTAGATTCAAACGAATCAAATTTCATTTATAGGGTAAATACAACCGAAAACGGGGAACTTTTGGTCGAGAAATATTTTTCTGCATGAAATGTAAATAAACAGAATAATTACAACATTTAAAAACATTGATCAATTTTCAAACTAATTTTTCATTTGCACGCTTCAATTAGCAGAATATCAAAATTAAGCTCATTAACCCTTTATGCCCCAAATTAATTTAGCAATGAATTTTTATAAATATTTTGGTTCTTTTAGTTGAAAATACACCAAACATAAATAACGAGTATAAAAATTTTGATAAACAGTAAGTTCTAGGGCACCTTACAACTTAGGGCCCCTAAGAAAACTGTTTCCGATCGCAGGTATCATCTATGAACCTCTCAGCAAAGTACAAGGAGGGGTACTTTCAAGTACCAGCATGATTCCAGCCATTTAGGATTTATAATACTATATTAATATAAGCGGGACTTCGGAGTCCCGTCAGGGCATAAAGGGTTCATGGGACATAATAAAACCTAACGAATGTATAGAAACAAGATTAACATACCCCTCTTCGAAGAAAAGCACTACAGTATTTTGAGAAAAGGTGAAGGGCTGGAAGTTGAAAATAGAGCAAAATGTCTGATTGAAGGAAGCAAGAATTTTGTCTCTAGTGGTAACAATTATTACTAGCATTAGTTACGCTACACAGACACATCAGATGATTCAAGTAGACAGTATGAAAGGCCGAGAGATCGTTTTGCAAAACATCTTCAAGAGAAGAAACGATACGTAACACAAGCTGACGTCAATCTGCGGGCAGCAATGATGACAGTTTCATTGTTGAAGAGTTTGGTTTCTTTAAGTTCCAAGGCGCAATGCTCTGAAGAGAGACATTTAAACTGAGTCCCTACTCTCCATTAAGCACGAATTGTTGAACAGTTAAAGGTAGGGATGCACCGATTAATCGGCAGTACCGATTAATCGGCCATAATCGGCCACTTTACCGATTATTAATAATCGGCAAAATCTTGCCGATTAATCGGCAGAAAATATATTTTTCAAATATTATTCTTTAAAGTATACCTTCACGAAGAAATTGTGATGAATAATTTTATTAACAGTAATAATAATCCTCACAGTTGATATTAAGTTTTTTTTAATTAAGTCTCCTACTTTCAATAGATATACAAACACATAGACAATGTTGCTACACATTTTTCATGTGGCGATAGTTTTCTCCTTAGCACAGTGCTTTTAGATAACCTCTAATTTTCAAGGAATATAATTATTGAATTAAATTTTTACTAATTATTAGAAAATATGGATTGAAAGTACTCCTAAATTAGGGTGCTCACTACAGACTCCCCCTCCCCCCTTTTTTAATATTATTATGGCCAATTAACATAACTAACAATGTGTTAATAATATTATTGACAATAATGTGAAAATTGGTTCTAAGAAATTTGATAAATATTTTGTGAAAACTAGGAAATTGGAAAAAAAAATCTTCTCTCAAAAATAAATTACTTACTATTTCTAAACTTGGAATTGAAAAAGAGAGAAAAATCAGTGATGGTAAAATTGGTAGTAGGAAACAATCAAAATTATCATTAATCGGCCCAGCCGATTAATCGGCCGATTATCAACAGCCGATTAATCGGTAATCGGTAATCGGCCAATTTGCTTATTGGTGCATCCCTAGTTAAAGGTATTAAACATTGGATTAACCTGGGGTCTCGGCAGCGCTGGTTGCTCGTAATGCCGAGACGGCGGGATCGACTCGCTCTAGTTGTAACTTCCTTCTTCTTACTGTAAATTCTGTTATTTTGAATTCTTTGTTTGTCCGGAAGCAAGTCCTTATGTATGTTGAAGCTGTTTAGCTTCTAAACTAGTTAAGTTAAGCACTCTAGTTAAGTTGTAGCTCTATGGTCAGCAGAGATGCTTTGCATATACTTCATGTGCTGCAAGGTCAATTTTTTAACATTGGTGTCTTACGCCAATTAGGGGTGCGCTGTTTTTCCAACTGTAGCGTCATTTGATATTAAGTTCGACTTCATTACAGTACAAACATGCCATCGAAACCCGTTTATAGGATAGGCAATCTTTCACAGCACAACAACACATTCACACAAGGAAAATATAAGGACAGGAGAGAGAGCGTACATCCATGCTCGAGCCGGGATTCGAACCCGGGTTCTCCCCATCCGGGTCAGACTTCTCTGGCTACTAGACAAGGCGGTCGGCAACTGTGTAGCATGAGACAATGCAATGCCGCCAATGAAGATAATATGAGAAGGTGTTAGAGTCTAAGAGGGAAGGAATCATCGGGATGGTAAAAGCCAGGTGGTCAACTCAGTGAGAATCCCAACAACTAGGCCGTTCTGATTCCAGTGTTCGGTCAGTCAACAAGAGGATGGTCGTTTTCCAGATGACCAGGCCTGAATTTTTCGCTATGGAAAAATTACCTTTAGTACACACATTAAAGTAATAAAAAATTATGGACAGATTGGTGTAGAAAACGCTCGTGAAATATTCTGACTGGTGGAGATATGTTAAGTTAGACTCTGGTAATAACACTTTAATGTGAAAAACGGCTTGGATTTATTATTGTTTTACGTCCATATGTCGTGCGGAAAGTATAACGTAAGTCTCCACAGGGGGGCCACGTGGGCCTAGAGGTAGAGTATTCTCCTCGTAAGCAAGTGTTCGCGGGTTCGAGTCCCGCCTTGCCCATGGATGTTATTTCATCCTCTCTGTGCTGTAAATCTGTCCTGTGTTTGTCAGGAGGCAAGGCGCATAGTACGCAGTCCTCATGTATGTCGAAGCTGATGACTTCTGTATAAAAAAAAAAAAAAGTTTCCACAGCTAAAAGAATTTTCCAGATAATCCGAGTTTTCGGTAACCCGAGGTAGCGTGATCCCCAATTACCTCAGATTCTCGAGACTACTGTACGTGTCGTGTTATTAGCATCCAAAGTCTCTAGTCTCAGTTCTGGTCAGCAAACACAGAAAATTTTCAATGTGCTTCTAGTATATTGTACGTTGAAATCAAGTTTTTTATACTTAATGGCACACATTAATATGTCTCTTGCATGGCTTCCCCAGCATTTTAAGTCATCGCCACCCAACAGTTTTAGTCTTTCATAACAACTAGTCTTAACTAATTGTTCAAATAACTTAGTTTTCGAAGCAGCAATTACGCCGTTGTTCATAAAATAAAAAGTGTGAGTGTAGAAGATTCCATGCTTAGTGATTAAGTGTATTTAACATCAAAGTAAATAGCAAAAAACTTACGGCTGCCATTAACATCCTTACTCAAAATGAGTTACTTTTAAGATTGTTGTGCCATTTTGTCCTTTATGCACCGACGGGACTCAGAAGTCCCGCTTATACTAATTCAGTATTAATGAATCCTAAATGGCTGGAATCATGCTGAAGCTTTTAAGTACCACTCCTTGTACTTCGCTGAGAGGCCGACAGATGGTACTTGCAATCGGAAACAGTTTTTTTGGGGGCCCTTAGACCCCCAAAAATTTTTTTATTCGGTAAAAATGTTTTTTGATGCATTTGCTACTCAAAAAAAAAAAAAATATGTATAAAAATTTATTGTTAAGTTAATTTAGGACATAACGGGTTAATAAAAAATATCAGATTCTAATGAAAGTAGCCCTATGTCTTGCCTCTCGAAATACGTTACAAAGTCATTACCATCTTGCGCAAAAGTTATTAACCTATGGTTGGTTATCCGATTTGGTTACTACATTATTAAATGCGATTGTTTCATTAGAAAGTGCTGCTCTTTTCCGTTTCGATAATTAAAGCACAATCAAAGATGTTACTTTTATCGAAAAAAAAAAAAGTAAAAATTCAACGTTTTTGCGCTTGAATAAAAGATTCGACATATTATTTTCACCTTTCTAAGGCAAATTTTTTATCTTTAATGTCTTACCTTTATTTCTGGTTTTTCAAAGACATGTTTAGGCCGTTCGTTTGTTTGCGAGAAAACATCATTTTGCATTTAAGTTATAAATTTGCGAGAGTTCTAAGCATCCATACACATCACAAACTCCCAATTATTTTTGATAGATTTTGCAGCATGTCAATAACTTAAGCAAAATTGAATCGGTGAGTGCAAAAACTACATCAGTCCATAATTTCAAATTTTTCAGGAGAGACAAAAAACAACCTAACTCTTCCAATATTTTAAATAATCGATTGATTTTTTTTTCTCAGTCACAAGATGCACATTTGAACTGCTGTCAACAAAAAGTACATTGTTTCTATTAAAATCGGACGTAGGAAAAATTAAAATGTAATTTGGACTGATGTAGTTTTTGCACTCAACCGGTTTTCAGACTTAGAGAAAACAGTTATTTTGCATTCAAAGTGTATATTTATTTATTATTTCGTCAGAAATGAAGAAACGGTTGCTTTACCAGTACAAACAGAAATTAGAAAAGTTAATAAACTCTTGGAATTGACGATTTTTAACCATAAATCGTTATAAAAAAATTGCAAAATCATAAGAAATCAGGATATATTTCTTGTATCCTTGATACCTGTAGTTCATTAAAACAGATTAACAGGAAGGTTATTACAAAAGTTGAGTGGTGGTAGCTAAATCTATACCAATGTAACAGGAAACAAAAAAAGTATAGGTATGTAGCACATCTATTAAAATAGATCATTTTCAATCATTGTGTCACCATCACGTAAAGTAGTTGGCCAGCCAAATAATTCATTATAAAACACTTTACAGTTTTCAGGAGTATGTATAATCATTTTCTTGATGTCAACTATTTTTTTATGTTGATTGGTACTTTCCCTGATGAGTAGGCATGATTTGAGGGAAAATCGAAGTCATGGGAAATATGTTTTAGCAGCTGATAGCTGTGTTCTTGAGCCCCATCGATGAAAGTGTGTGCTGTGACAACCCCTTTGTCTTCAGAATCATGTTGAAACTCTTTGTATCGATTAGGGGCAAATTTAAATTTTTCCTCTTTATCCACACTTTTCCCTCGACATTGCCATGTGGATGCGCCATGTTGAAAAAACACGGCGCCTGATTGTGCGAGCAAAAGGTGATGCGCAGAATTCCTGCGTTGAGCGCAAGAACTACATCAGTCGCAGGACTGATGTAGTTTTTGCGCTCAAAGTTCAAATGGGGGGCTCGTATCTTTCGAACTACTAACCTGTGTGTCCTGGTTTTTTCACTCAACATGCATCTTGCCTCCCAGAGTTGTTTTCCATCAAAAACGAAATTTCGAATTTTTTGGACTGATGTAGTTTTTGATCTTAGCGATTCAATTAATTTGACCATAAAAATAATCCATAATACTATTAACAAAGTTTCAGTAAGTAATAACAAACACCGATTTTAAAAGTACCAACATACTCCTATTTCCAGTCAAAAAGTAGAGTGTATCTCTTTCAACATGATAATATATAACGAAACGTTCAAAAGATTTCAAATATTTAAAGGCGCCGAGACATTTCTTCGACTTATCCTCATTTCTTATTTAAAGCCTTCTCACGCTTTTGTATCTCATTTTAAGGATTTTCGAAACCATTTTTTATTTATGACTCTTCTGCACTTGTAACAGAAATCTGCTGATTTTTTTTCCTACTAAGATAAACTTGTTACGATGATGGTTTTCACTAACGAATACGTATTTTTAACCCATTTATGCCCACGTTTTTTTTAAATTTTTTTTCAATTTTTATCTGCTTAAAACTCTTTTTTGGAACGGTTTACATACATTTTAGGCTTAAAATAGTTCGCCGTTTCCATATTTATCAAATTCTTTAACGTCCTGTTTATGGGATATTTTGCAGATATATGAGCAAAATACGATCATACTTTACTTTTGCAAAGTAACATTACAGAAGGCATCTGCGATCAATTTTAACCAAATCATTTTGAAATTGGTTAAGTTAATGAAAAATAAATTCGCAAAAACAAAATTAATTTCTGTCGCTACCCATGATGGATCGTTGCTTGACTGATTTGTCTGAAATTAGCTGTCAATAAATAAACTCTGATGTCTAAATAGTGGCTCTAACTGGTTTTCTCAAGAAGAAGGACTGTTTAATTTGTGATTAACAGCTTTATTAAAATGATATACCCATTACAGGTTTTTGTATACAGTAACTAACAAGCGTCCCGTTTTAGGCTACTGGGCATAAATGGGTTAATTTATCACGTTCTTCAAATTTTTACGCAGATTTGGAATAGTGAAGAAAATTGGTTAAATCATCAATGTTTATCACCGTGCATTTTTAGTTTTAAACTGGAACCTCTGCTGCCAGTATTATATTGTTGTTTTTACAGAAAATACAACTAAACTTTACGGTAATATACTGTAAAATTTCTAACTTTACAGTAAAGAACTGTAAAATTGTAATTTTACAGTTTATTACTGTGCGTTTTACAGTTTCCAATTTGAACCTCGGCTGCCTGAATAATACTGTTAAAACAAAAGTTCGGTTTTGGCAGTGAGGGGCAGATTGGGAAACATTAGTTTATTTCCAAGTTCTAAACTGCTCCTAGTTGATTTCGAACATCATATGAAGGGTAATAATTGGTTTAACTCTGATAATCCTAACCATTTCCCAAATTACCAACGCTAAGTCTCAATTAAAACAAGCGAGGCTTTTAAACCGCTGCTGCTAATTAATTGACAATACATGCAGTGTTTAATGCGCATTACGTCTAACAACGCGTATGGAGTTTGAACGCACACATCGTTCAAGGAATCTTAGTGACATGATTATTAATCGGTTAGATGATGGAATGATGAGCAATTCTTTCGCACTATCTCGAAATAACTCTTTGTAAATCGAGTAATAGTTCTACAATAATATGTGTGGTGGATGATAATATCATGTCAACTTAGCATTTGACATAATGAAACATAGCACTATAAAAAACAATAAGACAATCAAAAGGCATCAGTATCTCATGATTTATTATGCTTTTTAAAAACATTAGTTTAGACGGAGCTCAGCTAATTGATTTTTATACTTATTATTGGGGCAAGTTCAACTTCTAAAAAAGAGAATAACTAATATGCGTTACGAACAATAGAAAATTAATGTTTGAAAGGACGTACATTTCAGCTACCAATTTGCATTTAATCTAATAGTTCATAGTGATGTTCCTTGACTAAAGCACTAACATTTATAGTGCTTTATGCCGATTTTTAAACTGGACTTATTTGTGCTTTTAGACGTTGCTTTTTGGTTTTTACTCATTTGCGCACAAAGTGAACTGTTTTTAACTAATATTTATATTTTTTATTACTGCCATTGTATGGCATTGGTCTAGTAATTGACTCGACTACTAATGTAATTGTAAATTACGAACTTATGTCAAAATATTGTACAGAATATTCAAATGCCGTTCGAGATCTTGGAGAGCATTCAGCAGAATTCAGTTTTTGGAAAGAAGGACATGAATCTGTTTGCCAAAAAATCTTTAGTGGTTCCTCGGGAAGTAACAAGGTTCACGCAGCTTTAAAGCTTTGGAAGCGTTCTGTGGAAAAGAACCAAATGCGCTATACAACAATAGTAAGTGATGGTGATTATAAAGCGTTTCCAAAGTTTGACCGAAGAAAATGATTATGGAGAAGGTGTTAGCATTGAAAAAGAAGAATGCATCAACCACGTTGCAAAAAGGTTGGGCAGCACAGCTCTACGTAACGAAGTTAAGGAATGGCGGGCGAAAGGAGTGACTCTTGGGGGTTCTAAGAAAGGAAATCTGACTCAAGCTGCTATCGTGAAACTGCAAAAATTTTATAGAAAAGCCTTGAGAGAAAATGCGCCTGATTTGCAAAAAATAAAACCTTCCGTTCTTGCTACCCTATTTCATTGCATATCAACTGATGACAAGCAGCAGCACAAGAAATGTCCTGTAGGAGCAACATCGTGGTGTTTTTGTCAACGTGCACTTGCATTCAACGAAACACCAAAAAGCCATTCACACATGAAGACACAGTTGTCAGAAAGTGTCGTTCAAAAAATTATGCCAGTGTGTTAACGTCTTGCTGCCGATGAGTTATTACATCGCTGCATTTCTGGCAAGACTCAAAATGCTAATGAGAGTCTCCGCCATGTAATTTGGAACAAATGCCAGAAAGAAGTGTGTATTTCGAGGAAAAGACTGGAGTTTGCATAGCGTTAGCAGTTAGTGAATTTAACCTGGCTGCATGCCAAACAGTACAAATTTATAAGTCACTCTTCAATACCAATCCTAAACAGGAAACCCTAATACTTGCTGAAAGGCGTGACAATAGAAGAATGTCTCAATGCAAACGTAAATCAACTGACACGTATAAACAATTGAGAATAAAAAAGAAATATTCGACAAAAAATGTTTATGATGGTTTTTATAGTGCCGGTGCTTTCTAAATACTGCTCGCAAAGTAGATACTGTTTCACGACTCATGAGATGAAAATGCAAACATCCGGCTTACAGGCAAAAATGAACATTTCTTTTATTTCACAGAAGTGCCAGTTTTGTTACCTTCAGAGCAATAAAACTTTGAAAAGAATGAAATACACTGGTTATCATAAATTAAAGAAAAATCACAAAAATCGCGATAACTCCCTGAAAAATAATCCAAATTATACAAAATTTGGATATGTTGCTAAGTAAGAGCTGCTGAGTAAAATTATGTTATGCAAATTAGTGGCGCTGCAATCGGAGTACGTCATCTTCGAGGAGCTTAAAAGACCACGTTTGAGAGCAAGTCTATAAATCTCGCCGTGATACTACCAAAAGAAATCTGAGATAGACAACTCGTAGCTATGACTTCTGGGCATCATTTACTTGCTGAACTAAGATGCAGAGCCATTGGGAGACTAGATGCAGGACAAAGTCAAACAGAAGTGGCCAAGTGGCTAAATGTGAGTCCTTCTGTGGTTCATAGACTTGGAAGCCAATTTTTAACCACAGGTTCGGCATCCAGGAGGTTCAGTCAAGGACGGCCAATAGCTACGACGGGCGCTGATGACCGATATTTGGGGTTATGTGCACGCAGGAGTAGATCTGCTACTCCGACTCGTCTCAGATCCTCCCTGGCTGCAGCCACCGGAAGGTTGGTGTCAACTTCTACCGTGCGTAGAAGGCTTCACGAAGGTTGTCTGTATGCGAGACGACCAGTTATTTGTATGCCGTTGTCATCACGCCATAGGAGGGACCGTTTGCAGTGGGCACGACAACATGTTCATTGGGCGCATAACCAATGGAGGGTTGTACTTTTTACGGACGAGTCTAGATTTAGTCTAGAAAGTGATAGTAGGCATCATTTGATATGGAGGGAACCTGGAACCCTCATCATCCGTCAAACATTCGCGAAAGAGATGCATACGGAAGAGGCAGTGTCTGTGTTTGGGGTGGCATCTCTTTGGGTGGACGCACAGATCTCCATGTCTTTCCTAAGGGAACCATAAATGCTCAAATTTATAGGGATGAAATCCTTGATACTTATGTTCGTCCATAAGCTGGGGCAATAGGTGATGCATTCCTGCTACCGGACGATAACGCAAGACCGCACAGCGCTCGCATCATAAACGATTATCTGGAACACGCTACAATTCTGCGCATGGAGTGACCAGCTCGTTCCTCGGACTTGAATCCTATCGAGCACGTTTGGGACGCTTTAGGGAGACGTATTGCTGCCCTCAAACCACCCCCTTAAACCCTTGCCACGCTTGCTACCCCAGCAGCACCAGAACGTTCAAATTTGGTGCAAAAATGGTGTTATTGGTCAAATAACGGTGCTAAGTGTCACTTGAACGTTATATTCGACGTGCAAAAACAGTAATATTATCACGGTGTCATTTCAGTGCTTAAAGAACGTGATATTTGACGTGCAAAAACAGTAATATTATCACGGTGTCATTTCAGTGCTTAAGGAACGTGATATTCGACGTGCAAAAACAGTAATATTATCACGGTGTCATTTCAGTGCTTAAAGAACGTGATATTCGACGTGCAAAAACAGTAGTATTATCACGGTGTCATTTCAGTGCTTAAAGAACGTGATATTTGACGTGCAAAAACAGTAATATTATCACGGTGTCATTTCAGTGCTTAAGGAACGTGATATTTGACGTGCAAAAACAGTAATATTATCACGGTGTCATTTCAGTGCTTAAGGAACGTGATATTTGACGTGCAAAAACAGTAATATTATCCAGGGCTGCGGAGTAGGAGTCGAAGAGTCGGAGTCGGACTGATTTTGGACTAAAGGAGTCGGAGTTGCTGAAAAACATGTCGACTCCGACTCCGACTCCAACCACCTCCGATTTCGATGAAATTTTATGGTGGTGAAAACATGTCTTTGAAACTAACAGATACAAATTTTCAGCGTCCAATATCCAAATCCTAAGCATCTAGGATCATTAAAAAGGGCTTCAAAATGGCGGGTCTGCTTTGTGAAACGAATTTCTATGTATGGGCTTATGCAACATAATAAAAAATATTTGCAGCAAAAATGCATTGTGTTAAAATAAAATCTGCCCATTTAACAAGAAAAGGATTAGTTTTGTACGGAGTCAAATGACAAGAGCGGCACTTGTCATTTGCTCTGGAGAAAATGAACATTTTGGGAGGTCACAGTGATCTCCGAGAATTGAGGTAAATGTGGTGAAATTACCTGCGAGAATTCATGACCAAATTGAACTTTTTGAGAGGTCACAATGACCTCCCATGACCTCCAACTGGGATACCCCAGCTTGCTCCCCCCCCTAAAGTGAGGCCTGGCTACGACCATGAATAAAAACGAAACTTTTAAAAATGGACTTAATATTTCAACCTTTGTTTAGAGTTTTTCCCTCTTCACATTTGGGAAACAAAATAAATAATTTTAAAAAAAGCAGGAGTCGGGAGTCGGAGTCGGAGGCGACCATTTTTGCTCCGACTCTGCAGCCCTGATATTATCACGGTGTCATTTCAGTGCTTAAGGAGGTGCTTAATTTCTCAGAATTGAGGTCGTGAATTGCTGCTTTTTAGAAAGGGAAGAGGAATCATATCTGCAGAAACTTTAAGTTTTATCCTTAACAACTCTTTCTCCCAAGATCCTAATCAGATTTGCATGCATTTCAGTAAAAAAGCATTACATTCATACTAATAAAATTATATGATTTACGCCCTTATTCTTTCATAGATGGCGCCTCCTGCAAAAAAAATTTCCATTTAAAATATTATTTTTCTCTCTCGTTGAGATCGAGTAGCGTATAGTGGTTAGCGACTCCTGCTGTAGTCGCAAGGGACCCGCGTTCGAATCCCGCGGAGTGAATATATTAAATTCAAAGTAATTAAATAATAAATAGTTAAATTAAATAAATAAAGTAATTAAATAATAAATAGTTAAATTAAATAAATAAAGTAATTAAATAATTAAAAGCAAGATGGCGACGGTCATGGATCAAAAATGGTGGATCAAAAATGACGTCACGGTTAAAACACGTCGCAGCCACCGGATAGTGGGGTATACGTAGTATACTTTTTCAGCTGGGGAGCACTGAAAACAAACGTATTTCCAGAACCTAAATATAACCTATCATTCCACGTTCAAATCTGGGACAAAAAAAGGTGGTCAACACCAGATTTCGACGTGTCATATTACCATCGATCGATGAGACACATAGACGTTGACAACACGTGCTGCGAGAACGTGTTTTGAACGTGCCGGCTGGTGCGCTCTGTACGTGTTGCAGAACGTGTTTTGAACGCCTTTGTGCTGCTTGGGCTACTGCTTTGAAAGATCAGTGGCTCTTGCTTACTGTAGAATTGATAGACCGAATAATTGACAGCATCACGCATCGTTGCTCGTGCTGTATTGCTGTTAGAGGGGATCATATACCATATTGAAGGTCCTTCCCCAATATCAAACTGCCACCTCAAATTTGTTCATTTTATAAGTGCATTATTTTTTATAATACTATAATTGTCTGGTAATTTCTTTTTATGTTATTTTATACCTTACTATGTGTTGTACAATGTGGCCAAGTTTCATAAAAATCTACAGGTAATTTCTTGAGTAATCGTCATTTTTGTGATTTTTCCTTAATTTTTGATAACCAGTGTATGTGAATCAAATTTTGAATTTTACTATTTGACTCATCCAGATAAAAATTCCTTGACCGTTTTTTCTACTGTAAACATAGTCAAACTGTTGAGAAATAATCGATATGATTTTCCTATAAAATAACGTTTTAGCAATAATCGATATGATTTTCCTATAAAATAACGTTTTAGCAATAATCGATATGATTTTCCTATAAAATAACGTTTTAGCAATAATCGATATGATTTTCCTATAAAATAACGTTTTAGCAATAATCGATATGATTTTCCTATAAAATAACGTTTTAGCAATAATCGATATGATTTTCCTATAAAATAACGTTTTAGCAATAATCGATATGATTTTCCTATAAAATAACGTTTTGTAATAATGTTTACAATGATTCCATCATCAAATTATGTGTACAATTTCACACTACGTCTCATTCGAAATCTTATTACGTATAACTAAATCGATTAATATGTCATTTCTTACAAAAAAATGCTATTAGCAGGAATTTTCAATTATGATTCAATTTTTGAATACGCATTAATTGATTAGTTCCATGTCATTCTAAAACATGCTTCCATAATCCTATATTTTCTATTTATGACTATATTTTCCTATTACGTGTCTCATCCTTAGTTCAAATATTAGTTTCTATGAATAAATATACCATTATGTGACTGCTAATAATAAAATACTAATCATATCACGGTGCTGGTCATTTTTCCAGCAACGAAGGAATACAATGTTACATTCAAACCAAATGCTTAGGGGTATTATTTTTATGTGTATAATATCTACCTGATTTAAAATTAACTTTTGTGCCACAATAACATGAAAATAAAATGTAACTAATTATGGGATTATGAGAACTGAACTTTTATTGAAGTTGTTGCGGATTCGAGGTTGTATGGTGGCTACAGTGAATATCGTAAAAATTAAAATAATACATTAATAATTTTACCTATTATTTATTGGAAAAACTATTATAGTGTATACTAATTGTAATGCAGTGCCAAATAAAGAAGTTTTCATATTTGTATGGTTTTATCAAGTATTGAACAGAAAATCTCGTTTTTCTCGAAACGAAAATGTTCCACGTTTCACTAGGTTCGAAACGTTCCCTGCGTAATAAAAACTGTGGTATTCCTTAAAAATTTTAGCCTTTGGTGTTTGAAAGTCTTCCAAACCAAGGGAAAAGCCAAGTAAGTCTTACATATGTTTCAAATAATTTCTGATGAATTTTTTAAGATTATTGTGCGTGGAATTTTTGCGCAGAAATTTACGATTCTAAAGAGGATTTTTTTTAATACTTCAACTTATTTTAAAATTCCAAATATCATTTAATTTTATTTATATGTATGTAAGTAATGATATGTATCAACATTATAAGTGTATTTTGAAAAATTTTGCGCAGGGAACTTTTCATTGTTTGCTCATTATATGTCACCTTTAATTAGAAAATAGTAATATAATACTGATGTGAGTGTCTGTGCAAAATTTCAGAATAATATTTATATAAAAAAAATGAATGTCCACTGCCCCCTTAAACTGGAATCTCTGCTGTCAGTATTGTACTGTTGTTTTTCCAATATAATATTGCTAAATTTTACGGCAATAAACTGTAAATTTTCTAACTTTACAGTAAGAAACTGTAAAATTGCTAGTTTAACAGTTTATTACTGTGCATTTTACAATTTTAAATTGGAACCTCGGCTGACTGTATTATTCTGTAAAAACAACGGCTCATTTTTTGCAGGGCGTATTATATATTTATGGTCTTAGGAATAGTGGGTGCAGGTAAATTTCATCATTTCGCACCTCTTATTGTACGTTGCTGGCCTTAGGAATATTGGTTTCATATCTTTGCACGTAAAACCGTTTATAAAATTTATTATTACGCACATTTTATTGTACTTGCTAAGAAAAGCCAAACACCCCAACTTCTAAAGATCCGCATTCGCATACAAATCAATGGTTATAAACATGAAAATGAATCGGCCATTTCCGCAACCCCACATGTTGCTATTAGAAAATTTATGCGACACCTTCTTTTCATAGTTCCCACTCATCGATCCCGGCGTTCAAAGGCCGCACGGAACTTATTTTAAATAGCGAAACAAATGCACCGAAATAAATCGCGGGTTAACGGCCGAAGAACAGTATCTAACGGGGACGGCTGTTTTCGGTTACGCTTCAAAGGAGGCGTTGCATTCGATATCCTTCCATGTTTTAATTTCATTCATAGAATACACTAGCTGCGGGGCCCGGCGCTACACGGGCTACATTTGAGCAAAAATTAGCAAAACTTGAGCAAAAATTGAGAAAGAATTCCCTTGTATTGTAATGGATTTTAGCTGCTATTTCAAAAACCTTTCTTAGGGCATAACTGTGCCCCGTGGTTTCACCCGCTTTAATAAGACAACAATCTATTAAAAAACTATTTTAAGTATACCTCGATATGATATGTCTATATACACTGCTCGACATTAAAAATGCAACACCAAGAAGGAGTGGTCAGAAATTGATGAAATTTGGTAAGAAGACAGAGACAGCATGGAACAATAAGTGATATTTATTTCAAAATAAATAAGCAAAATTTAGAGCGAGGACGGCGTCGGCTCAGTAAGAAGTAGGACCACCGCGGACAGCGATGCACGCTGAAACACGTCTAGGCATGGGGTCAATAAGCCTGCGGATGGTGTCCTGAGGAATGGCACTCCATTACCTTTCAACCATTTGCCACAGTTCGTCCTCTGAACGAGGCAGTGACAGGTTCTGCAAACGGCGTCCAATCACGTCCCACACATGTTCGATTGGTGACAAGTCAGGAGAGTATGGTGGCCAGGAAAGCATCTGTACACCTCGTAGAGCATGTTGGCTGATTCGAGCACTGTGAGGCCGAGCGCTATCCTGTTGAAAAATTGCATTTGGTAGACCCTGAAGGTAGGGGATTGCCACCGGCCGCAGTACATTATCTACATATCGTTGGACCGTCATAGTGCCCCGAATACGAACTAGAGGTGATACGGAATTGTATGCAATAGCGCCCCAAACCATTATGCCACGTTGTCGCGCTGTGGGGCGTTCCACAGTTACTGCCGGATTCGATCTTCCTCCACGTCGACGCCACACACGTATGCGATGACTATCGCTGGACAAACAGAAGCGGGATTCATCTGAGAACACTACGGTTTGCCATTCTGCCATCCACGTCGCTTTGGTCCGGCACCATTCCAAACGTTGGAGTCTGTGCTGTGAGGTCAATGGCAGTCTTCTTAGCGGGCGCCGTGATTGCAGGCCACGTGCAACCAGTCAACGGGAAATGGTTCTGGTCGACACAGGAACATCCAGGGTACCTTGCACGTGCTGCAGATTCGACGTACAAGTGACTTGCGGGTCCGCCACAGCTTGTCGGTGAATCCGTCGATCCAAGTGGTCTGACGTCACTCTGGCTGCACCTGCACCCCGCAATGTGGCTACATTTCCTCTTTCCAACCATCTCCGACACAGCCGATGCACAGTGCTTGCATCCATGTGGGTATCAGCTGCAATTTGACGTATGGACCAACCTCCCCTTCTCAGTCCGATCACCATATCCCTTGTAAAGTCGTCTATATCTACTTCACGTGCGTCGGAGAGCTGCGCATTTTATATCATTTGCATAACTCAGTGACGTGCGTCTACGGTAAAATTTGCATGAATTTCTGGCCACTCCTTCTTGGTGTTGCATTTTCAATGTCGAGCAGTGTATATAAAAGAAAGTCGTTTTAGTTACACTATTTATAACTCAAGAACGGCTTTACGGATATGGCTAAAAATCGGTGGGTAGGTAGCTTAGAACCAGGAGACGGACATAGGCTATAATTTATGTGTGTCAGTTACATAAATAGAAAAAAATGTCTTATTGACTTCGCCTTTTTACGAAGCCTTTTTTGACACCTCCATGGCTGAGCGACATAAAGCACACGTTCTAGCAGCTTCCGGAGCGCAGTAAACAGGCTGTAAGTTAGCTATGCGTTGAGTGTTACTTGACTTTTTTTGTGAAATAAATTATAAACAAACGCTTTACTTCCCTTGAAATTTATATGTTATAAGCTGTCAGAAACGGATTGCCACTTAAGTGCTTTTACGCCTCTGAGGCTGAGAGGTGGAAAGCGCTTGGTGTGATAGTTTCTGGACTGCAGTTAAAGAGGTTGTTCTTAACTTCTGAGAACTACGAAAGTTTCACACTTCGGCGTGCATTGCATTGGAAAACCAGCTTTTTGAGATTAGGATCATAATTAAAAAATAATTATGCTTAAATCTGCAGTTGGCTTTGAAAATTATATTAAAAAAAAACGTTTATTAATGCGAGACTTCATAAACGCCACATATATTAAGATGAGAACAAAACTAAATTTGTTATTTTATTTTTAATTTTCATGTTAATTAAAAACTAATTGTATTTAAATCTGAAGTTGGTTTTAAAAATAAAAAAAAAATCTTTATTTGTGCGAGACTTCATAAACTCCACGTATATTAAAATGAGAACAAAACTAAACTTGTTATTTTGTTTTAAATTTCATATAAACTTTAGGAGCTATTAAGGATAGTTCGTTAAGAATAAATCTCAATCTTAACATTTCAGGATTATTCTGTTATTTCTGTGAAAGTTTTAAGTCTGGTTTTTCCATCCGCATATGGTGTGTCAAGATGCATCAAATAGAGTATATGAATCGGAAAAAAAACCAATCCAGCTATATGAATCTTTTCTATCAAAAAATAATAAGATAAACTAGCCGAAGCATGAAATTCTATTGACCATGATGTAAACAAAAGGTTCAAATCGCATCAAAATTACAATAGTCCCTCCAATTACTCAAGCTTCACAGTCCAATAATGAATTTAAAAAATATGATAGTTGCTTCTAACTTCACACAGTAAATATCAGAATAATATACTGGCTGGAATACACCACACAAATTATAGCATGACAAAGTTTTCTTCAAGAACCTCCAGAAAACTTAAAATAAGAAAAACATATTTATCTTTCTTTACCTCATTCGCCCTCTCTTCTTTTTAAATTGTAACAAATTTATTTAAGTTAGACATTTGCTTTTATTTTCTTCTTTTACTAGCCTTCTAATCTGTAAACCAGATTAATAATATCCTCACATAATATTTTTCTTGGAGCTACAACTTTATTTTTCAGGTTCTTTTCAAAAAATCAATCTTGTTTTTAGGACTACTAATGTTTGCATACCGCAAATTAAAACCTTCTAATTGGGGCCTAGATTGACTTTAAAACAGACGGTTGTTATGGTTGCTGCCTTGTGCCAGCCTGGCTGGCAATTTGGGGTGCGCTGCCCCACTTTTCCTACACTGCGAAAAATGAACTGTTGTTTTTACAGTATAATTCTGACAGCAGAGGTACCAATTTAAAACTGTAAAATTCACAGTAATAAACTGCAAAACTAGCAATTTTAGTTTCTTACTGTAAAGTAAGAAATTTTACAGTTTATTGCCGTAAGCTTTAGCTGTATTATACTGTAAAAGCAACAGTATAATACTGGCAGCAGATGTTCCAATTTAGAACTGTAAAATGCATGGTAATAAACTGCTAAATTAGCAGTTTCAGTTTATTACTGTAAAAATAGCAATTTTACAGTTTATTACTGTAAAGTTAGCAATTGTACAGTTTATAACTGTAAAATTAGCTGTATTACACTATAAAAACAACATTCATTTTTTTACAGTGTACTGTACCGTCATTTCATATACAGTCCGACTTCCACAGAACACACATGCCATAAGGCCCGTTTTAGGGCGGCCAAACATTTCCAGCCCAACATCACATTTACACAAAGAACGAATAAGGGCAGGGGACCTACTCTGTAACTCTCTGGAACTTCCAATGACGTCTATTACTCTCTCACGACAACCGAGAACCGCCGGAAAAGTAGTCGCTTGCCAAATTTTGTGCTACTCTCAAAGCCCTAAATGTGCCCTAGCGAGAATTTTCTCACCTTTAACCGCGTATCGAGAAGGAAAAACGATTGACCAATCAAATGACACTATATCTCACTCGCGTTACATCAATATTCGCGCGAGCCTTCCCTTCACTTTCTAATTAAACTTAGCTTCCGAAATAGATTGCAAAAAGATTCGAGTGTCAAATATTAAAAGCATTCGGCAGATTTAGATGTTGTGTTTCAGGAATTTAAAAATATTAGAATTTAAATCGCAATTTGAAATCACAAATAGTACATCTTTTCGATATATACGAGCATACAAGAGTAAGCGAAGTTAAGTGTCGAAATACATTCTAAAAATTCATGTTAGTGTATCAAATGCTTTGACTGAACATTAAAAAATGTATAAATGTCTCAGTGAGACTACTTAAAAAATAATAATAATATTTAAAAATATTTGTTAAATTAAATTATTTTACTTCATGACTATAGTTTCGTGTCTTTTGGCAATATTTTGGCCTTGTCGCAATAATTGAAGATCTTGGGAGAATAAGGGGTTAAGTTACAAAACAGAAAATGAGAGTAATTCAAGTTCAAAGTTTTATTGTTGCAGCTTTTTTGTTTTCAGGTTTTGTCGTTAGTGTGTGTATGAAATTGGTCTAATGACTTCTACTTTTTGATGTACCAAGTTTTATTTGCTTACCTGTATCCATTGCTTACCATTGTCCAAAGTGTTCATTTTTCAAAATGTAACATAGCCCCTTTATCAGGGTTGCCAGGCGTCCCGGATTTCAAGGGACAGTCCCGTTTTTTGAAACATTGTCCCGCGTCCCGGAGAACCTTGATACGGGACGGCTAAAGTCCCGTATTCTAGCTAGAAGCAGCATTTTGCAAAACGACACAGAATGTTCAGAAAAAAATAAAGTAACACAAAAAATGTGAAATTGAGTGATAAAAAAATTGATTGAATCATAATGTTTTTCTGTTCTGAAGAGTCGTGTTAGTGTTCTGTTCAGTTAGAGTAGACATTATTGTGACAATCAATTCAACAAACGTGTCGTTCATTGCAAAAGGGATGCAGCTCCCTGTTAATGATTTTATTATGCTTTATTATATAAAGCCATTCTCAAATTTTCCCTTATGAAGGAAAGATAAGTGTTTAGCTTCTATTTGTCATTAGATATGTATTTTTGGAAATGTGCTTTGCTTCGCTTTTTTCTAAAAGATGTAACTAAATGTTATTCCTTTTAGCAAACAAATACGCATTTAAAAATATGAAAATACACAATTTTTACAATGAATGACAGAAATATAATTTGCGATGAACCTTATGGAAACCTAAAGACACATCAAAACTTAGAAAAAAAATATAGCAGCAATAAAAGCAAATATAATTTTAAAAAAAATAGAATTTTCCGACATCATATCAGAATAATTATTATGTTATAATATTGAAAAAAATGTTCAGTTTTTTCCCCTAAAGGATATTGAACATTGAATTTTCTTTTGTTTTAGGTTAACTTCCTATAATTAATTCAGGTAGTAATGCCCAATTCTATGTCTGTTCAATTGTAATCAAAATTTTCGTTAATGAGTCAATAAAATTATTTTGCACACATTCAAACTTTCCCACTTGTACGTTTAGAATCTTGAAAAAGTACATACTAAATTACTCACCAGCAGGAACTAATATTCATAAAGAAAAATAACTATGCAAAGGTAAAAATTGTAATTTTCCTTTACATGCGCAGCGCATTATACAGGGTGTCCACTCCAATCGTGGACCAATAGCTAATTTCTAAACCGTTAGAGATAAGCATATAGTTTATTTAGGAAAAAATCTCCAAATTACGAAAGGAATTTTGGGTCTATTCAATGTTTTTCAAAAAATCAAATTTTGAAAGAGTTACGAAATTTAAATTTTTATACAGCCCCCCAGTCCTATCAATCATATTTAGTAAAACATTCTTGACACTGTAACGTTTAAAACTAAAAAAAAATCACTCTTCTACCACAAAAATTGACCGAGTTATGACGTTTTGAAAAATCACGATTTTGAAGGATTTCGCATACGGTCCCTTAGCGATCTCTCGATGACGTCAAAAACAATGCAAAATCTTGATTTTTCAAAACGTCATAACTCGGTCAATTTTTGTGGTAGAAGAGTGATTTTTTTTAGTTTTAAACGTTACAGTGTCAAGAATGTTTTACTAAATATGATTGATAGGACTGGGGGGCTGTATAAAAATTTAAATTTCGTAACTCTTTCAAAATTTGATTTTTTGAAAAACATTGAATAGACCCAAAATTCCATTCGTAATTTGGAGATTTTTTCCTAAATAAACTATATGCTTATCTCTAACGGTTTAGAAATTAGCTATTGGTCCACGATTGGAGTGGACACCCTGTATATTTTTTTTCTTCATGTATATTTGTGAGAAACCTTTGATATTAAATTCAAGGTTGCAAAAACTCAACCTTTAGACTTCATTCAGCCCCCCCCCCCCCAGACGCCTGTCCCGTATTTACAGTTCGTAAATCTGGCAACCCTGCTCTTCATCCTTCAAGCCCTTCAATTCAGTCTTTAAATACTAAGTAAAAACTTTTTTGTGCGTTATGCAGAAGAGAAAAATTAGCTTCCAAATCAACATGTCTGGGCAGGGCAAAATTAAGGCATTGGTAAATGGGGCACAGGTCCAGGGCACCAACGTTTGGGGGGGGGGGCTAAATCTATCTAAAGTTTTTTTTTTTTAAATCGAGAAATTTAAAAAGACTTTTTCGAAAACGTCAAATCCAAAATATTTTACTACTTCATTATATTGTTGTTTTTTGAGGGGGGGCAGCACATAAAGCTCTTGCCCAATGTCCTACAAAGTCGTACCCTGTGGTTGGGTATCATATTTTCAAAATGTATATTTAAAACATTTGTTGCTTGAGAGAGGAAAAAAATTAAAGCATGTGCTGTGCTTTTTACAATGATTTTGACGAACTCAATTTTGTTTTTCGCGATATTTTGGTCTTTTCACATTAAGAGATATATTCTCGTAATTTTAAGTACAAGTTCCTGGTTTTGGCGCAGAAGAGAAAAATGGAGATTCTAAATCACATGTCTACGGATCGCTTTTTCAAAATGCATTTAAAAACCTTAATGTTCGAGAATTGAAAGAAACAAATTTCTGTGTTTATGCTTTTGCTATCATTTTAAGACTTCAAAAACGAAGATTCAATTATTCTGTGAGGAAAAATTAAAGAATGAAAATGAAATGACCCCCCCCTCCCCTGGTAGAAAATAGAATTTGAGTAAAGAGCTTATTTTATGAAAGGAAATCCCCCCCCCCTCCGGGTTAGATTAACACCCTGATGGTTAAGTAGATATATAAATTCAAGTTTTGGGCATACCTTAAAGTAATTTCAATTTGCAAATTTTTGGCCAATTAATCAGTAAAATAAGGATGATTATTGATAATCGGCAAAGTTGCAGAGTTCCAATTATGACCGATAAATGGATGCCTCCCAACATCAAACTCAAAATAAAAAAAAAATCTTTACTCTCAATGTAAAAACATATTAAACCATATTTGCGGAACTTATAAACATTATGGCACACTCCCCGTTGAGAAAACCTGGAATAAACAAACAGCTTCTCACTGCCGACGAAGACAACTCACGTCTTCTTACCCTGTCGCAGACTTCTCGGCTGCCAATCTAGATACCTAAACTTAGAAGGGACTTTGAGATTAGCGATTATTCGCGTCTCACGAGATGTGACGTCCTGGGGCACAAAAAACCTGTATTCTCGGTATCGACTATATTGACGATACAGTGAGAGTAGGTCTCTAGGAGAGAGAAAGTACATTCATGACTGAGCCAGGATTCAAATCCGGAGCATGCCCATCAGGGTCAGACCTCTCTGACCTCTGTAGAAAACGTGGTCGGCGAGTCAGACGGCAAACCGATTTGTTGTTGAACATCATGAACATTTTCGGAAAAAAAAAATCTGAAAAGAATAAAAAAATATTTTGTCGTTTTCTGTGCAATTGTAAAAAAAGTTAAATTTTTCGCACCCCAGAGTAGTCTTGGACACAATGCACAAATTCTCATTAGAGACAGCTCAAAATTGTCTCAAATCACTCAGAAGAAAGTGAAGGATCTAAATTTCAGCCATTGAAATTCTGCTCTCTTTTACACCAACTGACCCAATATGGCGTTCCAAAGACTTTCTAAAAACGAAACTAAAATCACGCGAAAAAAATCCATGAGAAGAAGTGTACGAAAACGCATTCAAATTGATTTTCGGGGGGCTAAAATGGCAGCTGAAGTCTCTCATGAAAGGCGAGTAATGCTGTTTTGATTCAATACTAGTTTTCAAAACGATACATCAAAAACTTTAATCTGTAGTAAAATCAGATATGATTGAAAAAGTAGAAAATAAGTCGCGAGTGCGGGAAGAAGACTACGGATTTGTGACTTGTACATGTCGTCACGGAAGCAAACGGCACAGAGAAAAAGAAACACAGCCTGGAAATTGGTTTTTGACGTGAAAGATCAATGAATTTCCAGAAATGTTTTTTTTTTCCGAAGAACGGCTTTTTATTTCCAAAGTTTTTAAAGGGGAAAAGAAAATTGAATCGACCTGTTGAATGACTTCCGTCTGGGAAACATAAATCTAATCCCGGAGTCACGCACTCGGGATGATGTCATTTGATAATGAAAAATCAGAGCTTTTGTCCGCAGTGATTTTTAATCTTTATTTTAAAAACTATTTAAGAGTTGTCAAATATGAATCACTCTGCTGGTATTTGTAGTAAACTAAATGCAAAAATGTGCTCATTCGAATTAAAAGGGCCGTCAATTTCAGTAACAATAACATAGCTTGGCGCGGGGTCCTTGGAAGCTGTTCGAGCTGTCCGGCCCTGGAGCCACCCATGAACATACATAGATAGGATCAGATTTTATCATGTAAAGAAAATATCAAAATAATGATTTGTGATATTTGAAGCAAAACATAGCGGTACATAGTGAACCATTTGAGTATCACAATACAATAAAAGAATTAAATGTGTGGCATTGTTATGAAAAATAGACGCAAAATAATTGTGTTGCATATTTTTTTTTAATTCAGGCGAAAGTGTTATTCATCACACCACATAGTATGGAAAATACGCGATGCATATATCCAATTTTTCCCTGTTTACTTGCGTTTTTGAAGATAAATTTGGAAATTGAAGGATTGATTTTAGTAAAATCTTATACATGAAAAAAAAAGAAAAAACATATTTTACAACAAGAGTATATCTAAAAATACTGACATTCAATGTACCAGAACACAGGTAATACAATCAGTAACTACATCTTTACAAAAGACTCATAGTTGAGTGTTTTATAATACCCTTAAGCAAATATTTCTCAATATTTCAAATTCGAGTCTGAAAAACATTTTTGCATAACCATCTAGAATTTTCAACTCCCCTAAATAGCACTTCAGACAGATAATTGTCGCCAATAAATGGCATCTAAAATTATTCTAATTATCTTTTATAAGAGTACAAGTTTTGGTTTCGGTAAAGTATAGTTAGATGCTTATTTCTAACAAAGTTTTAAGCAGTCGCAAAGAGACAACCCGTCTCTTAGTTATGGTAAATCTTGGGAAAAGTTTTCTTTTATGTTAAGATAGCGCCGGAAAATAAGGTACTTCAGACTTTTAAGTAACTTGCATTTGCAAAAATATCCTCTTTAAAAAGGATTTTTGTTACGAAGCATCAGCTTTAATTGAAAAAATAATTCTAACAACCTCGTGCTCAATATGCTCAATATTTCTAAAGATATATGTTTATTTATTTATTTTTTAATCTAAACATAGGAAGGGGGGGGGAGGGGATCCGTATGCTGACGATGTTGCGAAGCTTTCCAGTTACTTTTTGGAATGTGTCATTTAAAAACGGGAAACTGGATCAACAGAATGGAAAAAATATTCGAGAAACACTTTTGTAAAAAATAATTTTCAATTTGGAAGCTTCAATGTGGGTTCAAGAAAGTGAAAATAATTTCTAATGAAAAGTGAAAATGCATTTATATTAATCTCGGATCGTATTCCAAGGGCAGTAATCAGAAGTACTGTACCCATCAATAAGGTCTGTGCCGTGGCCTGAGTTTTGGGTATCTGTCTGTACCATAATATGATTTATAGGGGATTAAAATGCGAATTGTAGGATACGTAGGATTGTAAAAAATGAATGTTGCTTTTACAGTATATATAATACAGCTAATTTTACAGTAATAAACAGTAACATTTCTAATTGTACAGTAGTAAACTGTAAAATTGCTAATTTTACAGTAATCAAATGCAAAATCGCAATTTTTACAGTTTATTACCGTTCATTTTACAGTTTTAAACTTGAACCTCTGCTGCTAGTATTATAATGTTATTTTTACCGTTTAATACAGTTAAGTTTTACTGCAATAAACTGTAAACTTTCTAATTTTACAACAAGAAACTGTAAAATTGCTAGTTTTAGAGTTTATTTCGGTGCATTTTAAAGTTTTAAATTGGAACCTCGACTGCCGGTATTATACTGTAAAAACAACAGTTCATTTTTTGCAGTGTGATGTCTGTACCATACCCTGATTTACTGGGGATTAAATTGCACATTGTAGGATACGTATTTTTGTTAATGTCCATTATGAATCAGTATTCATCAAAATTTCACAAGCATTATGTAATATTGACGGCATGATTTTCATTCTGCTTTTGTTCATTTGACTAGCGCTATCAAAGCAGAGGAGTCGAATTGTTGATGAGCTAGTCTCGAGTCAAATCGCGTCATCTTCGTGCAATCAAAATTGCTATTACATATCTTCGAAACGAATAAGAGGAATGAGAAAATTTTTAACGTGAGGCGCGAAGATTTTCTATATTATGTACTTGACCTTGGTACTTGATAGCAAATTTCTTCAGAAAATTAAATAATGCAGAAAGAGTATGAGGAAGCCATTGTGCTAGAGTCATTTGTGTGATGGGCGATCATTTGCAGAAACTTAAGAGTTATATAAAGTGCAATCAATCATTAAAATTTTTATTTCTTAAAACAATGACCGTGTTTTGAAATTCAAAGGTAAATTATTGAATGCAGAATAAAATATTCACAAAACTAACACACACACACAATAAGTTATTTTAACACAATTTCAGAAATATATGTTTTGAATATTTTCAGCATGAAATGTATTTTTATTAAAAATCATGCGATAACACTTTTAGCACCCTTATTATTATTATTTTGTTTAATTTTGAGCAAAACCAAACCTAGCGAAAATTCCATTTTGCATTATTATTATTATTATTATTATTATTATTATTTTGTATCGATTATATGAGTTCAAATCAATATTCTAAAAGTTGAAGTAACGTAGAACGTATATATGTAATAAGCACGTATTTTTTTGCGATGAAAGTGAGGCATTTTTACTTAAAGTTGTTTTTTTTTCCGACGAAAGACCTACACAGAAAAGAGCGATTTACAGAAACCAAATGCTGGTTCACGTTTTTTTTTTTTTTTTTTGACACCTCTTTTTCGTTGGATTTCAGTGTTATGACAAAACGAAAGCATAGTTTTTCAATCAAGTTTTTATTTGTATTGATTACGTAAATTGAATGTAAGAAGATTCCAAAGTTTTAAGTGCTGCGCGTAATAATTAACGATAACTTTTGATTACGACGAAAGTAAGTCATTTTTATTTATGTTGGTTTTCTTTTGAAGAAAGACATAAACCGTTAAGAACAATCAACAGCAAATAAATGCTCGAAAAAAAAATGCATTAAAAATAAGTTTTGTGTGTCGTGACCTCCTGTATTTCTTTTTTTTTCTTTAATATTAGGACCAAAACCAAACACAATTTTGAAATCTTCGATCAAAAATCAGAACTTTTAGGTATTGCACGCATTAATTTATGTTATTTTTTTATTACGAAAAAAATTGAAGCATTTTTAGTTAAAGTTGGCTTTTTTTAGGAAAAAACCTATCCCTGAAACAACAGTTTACAGCAGAAAAATATTTAATTTGAAGTTTTTTTCTTTTCTTCGTTTCGTCACATCTAGTGAACTTTGGTACCGTAAAATGGGGTGAGTCGGAACACTTTTCAGCTTTCATTGTACAAAAAGCAGTTAGAAGATTTTTTTTTAATTTGTTTTTTTGGGTGAAAACTTCGGTCTTGCTTTACTGTTGATATTCCAAGTAAAGATAAAACATTTTGAACAATTATTATTGAAATATATAGGAAATTATGGGTGTTCCGAATCACCCCGCTGATAGGGGTCAATCGAAACACATGTTAAAATTTTTATTTTTTTCACTTAAACCTGTAATAGGTCTCACAAACATGAGTAATATTGATTGGGGAGAATAAGAACAGATAATTACTGTCAAATAAATGTATAATTTCAATACCAGTAAACGTTTATAATTTGTCAAAATTCAAAATAATTTTGAACTTATGAAAAATGAAAAGTAATTTTAAGAAATGCTTTTGAATTGAAATACAGAGATTTAACATGAATTGAAGTCACTCATGTCGTCCACAAATCTGTACTTGTCCTTAAAACTAACAATTGTGACTTGGCTTAAGTTTTTTCATAACATCTCCTGGGATAAACTCTGCCTTTTCCTTAGTTTCTTGAAAACTTTGTATTTCGGGGATTGTCCTGAAAATTTTTTCTCTTATTCATCACTGTCTGTGTGCTGGACTTTTACTACATAAAGTCTATGTGACTTTCCCCTTCGTATTTTAAGTAAAAAAAAGTCCTGGAGAAAAAATCTTTTGAAATCTGCAACTTTTTGTCATTCTAAGATCTAGTTGCTCACGAGAAGGGATAAACAGTAATAAATCCTTGTCCTTGTCTTGATTTGAAGAATTGGGGTTAGAATCTTGATTTTTCAAACAGTTTCCTTCAAATAAGTTTGAATTGGAACAACAGAACTAAGTGTTCCGATTCGCCCCGCAAATTTTTTTCCTATGGCATTTTTCAGAATTCTTCATTTTTATGACGCAATTTATAAAAAATGTAAATTCTAATGTGGTATTCTGTTGTTCAGATACATGTATAATTGAAACATACCACTCTTAGTTTTTAAATATAAGAAGGTTTGTTCATGCATATGAAGTTTTGCAGTCTATGAAAATGTGATGTTTTCTAGCATTCCACGTGTAGCCCTCCTTAGAAGCCAGTAGCGTTGCCAGATTGACAAAAGTAATTTTTTCCTACTTCCTATGATCTTACCTTTCTAAAAAAAAAATTCATGGCGAAAAGTACCTAGTAGTATATTTATGAAGAATTTCTTTGTACGGTCGGGAAGGTTTGTTCCGATTGACCCCGCTGTTCCTATACACCCCATTTTACGGTACTAAATTTTCTCAACTGTAAATATTTAGACAGTTTTTGAACACAGTTTGTACATTTTTTGAACGCATCCTCTTGTACCCTTTTTAGAACACTTAGAATCACATATTTTGGAAGTTTTTAAAATGTTTTTTAAACCGTGATCGAAATTTATTGCAAAAAACAAACTAGGTTTACAACCTCAAAGCAGACAAAAAGCTTCCATTATTGGTTGAGGGTAGTTTTTTACAGCAATGTTGACTTCGGAGCATTAGTTTTAGACTTTTTTTTGTCTCATTAAAGACTGAATCATTTTTAATAAATAAATAAGCATTAAATTTCTGCATTTTAAAAGTATCTTGAAGATGTTTTGATAATGGCACCAAATTCATTCTTTCAAATTATTGCTCTGTTTCTGTAATTTTAAAGAGGAAACCTAATTAGATCCATTAAAAAGGAGAAAGTAAAATAGATTTAAAAAAATAAGAGGAAAAAAAAAACTCAGAACTTTTTACTGACCATTAAAGAAACTACTGTAAAACAGCAATCACTTATAAAAAAGAGTTTTTCTGAACTAAAAAAAAAGAAAAGAAAAACTCAAATTATTATTTTGAATCATTGATAACAAAATACGAAACTAAAGGCAAGACAAATACAAAGATGTCGTCATAACTGTGTTTATTTTCTTAATGGTTACATTTTAATTTCTCTTATGAAAATATGTTAATACGTAAACTCAGACAAAATTTTAAATTAACTGAAACAAAAAAACAATTCTTGTAAGCATGTTTTATTTTTACATATAAAAAAATGGAATTCTGATAGTAGGCATGAATCTATCTTTTTTTACTTGATCAAAAAGAAATTTAAACCATCCAAGCGAAAAATCCTTGCTTTTAATACATTCGACTTTCTTTTTGAAAAAAGGCAAATTTGTGCATTTGATCAGGAGTTACATTGTCTTATTGATGAGGTTAAAAAGAAATCTGAAATTTTATATCGTCTTCATTCAGTTTTTAATTATTGGTTATCTTCTTACTCTTTGCACTTGGGTGAGCAACTGATTTGCACAAATTGGATTTTAAAGAATCAATGCCGAGTCTATTTATGACAAACCGATATAACGATCGGTAATTCATCTCAAACGAGATACTGCGAGCTTAGTATTGTTATTGACGTAATTCATCGAGTCATTCCCGATTCACAAAATTATGTTTTTAAATCTGTTTCATGTAACTATTACAATCGCGAGCTACTGTACCATTTATTTAAAATATTCAGAAGGGGGAAAAATAGAAGAAAGAAAAACTTGACTTCTGCTAGCTTTATTAAGCTAACTGCTTCTTGAATTTTATAATGAAAGTTCCACTTTTTTGGGTAAATAGGATTTAATATTTTTCGTGAAATAAACCTCTCAAATTGCTTTTCGGTGCGTTTATTATAAAGAAAGAAGATTGCTTTCAAAAATTTACGCTATCGTAAACACGAGGAAAAAACCTATCTATCGAATTTTCCTACTGTTCTTTTTTTTGTTTTATTTTACTTTATGCCTAAAGCTACGGTATATAGTTTTTAAATTGCTTTGTTATTTAATAGGATCCAAAGTATTTTAAATATCTAATACAAGATCGAGTTTTATTATATTAAGAGGTAGTAGACTATTTTTTATTAGATTTTCATTTGAATTTTAAAATGATATTATCGAAAAACGTTTTAATATTTAAAGTTTACAATATTATACCGGTAAAACATATTTCCTAACAAGACTTTATTTATATATAAAATATTTTCAAAACTTGTGGTAGAATAAAAAATATTTAAGAAAGTAACGTATGAAGAAAATTGACTACACATGTTCGGAGGAAAACAAATTCAAGTTTATAGATGTTAGGTATGGATTTTTAATATTTTATCTCCAAATTGCATTATTGTATTTCAGATAATTGAAGTATCGAAATCTAGATTTTTTTGGTGTCATTTAAAGTTGCATTTTCGCAAAATCCTATCTCCGGGGACAGCCCCTTTGTTCTTCTTTTTCTTACATAAACACAGCTCGAAATATCACAGCAAGTCCGAAAGAAAACTCATCTGCACATTGGCTCATTTGGTTAGTAAAGAATTGCTTTAAATTAGAAGTAAGTTACTAGTAGTATCTCTGAATCAGTAGTAGTTGCTTTACATTAGTAGTAGTTACTTTAAATTAGCAGCTTACGCGCTTATGGTAGTGCTTGAGTTAGTTTTCGATTAAAATTCGCTAATATTTTACAGAAACAATTCTAAACTGTAAAAAATAAACGTTGTTCTTACAGTATAGTACATTTAATTTCCTAGTAATAAACTAACAATTGCTAATTTTACAGTAAGAAACTGTAATACTGCTACTTTTATAGTATTAATCGCTAAAATTGCTAACTTTACTGTAAGAAACTGTAAAATTGCTAGTGTTACAGTTTATTACTGTGCATTTTGCAGTTTTAAATTGGATCATCGGCTGCCAGTATTATACTGTAAAAACAACTGCTCATTTTTAGCAGTATATGATTTGCTTGTTGTTTGATGGTGGACGTATGACACGATACGTTAGTCACACATTCTTAAGTAAAAGTGCCTCTAAGGACCATCAAAAAGAGAAAAAAAATCAGTTTTAATAAATTTTCCGATATTTTTTAAGTGGATTTTATCTTTTACAAAAGCATCAGCGTTTCGAAAAATTTGCCTCGAAAGAGGAGCAAAATGTCTCAGGGCTGCAAAACTTGTTACGTAAATCTGTTTTTGCTGAAAAAATACCAATAAAAATCAGCAGTTATTTTGCTTCAGGTTCTTGGTAGAAATGAGACGTATTAAGCATGTAGGGCTGGTTAGGGTCCCCTTTTTAGAACAGTTCGTTTTTAAAGCCTTATACAACAGTTTTAAAGCAAAACAGTTTAAATTTGTTTACTTATTTTATCTTGGACATTATGATTAAGCACAAGTTCGGCATTATTACCTTCGGCATTATTAAATATTTTTAACTATCGTGTTCTTTAAAAATGACGTGGGGGACCCACTTACCCCCATAGGAAGGGGTGAGTGGGCCACCCCTCATTTATTTATATTTAAAGTGAGCATATATAAAAAAGGGATTTGTGGGTCCTACCTGATAAAGTATGTAAAATTTTAGTAGGAAATATTTTTTTGTAATTGTATCCATTAACGAGATATTTACTTACATTTAAATGTGTATGACAGAAAATTATAAATCGGAATACAAAACATTTGTGTCTGTGAAATTCATTAAAAGGCGTTAGGCATATTTTTTGCTTTTACATGTTAATTTGTGTTGATTAAACATAATTGAGTAGATTAAGATCAATTTTGGTAAAATAAGAAAAAATATATAGGTTGAAAAAAAATGGAAACACTTCATGACAGTTTCTATTTGAAGTTGCTAAGGGAGAAACATTATCATTTCATGCTAAGTTATAATTCTAACATCACTTATACCTACACTTCTATTTAACCAATAGAAAATGTAGCTATTTCTAATTTTTCGATAAAATTTAGCAGTACTTTTTTCATTTATATCATACTTTAAAATTAGAACTTTGTAATACTTCATGGTTTTCTTTGATGCACGTTTTCCAAATACGTAGTTACCAGCTTTTGCAGCTTTTGTTGCTGAACCATCAATTCATTCTAGGTCTGCATCATTATCTTTCATTTCATCCTAGAAATTGCTTAATCAGAACTGCTTTTCATTTTGAAATCATCATTATTATGAGGGGACCCACTTACACTAATAGGAAAAAACTACAAGATAAGTGTGACCCATTCACTAAAACACCTATTAATAATACTCTGAGTAAAAAATCTTACTGCAATGAGTACTTCATGTTAAACTCGTTAAGAAAACTTAATGAACACAGAAAAAATAACAAAACTAACCTTGAAACACTTCTTTGAAAAATGATGCTTGAACTCGCGTGCTTGAATTTTTTTTTTTTGGAATTTTTTTGACCTAAATTATCTGATCTAAAAAAAAAATTTCATAAAACCCAAATATATGCAAAACCAATCACTGTGAAGAAAAAAGATACCTTAGTGCAATAATTGCAAATTATAACCTCATGAACGTTGGAATTATAATTTGCAATCACTGTGATACAATATAACATGATCAGTATAAAAAAAGTATAAAAACCATATGCGTATTTCATTTTTAAGGAGGGTGGCTCACTTACCCCAGTGGCCCACTTACCCGAACCAACCCTACACTTTAAATCAACTTTAAATTAGTCTCTATACTTTAGGCTTCAAGTAAAAAGAGCTCGAAAATCAGCTGCGAATGTTACGCTAATCACTATGGAATGACCCTTAATTAAACTGATGTGTCTGCAGTTTTTATGTCGTTAAGGCTAAAATGCTACAATAATTATTTCTTCCTTAATGAATTAGGATTTTTGAAAGAAAAATAAATAAACAAAAATAAAAATAAGAAATAACCGCACTGAAAGATATGCGTGTAACAATACGGTAGCGCTCTGTTGTTTAAGTCCTAGGTCAAACACAAAACCGCAATAGTAAATAGGTTCCTCACTGGCTCTAATATCATACACTGGCTCTAATATCAATTACGTCCGATTACCAGATGTCATTTTCCGAATCAAAAATTCAATTCGTTTAAAAGTTTAAAAATAGCTGAATAAATAAGAAGATGGCTAAGATGATAGGAAATACTTTGAGAGATATATTCCGAAATTGTAAGCATTTGTCATTTTTCTCTACATTAATTTCTCACCAGAAAAAACTACATAATGGAAGAAATATTTTAAAAGAAATATCGGGCCAAGTAAATGATTCATAAAATAAATTTACAATTTCGAGAAAACATCACGAAAAATGTATTTTTTGTAAAATATTTAATTCGAGCTTACACTTTTAAAAAGTTACTTAGCTGAAATTTAATAATGATACGACTCTTAAGCTCGTTTTCTTTTTTAGTTAAAGCATTGAGTATGAAATAAAATTAAAGCTTTAAATGAAAACAGCTTTATGAAAGCGATCCAAGAATGAAAATGTTTTTTCAATATAGTTTCGCTACAGCTTGGATTAAAAGCTTTATTTAGAATAATGTTTACAGTAAGCTAGCAATTTCTTAAGAAAAATAAATTATTAAATGAAAATATTGAGCAGTGTTACAATTTTAGCTCTTTTTTTTAACGTCCGCTTTTAAGCAATGTAATACTTAAATTAATGGATGTTTTTTTATGATTTTGATGTGCGGTAAAAATGTAAAGATAAGTTTTTCTTTAACATTAATACATATATGTATATTATTTATGTTTCCTCTTTGAATGTTTTACATTATTTACTTATCCATTCAAGGGTTATTTGAGTATTTTCTATTCAGTTTTGACTGGTTCATTATCGCTCAATTTTTCATCATATTTAATGGGCTTTTTATGTGTTTCTCAATTAATGTTTTAGCTAGTTATGAGGTACGGTACCCATCGATAAAAATAAACGTAAACATTTCAACTTAATATATTCGTTACTCCCGATTGTATTAAATGGATTTGAGACGAAACAATGTAGCTAAATAGAAAAATCTTTTGTGTTTTTTCGTTATTTTAATGTTATATTTGACTTCATCATTTGAAATGAATTATTGGGCTGTTTTTTGTTAAAAGAAAAGCGCTAGGCGCGACATTACATTTTTACCATGCACTTACAGAAACAACCAAACTAAAAATTGAATGTTGTATTTACAGTAATAATGCAATAATGCAGCTAATTTTATAGTAATAAAGTGTACAAAATGCTAATTTTGCGGTAATAAACTACAAGATGCTAATTTTGCAGTAATAAACTGTAAAATTGCTGATTTTGCAGTTCATTACCATGCATTTTACAGTTTAAACTGGAACCTCTGCTGCCAGTATTATACTGTTGTTTTTACAGTATGATACAGTTAAATTTTACGGCAATAAAGTGTAAAATTGCGGTTTAATTTACAAAAAGAAACTGCAAAATGGATAGTTTTACAGTTAATTATTGTGTATTTTAGTTTTGAATGGGAACCTCTGCTATCAGGATTATACTGTAAAACAACAGCTAATTTTTTGCACTGCAATAAATATTAGCATAGTGTACTATGCACGAATGACTGCTGAATGCACGCACTCATTTACATACCCACTGCAGCAAGCAAAATCTGTTCCCGACTAACTGGCAAATCAAGTAAAATGGTTGCTTCCAAGCCAACAAATAAAATAATGTAGAAAAATATAAAGTTTCAACGAATATTCTAAAGCGGGTACCAGACATAAGACAATTCGTTCTGCACCACTTCCAATTCAACTCCAACTTCAAATTTTCATTCATCTCCCTGCCAGAACTGGCACAGCACACGGGAACTTTCTCGCCCAAGTTGACTGCAGAGTTGAAGTTGGGAGTTGTGTTCAAAAAATTTTCATGTGTATGATAGCCATTTTTATAGTCGTTTGTATACAACGCGACTTTTATAAGGGTTTGCAACTTACTTTTTGACTGACCAATGTACTTTCACAATTTGCAGACTTGTCTCCTTATTGCACAAAGCAAATAATGTCTGTTAACCCGTGTGCAATGCTCAGATAATTGGGTGGGCCAATAGCGGTTATCGGGGTCTTAGTGGAGGTAACAAACATGTTTTTAAAATTAAATGTAAAGCTAAGGCGTAACTTACACGATGAAAAACTTTTCCATTTCTACGAAATGAGTTACCACGGATAACTAATAACATATATTTGAACGTCACGGTTACAAACTACACTACAAAATATAAACTAATAGCAGAAGTTCCGGTTTGAAACTGTAAAATTCACAGTTGTAAAACTAGCAATTTTACAGTTTATTGCCACAATTTGAGTTCATTACCACAAAATTAGCTGTATTATACTGTAAACGCAACACTATAATACTGGCAGTAGAGGTTCCAGTTTAAAACAGTAAAATGCGCAGTAAAATCAGTAAAACCAGCAATGCTTAGTTTATTACTGAAAAGCAGCAATTTTACAGTTCATGTCTCTAAAATTACTAATTTTTACATTTTGTAGCTATAAAATTAGCCATACTATATTGTAAAAACAACATCTATTTTTACAGTTTGGTGTTAAGTGAAATATAAATTCATTGCTTAAACTTTCCATCCTCGGCATGAATTGGGATGGAAAATTTTCCGTCCAAAATCACACGCTCTAAGAGTTTAAAAACTGTTATATTATGACTTTGTCACCGAATGAAACTTTTTCATCAGAAATTAGGGAATAGATGGAAACACCCCACGTAGTTGATGTAGGTAGATAATCGCAATCTACCTAATAAGTTAAACATTTCAGCGCCAGCAATACTCATGCTGGGACCTCTATGATACCCACTGAATGGAATTGAAAACCGTATTCAAATTAAATTTAAGAAAAGTCAAATTGTGCGCTGAACTTCTTACGAATATTCCATCCCGTTCAAAACTCAAACTGCAAAAATACAGGAAGAATTTTAAAAACAAATCCATTCACCTCACAGTGCAGCATTAAATGTGTAAATGGAAACACTGAAATTGTGCTTCAAAAACTTCTGGAATTGAGGAATTCATCAATAAATGTTTCTAGTAACCTCCCGCATGACGAGTAAAACTAATTAAAACCAGTTACTTTAAATTTCCGCACCCTAGAGAAAAATATAAAAACACCAAATATTAACAAAACCATTTTTCTAAAGAGTCATTTTGAAACAATAATGAAGACTACAAAGCTTTTTGAACTGAAGAAAACTAATAGAATCTCTTCTCTGCATCACCTAAATTTCATTTACCGCCAGTTTAATTTCAAAAAATGCCGTGAGTACTATTTACACTAACTGATTGTTATTGCTATATAATTAAGTGCTTGCACTGTAAAAAATGAATGCCGTTTTTACAGTATAATACAGCTAATTTTACAGTAATAAACTATAAAATTTCTACATTTTCAGTACTAAGCTGTAAAATTGCTAATGTTGCAGGAACAAACTGCAAAATTGCTAATTTCAGTTTATTACCGTGTATTTTACCGTTTTAAACTAAAACCTTTGCTTCCAGTATAATACTGTTGTTTTTACAGTATAACACAGCTAAATTTTACGGCAATAAACTGTAAAATTTCTAACTTTACCGTACGAAACTAAAATTCTTAGTTTTACAGTTTATTACTATGAAATTTAACGGGTTTAAATTGGAACCTCAGCTGCCAGTATTATACTGTAAAATCAAGAGTTCATTTTTTGCAGTGTAGAAATATAACCTAAAGTGTAAAAACTTGAAAAATAGTAAATTATTTAGATTAAAATGTATTCTTATTATCCAGTGATTGTAAAAATGTGTGTCGCTCGTCAGACGAAAACAAATGATCTGTCTTGGGCGATGTTTCTAAATTGATAATTAAATGAATCCATGCAAAGTAAGTGTACTCACGTTTTAGAAAATAAACATTAAAAGTTGTAGCTGTTTCCACAATGCCTATTAATATGTCCCTACTTACATAATTATATATTCATAGAACATGAGCGAGTGAACTGCAAAAATAGGTAAAAACCAGTTTAGGAAGAATGATAAACGAGTAAACTATGATCAATTTGCATCTTAGTAACGCCGAGTTTAATTTAAGCAATTTTTTGACTTGAATATTCCATTAATAGCATGATACATCACTGTCCGATAGATCCAACGCACTTGCTTTGAGAAGGAAAGCAAACACATTTTAAAGCAGAAAATAGTTTACAAATTTGTTACTTTGTAAATAGAAAATATTGCCAAGTCTTCAACAGCTTTCTTACAATAGCTGTTTTCAGACTTTCAATCAATCAAACGGTTCAGATTACTTCTAAGAAATTTTTAAACCTATTACAACTTTAAAAAATCTTCGTGGGAAAAGTCAAAACGTACTTTTAACAACATAATAAATAAACCTTTTTTGTTTTGAAAAGGAAAAAAACTCTTCAGGTTTAAAATCTTCTTGCCTAACATAGCGATGAATTGTGCATTTTATAAGCTGCATATTTTTTTTTAAAGGCAAGTAGCCCCGTCCCCGTTTAAATTTTTCTTCAAGTTAAATTATCTCGCATCATGATCTGTTTTCTCCAAGTGAGCTGAATGTCAGCTGTGTCCTAAAAACATTAATTGTTTCGAGAATAACCTACTTCAAAGTGTTTTTTTTTTTTTTTTTTTTTTTTTGCGAAGAAACAATTAGTTTTCTCATAACTGGGTAAAAAGTCGAACTAGTGTCCACTTTCAGAAGAAATATTCCTGCCGTAAATAGAGAACCATTTTGGCGCTTGGTTAAATAATTATCTTGCAGTGTGATTACGTCAATTATTTGTACAACACTTCCGATACAAAATCATTTGAATTTTACAAAGTGAGCACAGATTTTCGAAATATAGGGTAAGTGCTCCAGTAGTCGGCCAGTCTCCAGTAGTCGGCCACAATGACATAAAACTCCTCATAAATAGTAAATTTTTAATTCAAAATCAGATATCGCGCATTCACACATTCATATACCTATCCTCAATCATCAACTAGAGGCAGTTAAGTTTTGGGTACTTTTTTTGAATTAGTAATGAGTCATTTCATTTTGAATGGTGTGCCCGTCATCCAAGATTGTGATTCTGCTTATTTTTCAGCTAAGAGGATACGTCTTCTTAAAATGGCTAATTACACTTATTAATTTAATTCTAATGTAAATTTGAGTGATTTTTATCTTAATGGAATGTCTAACATAATGTTTCAATGAAAGAGCGAACTCCTGGTTAGACTCGATTATTTTTTAAAGGGGTGGCCGACTACTGGGTACAGAATTCTTCTGCATTTCCAATAGTCGGCCATGGTAGGCCAACCACTAGTTCTCAGCAGTTTGGATGATTTATCCAGTAGTCGGCCACATACTTAATGTAGCTTTTCATTCTTAATATGGGTTCATCATATTAAAACTAAATGAACTTATTGAAATACAGCGACAATTTAACTGTTTTGAGTAAAAATACCTTTTCCAAAGTTTATTTTTCTTGAAAAATAGTAATTAAATTAAATGTCTTAACTTCTTTTGACCACCATTTCGACATTTTATTGCTCCTAGTGTTGTAAATTTAATTGAAAATTCTAAAAAAGATATTTTTAAATACGCATACGTTAAGATTATAAGTTTTAATACTCATCTAGTTATTATCAAATGGTGTTTTAAAAGTTTTTCTTATCAAATTTTATCTTAAACTAATGAAATTGGCGAAACGAGTGATTTGACTTCTATTGATACTTATTCGGCAGTTAATAAACATTCCCCCGGTATAGGAGATAAGATGCATTACTTCAATAGTCACATAGGCTCAAGTTATTTAGTGAGTGCCAAGCATGTAATTATTCTTTCTTTTGCTATTATGCTCAACTTTTTGCTTTACCAATGGTTCAAGACCCCTGTGCTCTATTTAGGATATTTGTTTCAAATGTTGGTACATTTTCACTGATGATTCTCCCCAAATGTTTGACTTCTTGAGTTTTCTTCGCTAGAGGAGTAGAATTGTGCCGAGTTAATTTCAAAACTACATGGTTACATTGTTGCGAACTAAATTTCGGTTTGTTTTCAAGGTTATTGCTTGTTTACTAACATTCTTTTCGAAAGGTGTGAGATTACTTTCATGACATCCAGAGTTCCATTTACTTCCTTATTTCATCTTACTTCAATTAGTTTAAAACAAATAAACTTGCTTCAGTGGAACATTCTGTGCTAGATGAAGCCTTGATGGAGATTCCTTTCAGCGCATTTTTGAATGTATTTTTACTTGCATAGTTTTGGAAGCAATCATTTCTGAAACTTCAGTTTTAGTTTTCTGTTCCGTATGTTGAAATTCCGTTCTAATGAATGTGAACCAGTTAAGTGCCGACGTGATTATTGGTTATGAATTGCGTCGACTCTATTATTACGTCTTTATGTTTACATAAACAGTAAAGCAGTTTTTCATTTCTTGATTCTTTGGTCATTATCACTAAAAACTGCTGTTCACTACAAAACTATTCCTGTTTTTTTTTTACTTCTAAGCAAGTACATTTTGTACATTTTATATAAACTTCGTTTATTTTGTCCCTTCTTGCATCGTTAGTAAGTGCTGCTGAAATTCTTTTCTTCAGAAGCTTTTTTTTAAAACTTTCATTTAAGCCCAAAATACGTATACGCAATACGTAATATTTTGTTGCAACAACATTTATTTTATCTTTTATCACTTATTTCACAATACAAAGTTAAATCGTTTATTTCTGGAGATCGTCCTAAAACGGTGTCCGGGTTTAACAAGAGGAAAGGGTAGTTAATTAAACTGTGACAGATTGCGGCAGGGTGAGGGGAGGTAACAAGAAATATGAGTTTTCATATTTTGGTTCGCACAAAACCATTTTATGTAACAACTAGCGGTACCCGCACGGCTTTGCCCGTGGTATAAAACTAAAACGTCATTTGGTAACAAATTCATATCGCAGAAAGAATACTCAATTTTAGCTATAATTCAACTATAATTCCTTAATAACAATTTGGGTGTGTGTTATAGTGTGGTAGGGGAGGGTAGCTTGAATTGTGAAATATTGAGAAAAAGGGATGGAGGAGGGCCAATTATGTTGGGGAAAAAGTGTTGCGCCATTTATACTCATACCCTTATAAAGTTTTTTTTTTATGTTTTAAATTATTTTCTTTTTGATATAGACATAGATATTTAGACGTTATTCAGAAAGAATACTTTTTTAGCTCGAGTTTTTAAAATAAAACTGTTTTTAGGCAGCTAAAGTAAAAACATTAATGTCCCGAGAATTCTGCGCTAATTGTACTGTCTAAAATTAATAATGGTAGATTGATAGTTAGAGAAATAAGTAAAGCACATAGTGTATCAAAAAGTACACTAACATGATTATCTACACAAGTTGAGTACCAGAGGTACCACGAAAAATATGACCAGACTAAGTATAATGCATCGCTGCAGGCCCGTCATTTCACGTTTTTAGAGGAGGAGGGGGGGACAAAGGGTGCAAACAGAATGCAATTTCATCGAAAAAAAGCAAACACCACGCCCACTTATATATTAATTAACTGATTTCTCAAAACTGAGGGTGGGGGGGTCAATTACCCCCCCTCCTGACCCCCCCAAAAGAAGGGTGCCAACACAAATCAATTTCATCGGAAAAAAGCAAACACCACGCCCACTTTTTTATTAATTAACTGATTTCTCAAAACCGGGGGGGGGGGAGAACAATTGACCCCCCCCCCTCCTGACCTCCCAAATGACAAGTCTGATTCGTTGTAAGTTTCCTTTTGTTTTGTTTTTTTAATTCAACCCCCTATATTAGATAAGATCAATGAAAGTGAAGTGGCCGACTACTGGATTCAACGTGGCCGAGCACTGGATTTCTGTGGCCGACTACTGGAGCATTTACTAGTGTTGACAACAGCTTGGATTTAAACATAATTTTTTTTTTAATTTCTGAAATAAGTAGGTGATTCACTATCAGAAAGGTTCATTCTAAAGTTTTACATTGTGTTTTTTGCTGTATTGATAGCTGAAAGTTCTAGGTTAGATAAGATCCACAAAAGATCTCTTAAATGGCCGACTACTGGAGCACTTACCCTATGTCAAAAGGATATAGCAAATACAAACAAAACTTCTGAAAGTTATCACTCACAACCAGTAGCGTACATAGACTTCGGCACGCCTCCCCCCCCCCCCGCATGATTTATTAGTGCGCCCCCCCCCCGTACGATTTATAAGTATGCCCTATCTTAGATTTATGGCAAAAAATTAAAAGCTACAATAAGACTTCGTTGAAGAGTATTCTGATATTTAAAATCAAGTTTATTTCAAAATATAAAGTAATAAAATTTGCAATTGCAATGAAAAAGCAGAATTCAGGAAAGGTAATAAATACTATACACTTGCCAATTGAAATCTCACTAGAGAAAATTCTAGTTTCATCCGTTAAATTGAATTCGTCCTCTCCCAAAAACTGAGTTCAGGCGCCCTTGATCATAGGAGCTGAATTAGAGGTGGACAGGGGGCATATGTTATGCAGGAGAAGGCAGGGAGGGTGGTGAAATCATTACGTTATGCATCATATGTGACGTATCGATGCAGATTTCATTCGGAACACCTGGAAGTGACATTGAATACGGCGAAAAAAAAGTTTTTTGTTATTTTTTCAGAGTGCACCCCCATACCTCTGGCGCCCCCCCCCCACGCCGCGACGGCTGCGGGGGGGGGGGGGCTATGTACGCTACTGTTCACAACCCATCTACCCACCCTATTTTAAGTGGAACTATTCGCGAGTGCCAGGCGCGGTTTTCACGGACGGACAGTACTACATTTAGTGGGAGTGGTTTTTGTTGTTTCCCAATGAAATGGTAATGGTGTTTGCATCCTTTGATCTATCCCCCCCCCCCCCAGAGGAAAATTTTGAATGACAGGCTGTACGTCTTTGCTACTGTGAAATTGTCCATCTTCAAACAGAAGTTTTTTTCTTTCACACACATACATTTGAAAGCACATTCCCGTAACTTTCAACTACGTGACTAACTCCGCAAAATATCACCTCATAGCCACTGAAACAACCCACGAGTTTCCAAAAGACATACCTCCGAAACAAATGCCCAAAAGACGTGTCAGTCTACCCCCGGAGCTAGGCAGCGACATTTATTAAAGGGTCACAACTTGTAAACATGTTAATATAGGACGATAGCATCAGCGGACATAAAAATCAGTCATCCGTGCATGCGCAGCAAAATTTCTCCCCAACAGATATAATGAACGGTCTGGAATTCGCCAAAAGCATAAAGCACACACGGGCTGCCCCCACTCACGCACGCTTTGCGTGTTAAATGCGCAATTAGCTGGCTCGTGGTGGGAAAAGGTGAGGCTCGTTCCAGAAATAGCTTTCTGAGAAGTGAAGTGAAATAAATTTCGCCCGCCGTTCGGGACTTGTCTGTAGAACGAAGGTTAGAAATGTGCAGAGTTAGTTTTTTTGAGAATCCGATTCAAAATCGAGAAAAAATGATTCGGGGAGGCAAAAAAAAAAAAAAAAAGCTCGTTTGGGGTGCTGGGGAAATTAGATTTGATTCGATTTGGGATTTGCTGTCACGAAAGAGGAGAAGAGGGCGTTTTCTGTATGATCCTAGCATCAGGCTTGCAGAGTCGGACTGATTAAGGGGTGCAGGAGTCTGAGTCAAGAGCTTTAAAGTTCCAAGGGTCGAAATTTGCCATTTTTTCTCCGAGTCTGCGACTTTGCGATGGCTGAAGCGTCGTGGCCGTGGTGTCAGAATAATTTTGGGATGAAGGAGCAGTAGCGTACCTAGAGAGCCCAGCGCCCGTGGATAACTTAAGAAATTGAGCCCCCCTCCCTCACGGTCACCTTGGTGAGATGTCACAGGAGGTCACTGAGCCCTCCAAACACAATTCCTTCACAGAAAATCTTAATTATTCGGCAAATTTAATTACAATTAGCAACTTTGATATTCTTTTTTTTCTTTAATATTTTTAATGATGCCCAGTGTTGATTTTTCTCGCACAATGTTTCATTTTTCTCTCTAGCTCTTACGAGTTTTTTTCTTTAATATTTTCCCACTAATATAATCAGCAAAAAAATACCTTTGCTTTTTTTTTTTTTTTTTTTTTTTTTGTACGGTCAAAATGCCGCCTCCCTAGCTGCTGCACCCGTGCAAAGAGCCACTCCTGAAACCCCAAGGTATGCCACTGCGAAAAAGTTGAAGTCTTAATCAGTCTATGAGTAGCAATCGGGAAGTTTCTGTAAAACACTGCAGCCCAGCATAATATAACGACAGCTAACCAGGGGCGCACCCAGGATTTAACTTAAGGGGGGGCTAATTTCTGACATCAAGCACCCCTACCCCTTTCATATCCAGAGGTCATTGGATTAAAATTTTAAAATCGCGAAAATACTAAACTTTAATAGATTGCCCCCCCCCCCCTTTTTTCTTTTTACTTATTTTTTCCGAAATAATAGTGTAAAGCTTTGCTTTTTTGATTGGAAGCTCTCTTGCTTCTGTTAAATTTTGTGAATTTTTTACATATTTATCGAATTGTGTTTATGTAAGAAAATAAATGGTAAATACTATGAGGATCTTCCAACCTTACTGAAGATGGGGTGATTAATGCACTCACGAGAATAGCGTTATGATACGATCATTATGAACAAAGACATAAAGTAGAATATTCAAACATACTGATAGGGCGTTCGTGGGTTCTCCCGGAAAAATTTCTGAAAAGTGATCTCAAAAACACAACATTTAGACAACCTTTGGTCATGTTAGGGAGATTTGAGACTTGCCGGCCCTCATCTAATATTTTTTCAAAATTTGAAGTCTTAGAAACGTTATTATTGCACGCCGTTTTGGCCATTGTTTGGGGGTGAGGTTTAGGAATGTTTCTATATTAAGCTTCGAAAAGCGCAGTTTGCGAGACATTGACTAATCTTACACTCTTAAAACTGTGCCTCTGAAATAAGAGGCACATTTTGAATTTTTGTGCCTCTGAAAATTAAGCGGCACATTTAAAATGAAAGGCACCGTTTGTGCCTCTGAAATTAAAAGGCACATACCGTGCCTTTGATTTTAGATTTCAGTGCCTTATATTTGAGAAAGTTTGTGCCTCTGATTTTAGATTTCAGTGCATTATATTTGAAAACGTCTGTGCCTCTGATTTTTTATTTCAGTGCCTTACATTTAAAAGGATTTGTGCCTCTTATAGGTTTATAATAATAATAATGGTTTATTAAGGAGAATTTCAACGTTAGTTTATAGTAACTTCTTAATTTTTTACCCCAGTGCTTGCATGTTTTTTTAGGTTTTAATTCGTCATGACACATTAATTAGATATATCAAAACAAAATGTTTCCCAAAGAATATAAAAATCTTGTGCATAACACTTTATTTCAAACATTTTCTGATTTGATTGTTGTATAAGCTCTTATTTTCGCTAATCTTGTAAACAGAACTGAAAATTGGACAAGATAAGAAAAAAAATGCTATTAAGCTTCAATTTTTGCCATTGTACGACATAGTAAAAAAAGGAATTCATAACAAATTGTCAGTTTGATCCTGAAACAAAGGTAGTCTTACATGATTGAATTTATTCAATTTTAATTAAAAGGTAACTTTTTGAAAGAAAATATTGAGAATAGGAACAAAACAAGGTATTTCAACTGTTTTTAGTTTTAGTTGCTTTAGTATAAAATTTATTAAATGTAACAAATGGAAATGCTATAAAATATAGAGTGATTTTAACCTTTTATGCAAAATAGTATCTTTTTAGGGAGAACAAACACTTGATGTTTTATAATGCTGTAGTTTCAAATTTAGTTATTACGTACAGGATAATAACCGATCATTTCATGCAATCTCGATAAAAATTGCAAGATTCCTTAAATCACATCTAAACACATTCTTTAATTACTAACTTCTTCTTCTTGATTTAAACTTCTGTTACAATTCAAAAACATCATAAGTTTTTTATAACTACGAACATGTCATACGGATCCGAAAAATGATTTAAATTGATCACTGAGTACTCGGCCTGCTAAAGAAAAATTGTTTGACGAACAAATTTCTCTAAAAGTTGTATTTGTGTGTAATAAAATCTCATTAAAAGATAACAAGTTCAGTAAATTTAAAGTCAACTGAATCTCGTGATAAAGTATTTTACCATAAATAAAGGTTCCATGAAAACTGACTAAGTTAAAATTTATTAAATTTAATAAATAAATGCTGCGATACAGAAAATTAGTGAATTTAAACTTTAATGCACAGAGGCAAAGTTTCTTTTATAAATATTTAGTTTTGAATCTGCAATTTCTACGAGAATAGTCTTTTTTTACTTATTTTTGCCGAAAAAAATCCGATTATATTTTAACAAGTTCAACAAATTTATATTCAACTGAATCTTGTGAGAATTTATCAGATGCGTATTTGACGTGAGGCCGCCCTGGGCTTTTTAAACTGGCCGCCCTCCCCCCCCCCCCTTGAGGTGTTGAATTTTAAAAATGTTAAAAAAAAATAAAAAAAAAACTTTTTTATTTACTTGACATAAAATGTATTTTCAAGGTAAACCGTGCAAATCCCGGCCACACAGCTAGTTAAACATGAAATTGGTTGGTTGTTAACAATCAGCCAATTGGTAAAAATTCGTCTTTTGAGAATCTCAACTTTTACTACTACAAATCTGCTCTCACATTATTATAAATCAACAACGAGGGAAACGAGAATATTTTGTTGGATCAGTGTTAAGTCTGGAACATAATTCGTTTTAACGAGCAAGACCCGGTTTTAACGAACAATTTTTTCTGTCTTGCAGTCTTTTTTTCTCATCTTTTTAGTCTTATTCCTGTCTTATCTTCTTTTCTTTTTTTTCCCCTGCGGTTCAATACTTTTGTATGAAAAATTCCACCAGCATTCCAGCGTTATTAAATAAAGAACAGTATTTAATTCAATTAATTGATGTAATTCTCGCTGCCGATCAGCCCTGCTGTCTAAAAAAAAAAAAAAAAAAAAAAAAAAAGGTCTTCACGCATGGAAAAATTGCCGCCCCAACCCCAATCGTGCCGCCCTGGGCTATAGCCCATTAAGCCCATACGTAAGTACGGCACTGGAATTTATACTTTATCATGATGAAGTACTACGAAATATTATCAAATTGAGTTAAAATTAATTTTAAACTTTAAAAAAAATGCTAAATCATAACTTATTATTTTTTAAAAAATCCTACTATATTTTAAAAAGTAGTACAATAAATTTAAAGTCAACCGAATCTTGCAAGACAATATTTATCATAATAAAGCCCATGCAACTAAAAAATAATTACTTCTTTTGTCAATGGAGCTTTTTGCCGGAACAACAAACAGTATCAAATATCTAACATATTAAACCATCATGGCAAATGAGACTAAGATTTTAATTAAAATAACGCTGATAAATTATAATAGAAATAAATTGGACGAGCTATTTTACATACCTGTCGTGGCACAAAATGTCAACATACAGCACAAAAAAGATCAGCAAAGGAGTATGTAGATTTTAAAATACACTAACACACTCTTTCGCTGCCCATTTTGTTATCGATGTTTCCATAGGAAGACGTTTGAAACAGCAGTTTATGCCTCGGCAATTAATAATGCATAATGGATGGACAGATAAATAAAATCTTCTTCTGATAGTAAGTGTTCAGAGCAAACCATAAAATGCTTATTCTGCACAAAATACACCCAACTGACTTTTCATTTTCCGTTTCTTCAAACGATGAATCTAGCAAAGGAAAGGCATGGAACGATCAAGTTTCTACACTACAACTTAATTTTCGTTCCCTATTCTTACATCCGCATCAAACAACAATGCAATATATAAAACTATTTCTCTCAAACTAATAATATTGCTTGAAAACGACGAATCTTGAAAATCCTGAATTTTTGCGATAACGAACTTTCCGCCATCTCCAGCATTGAAAATAAACATACGGGCCACGTGATAAGCTATAACCTCAAACCCAAAGCGTGAATAGACGATGTGCCGCTTAAAACTTGCGAAGTAGGAATTTAAAAGGCACGGCCGATTCAGTGTGCCTTATGCCTTTAAAAAGTTTTGCTTTCCTTTTCGTGCCGTTCATCTAGTTGTGCTTTGTATGTATCAAAGGCACCTAACGCTTTGTGCCTCTGATATGTAAGTAATATAAGGCACAATTCTCTTGTGCCTTACATATAAGCGGCACACTTTTAAGAGTGTAGGAAAAGCACGAGTCAGGGGCCCATTGTAAATTTTCGAAATTGATGTCCAAAAATCACCATAGTAGGCCCTCTTGAAAATGTTAAAAGAATGAATGGGAGTGTTGAAACTCTTCACTAACGGTTTTTTGATCTTGAAATTTCAAAAACGAAAGTTATAACTATCTCAGTTAATCTTAGGAAGAATAGGGTTCAACCGCTCTCAACCCGAAATTTTTCAAACCTGAAGTCTAAACAACGCAATAGCATCTTTGATGATGTTAGAGAAAGGCATAGAGTTCGATTTTCACCTCTGAATGTTTTTGTCGAAATTAAAGATCTCAAAACTTAATTTTAAACGATTTTCGGGATCTTTCCTCGAACATTTTTTGAAATTGAAGTTTTAAAAATGTTATTGTAGACCATCTTTGATGACGTTATGGGAATGGATGGAATGTGGAACTCTCCACAGGATATTTTCCCCGAAACTGAGCTTAGAGAAATGCGGTTCCATTGTTGTCGATGTTAAGAGTTCGGAGGCCTTCCTCAGGAAAGTTTTCAAAATTTTAAGTCTTAAAAATGTGGTTATAGTCCATTTATCGGTAGCCATAGCGATATGATTCATGTACTCTGCACCAGCAGTTTTTCGTAATTAAAGTTCCAGAAACAAAATTTAAGTCCTTTTATCATTATTATTTCGTGGGAGGAGGGGGCTTTTAATTTTTTGAAATCAAAGTTTTAAAAGCAAAACTGTACGCCAAATTCCATAATGGGGCTCGCTTTTCACCTCCGGAAATTTTTAGAAATTCATGTTCCAAAAACCAATTATTAGACGATCTTCAATGAGGACTTTCAGACTTTCTCCCGGAATTTTTCTTTCAAGACTTGAAGCTCCAAAACTATAACTCCTTTCTAACTTTAACGCCGCAAAAAGAGAGGAAATAGGTTCGGATACCCCCTTCCTCCCATTTTCTTAGCTACGTTTTTTTTAAATATTTTTATTCCAAATCAAAATGGAGAAAATAGGAAAAGATTTTTCAGTTAACTATTTTGGTTTTCTGTATTGAAATTTTTAATTCCCTTCCAGTGCCTTCATTGGTTAGAAGTACAGAAGTTTGTGGCTTTAGTGTAAGTTTTTTTTTTTTTTGACTAATTTGTTTATTTTGCAAAGATACCCTTCGGTCACTTTTTTCTATTTTTTCCCCCTCTCTCTCTCTTTCATACTTCCTTTTATTTTAATACTATTTTATATTCCTTATAATCTTTTTTAACTTTTTATCAAGCATGTTTCTCAGAAAATCAGTGGCGGGCTAATCATATCGCAAATGCACCCCCCCCCCTCCGACCATAGGGGGCTTTTATGAAATGGATTCAAAAAATGTGCATGAAAAATGATTTATAGAATTCTGTTTTTGACAGAAAGGAGCTAAAATTTCATTATGACGATCCTTCAAACCTATAATTCGCCACTGTGAAACATCATGATTTTCCATGACAAACCCTCGAAATTAAATTAACTTTGGTTTTGATGGTGAGACGCTCTGTAATTTGAAATTCTATGCTTTGCTGAGGCCCCATTCTCGTGCATCATCCGTCTGCACATGTACAATGAATGATTTAATTGAAAGCAATGCCTTGGTTTCTTGGAAATTGTAGACGAGGAGCGGTCTTTTATAAGTGAAAATTTACCCACGTTCCCCTAGACTTTAAAAAAGACAAGGTATATGGTATACGTGTGCGTATTTGTTATTTCAATTCGATTCAAAGTGTAGTATATATTGAGTTATTAATGACTTGAATCTTTTCTGACACCGTGGAAAAATTAAAAATGTCGTTGATGCTTAAGGCTTCAAGTCCAGTTTTGTCATAGGGGGAGCTTAAGCCCCCAAAGCCCCCTCCTGGGTGCGCGCCTGCAGCTAACTATACAGGGAATGGCGGATTTGATAACGGACAAAAATAAGTTTCGAACTAAGGGGCCAGCTATATATTATGGTCATTAAAGGGGCTAAGAGTGAGTAAGTTTAGATGTACATTTCTCTTCTCCATGAAAACTCAATAATATTCAACATTTTACAGCAAAGTTTACTCACAGTACACCAGAGATGGCCATCAATAAACAGAATTTCCACCATAAAAATGGCAACGAACTCGCTCTTCTAAAATTGAAGAGAATGTCCACGTTTATTTGCTTCATTGAGATAAAGGCTTAAATACTTTTCCAGAGAATAAAACGCATCGATCGAAACATTCGAAACAAACATTTCAAAACTTTAACAGCCTCGAGACAAGCTACCCATTAGCGAGAATAATCAATACCGTCCCTCCCAACAAGTGCACCAACAATAAAATTCTGCGAGGAAACTAAGTTCATATTTTCTTGGAGCAAAGCATCTTTCGCAAACAATAAGTGTTCGATCGGGACTGAGATAAACACGAAGAAGCTGCTGATGGTGATGTTGGAAGCAGCAGCGCAACAACACAACCCATTGCCATTTAGAAAATACGAATTGTTCATCAATGTGTATTGTTGGAATGGCGGCTGAACTGCATACGTGCGAAATTGTTCTCAACTGAATTAGAATCGGATTGATTAAAGATAGCAATCTCTGATTTGATAGGCAGAAGATGTGTGTAAAAGGGAGATGGAGTACATAATATGGGCGTGCGTAGTTTTTCATTTTTTTTTTCTTTTTAGTAATCCTTAATCAAATAAGAAGAGAATCGTGTCTTTTTTTTTTCTTTTTGTAGCGTAAAGGTGATACAGACGGGCTCATATTTCAAAAAAATTTCTGGAAGGGGAGAGGGGTATAAATGATAAAAACTCAATGCATATTATGTCAAGAAAAAAATAAAATAAAGTTATAAATTAGTCTCAAAGTAATAGTATATTAGTTGATGAAGTACATTATCAAATGAAATTATAGCTGAAAATTTATTATGACAAGAGTTTAAAGGAGTGGTTCTTCTAAAATAAATTTCGATCTGTCTCCATGAAGAAAAGTTTTTTACTCTTCTTATAGTCGAGTCTCGATTACTTAATTTAAAATGTAAATGTTACATGAAGACTTTTTACTGAGAACAATGAATAGGTTAAGAGAGTTCGCTGAGCTTCAAATTCACGTGATGGACTACGTTTTCGCGGACTAATTTTTCTTCTGCATTTAGTCGGCAATGCAAGTCCCCCCCCCCCCCGCCTCTTCTGTTATAAGTCTTATAAAACAGATGTAATTAAAAATTAAAAGATCTGAATTTTCGCAGTGCATTAAAAATGCTTACAGAGTGAATAGAAATCTGAAAATTGTGATAAATGTATGAAAAATAACAATAAATATGCTTGTGCAGAAAAAAACGGATGTACAAATTATTAAAGCACAAAAATTACAGAAATTATACAAAACAAAAGTCCTCAAGAAAAAGAAAGAGTTTCGGATTTTATTCCCCAATAAATGACATGATTTAATTCGTGAACATAGAAAAGGTTACCACGATTATGCGTATAACTTAAGCAGTACATTTTTCATATTAGCAATTTTGAAAGGAATACGTGCATTTTAAAGATCTGAATCAGTGATCGGAAGTAGCGCGCTACAAGTAGCGAAACTACTGTAGTAGCTACACTTTTTAGTAGCTTGTAGTGTAGCGCACTACTTTTAAAAAAAAGTAGAGTAGCGAGTAGCGCGATACAAAAAAATTGTAGTTTGTAGCGAATTCTGGAAACTACTTTTAAATTAAAAAAATAAATAAATAAATGAAAAAAATTAAAAAAAAAAGAAACGAAGGAAAAAAACAAGGTTTTTATTGTGGCGAATATTCGTAAAAACTACAAAAAAAATCTAAAAAGGACAAATTTTAGCAAAAAAAAAAAGGAACAGAAATGAAAAGTAACAAATAAGTTCAAAGACAATTCCTATTTCTATTCCATATTCGAATGAGGTAATTTTTTTATCTAAACTACTTTTCGAATTTTTTCGGTCGATCTTCAAACGGTGTATTTTTTTTATTTATTTATTTTTTAAAAAGTAGCGAAGTAGCAACTACATTTCAAAAGTAGTGTAGCTCGCTACATTTATAAGAAAGTAGTTGTAGCTGTAGTTAACTACATTTATGAGAAAGTAGTTGTAGTTGTAGTTCGCTACGAAAAATATGTAGTTTTTCCAACCACTGATCTGAATACGCTTTAAATGTGCAATAATAACTTACATGTACTTAAAAACAGGTTCGTCTCTCATTTATGAAGGTCAGGAGAGTTAATTCCCACCAGGCTTGGAGTAATCGCCGATTATGTAATCGTAATCCGCGTAATCGATTACATTTTTTTGTAATCGTAATCATAATCATTGTTTGGAAATGGTACACTCGTACTCGTAATCATGCAATCGTAATTTTAATCAAGTATTTCTGGTGTAATCGTAATTGAAATCTTTCTTTCAATAATTGTAATTCAGCCTTGTAATCGTGTAATCTGACTTTTTTTTCCTTTCACATATAATTTAATCTTAGCTCATGCTTTATATTTTAATGCTCATATTATTTTTAATCAAAAAGTATATAATAGAAGAAAAAGTTGTGTATATATAGATTTTGAAAACATTTTTTATGTTTAAAAAATGTTAAATTTTACTTGAGAATTTTATAAAAAATTCCTTTGAGAATTTTATTTTTAAGAATTTTATAATTCCAATATTGATTACATGCAGACAGTTTATAAATTGCCAATTTATATTTTTCGTGACAGTAAATTTTTACCAAAATAAATAAATGGTTAATTAAACAGAATATAATAAAAAATATTACTTCCTGTGCGATAGTGTATGATATTTTAAAGACAGTTTAAATTTTACATGCTTCGTTTTCCTTCCGCTTAACTAATAAGGTGCACTGAAACTTGACCCCGTAACAAAAAATTCTGGATCCTCCTCTGTGTATATATATGTAATATATACATATACATATATATATGTACCATATATATGTAATATATATTCCTCCCAAAGCTGTAATCATGTAATCGAAATCGTAATCGGCATATAATAATCGTAATCGATTACATTCTTTACATTATCTAATCATTGCTGTAATCGTAATTGCGATTTGGCGGAGGACTGTAATGGGAATCGTAATTGTTCTCCAACTGTTCATGCTCGAAATCATAATCGTATATACATTTTCTCGTAATTGACTCCAAGCCTGACTCCCACCATCTAGCTTTGGAAAATAATGTGTTTAGATTTTAGTGGTAGTCGTTTATGTCATTTTCCAATAAAAGTCGCACAAGTACACACCTTTGCACTCCCTTCCCTCCTCCCTGGAAAATTTCGATCTACTATTCAACATCGCAAGGCGCGCTCAGCACCGTTGAACGGTTCTTACAAAAATGGGTGACAGCTTGATTAAGAAAATGCACCATGGTAGCTCTTCCGCTTACTTCGATATTATGTTATTTTTCTATAACTGATAAGGAAGGGGAATAAATTAAAAAAGAAAAAAAAATCGACGTAAACCAACACGTCAAATTAAGGAACCCTACAAAAAACAAAGCAAAATCTCCTCTCATTCCTGATCTCTCTAATTACCATCACCCATCATATTTTGACAAAGTCGGTAGAGACTTGAGGCATGCGCAAATGCTTCCGAGGTCGCCGGAAAAAATATCAAACAGTACTTAAAATTATGCTATCATAATCGAATAACCAGTTTTTAACGCTTAAATTAAAAAAGCCTCAGGAAGAACACATTTCCGAAGTAACTCAGAAAGCTTCCACTTAAGTCCCTGAAAGCACAAACTTTTAAAAAGCCCTCTTAAGATCACGTCGCGTTAGAAAATAGCTCAGAAACATTTGTTCTCGAGAACAGATTACCACGGAAAGAAAAGCTCAGAAGCTTTTTACCGAGAAAAGTTCTCAAATTCCCGACACGAAAACTGCTAATCCCTCTTGACCGAAAAGTTTCATCAGATAATCCTTTACAAACAACAAAGACGCGATGTCTCTTTTTTTTTTTTAAGAATTAGAGCAACAGAAAAATTTACAACACTGTTTTGGTAGCTGCTTCAAACAAAATGGCGACTGCGGCCCCAATCCTGCTAAGTACGAGTTGCGAATCTTGATTTCAACAACGTCGAGTTTATTACAAGTCGAGACCACTTCAGATAAGATCTGATGCAGACAAAATGTTTTGTTAAAACATGAAAAGTTTTAGTAAGATTCGGCTAAGTTAAGGGATTTGGAACAAGCAAACGGCAGACAGAATTGATATAATCTTTTTTGGTAAATAAGACGGGTACTCTGTTTCTGAAGAAACCGTAACAATAATCAGACAAAGACGAAAAAATCGATATTTATTTGTTAAATGACCACATAAGTGGTGCTGTCTAGTCAGGGCTTAATTTGTAAAATATGAAGTGACGGAGCCGTCTAGTCTTTAGAACTTTTTTTCCAAACATCAGTTAAAAATCACTTAGAAGAGTGGTGCTCAACTTTTTTCTGCCCTAGGGAAGCACCTCATATTGATATCTTTCTTGCGAGCAAGGACGGATCTTGAAACCCCTCAAGGGAGGGGCGATTGATTTTTTCTAACTTTTTACTATGTATACTGGTAAGTAAATATTGATCACAAAGATTTCGGACTTCAATTCGGAAAAAAAATTCTGGGGGAAAGCTCCAAAACTCATCTCCCCAAAATTACTGAAACTTGTCTAAAATTATGTTTCTTGAACTTCAATCTAGAAAAATTACTAGTGAAAAGTCCTTCAAGGGAGGAGCGATCGCCCCCTTTGCATCCGTCCCTGCTTACTAGCCAGAACACGAGGAAAAAAGATTTTAAAATATTTTATTCTTTCACACATAATAATGGGAAACTATGGAACAGGGAAGAAAATTAGAAACCAATAATTGTTGTTATCAATACTTGATGTTTATTTTAATGAATGCATGTTTTTAGGAACTAATTACTGAACATTTGCTCCAAATTTGTAGCATTGTCATTTCTCGTACTTTTTGATTTGCAACACTGAACAAAACAACGGGCCACACGGATCAGTTTCGCGGGCCCTAGGTTAGGCACCACTGATTTAGAACATGTTGACCATGGGATAAAAAGACCATTAAGTCCGACTCTTATTCATGTCTGTAAAATAACGTATTCAAAAGCAAATTACATTTATTCATAGCTAAAAACTTTGCTTAGAGCAAGTAAACTTAGCTCCGTAGGAAAAAAAGGACTCCTGAACGGAACCGCTCAATTTTACCAATTCTCCTGTGTATAACTTCAAACAATGTAGACAGGGCTTGATTACTGAATAGGCCACTAGGCTGCGGCCTAGGGCCCCATAATTTAGGGGCCCCAAATGGCTAAAATTGTTGTAGTCAATACCTAAATTTGCTTCACCCTATGCTTAAAATTGTAAAGATTCGGTACGCGGGCCCACAAAAAGTATTTGGCCTAGGGCCCCGTGATATCTTAATCGGGCCCTGAATGTAGACCAGTATTTCTCAAAGTGGGCTCTACCACCCCCGTAGGCGTTGAAAGGATGCTGAGGGGTTGGATAAAATCACTTTAAGCTTTTGTTTATCATTAATAAGCTCTTCCTCGTCTTGCAAAGGGTATAGCCGGGTTTATATGTCAAATCTGCCCTTGAGCCCGATCTTGCTCGAACTTGGGGGATCATTTTGGGGTCGAATAAGAAAAATTTAGCCAAATATTTAGCTCTCTATCTCAAACGACTTTCGGGTTTTTTCAAAAAACCCGTTTCTACGTTTTTATTTTTTTTCCCATAGAAAAATTCAAAATTAATGAACGGTGATTTTTTTCCATATTCTTAGGAATAAAATACATAAAAAAATATTATGGTCATAATGTTTGAAAGAAAAGCCGATTTTTGGCGCCAAAAATAAAGTTTAAATGTTTTTTTTTAAATTATTTTCTGAAAAGTGTCAATCACCAAATTTTGTCAAAAAGTGTCTTTTATACTCCTTTATACTCAGGAATTTTTTTGAATTTTTTGAAATGGTGGAACAATATGAAAAAAATTAAAAACTACTTTTTTCATAATTTTGCACTTGAACAAAATCTACGCTAAACAGCTTAAACTAAGTCAGTAAAAAATCGCCTGCTGAGTTATTTTTTTTTTTTCAAAGCAAACAGTTTTTTCCCCCATAATTTTATGTTGAAAAAATATAAATATTTTTATTGGTAAAAAATTCATTAAAATTAATTTTCTAAACGATGCATTCTTATCACAGGAAAAACCTGAAGAAAACCATATAAAGAAAACCATAAGTTATTAGGAACGTAAAAAATGTTTTTTTTTTTACTATTGTGAATAATTTTTCCATCCAATAAAGATAAAAGTTTAGACAATTAAAGTGGTTTTATTATTAATATAGCCACCATAGTATAACATTTTTGTAAATAACTGACATTCGATGTAATAATTTTCAGCAAATATTTATGAGGATATTTTAAGTCAGGTTAATCTTCATCACTGTCTTCATTTACAACGACATTAACTTTTTCATCAATAAATATACGACTCAATATTTCGGCAGGCTTTACAATTTTTGCTAAATATCGCGCATGAGACAGAAAATATATGATTGCAGCAATATGTGAGCAACATCCAACAGTGCGCCTACCATTAGCACAGTCGCAACAATATTGACTGATCCCAGCGATGCCATTCCTGTTTGGGTGATAATCAATAAAGCAACGATATGTTTTTGAGCTAATATGTCGCGATCTAACCTCAAGTTTTAGAATATTAGGTGTGATTTTGACATTATGTATTTTAATTGTTCCATCTTCATTCATCATCTCAGCTAAATATGATACAGCTTGAGACATTTGGTATGATCCAGTGAACAAAATTTTCAGTTCTTGCTCTGTTAACTCAGGAAAATCAGTCACTTGATCTGAGGTTATTGTAGAAAATATAACTTTTTTTCTAGCCCAACGATTAGTTTCAACTTCGGAAATTAAAGTATTTTCCTGATCTCTTTTGGAACGCATGGCGGCAATAATTTTTTCAGAAAGCTTAAGATCAGAATCTAATCTTGAACCAAATTCATTGTGTAGAAAACAAGCGATTTTGCAGTAGACACTAGCTTTAGGAAGCAATTTGTTATCCAGTTTATGATCTAAGAGTTTGAATTCTGCTTGAGATGGCCATGTACTGCTTCAATCACCCAACGAATTTTTGTGACAAAACGTGATTCATTTGACTCCTTCGCAGTCAGCTGATTTTGTTTACCTTTGAGAGCCGGCATCAACACCTTAAATCCCAAGTCTTTCAAATATCCTGTCACATCACGAAACCCTCGATCAACTACAATAATATCATCTTTCTTAAGTAACTTCATCAGACCATTAGGATCATTTAAGATGACTCGCATAATATTTGCATCGTTCATATTAGCAGTGTATGACCCAAGCATGTCTATAACAAAACCATTTGTAGTGCATATCGTAAATGGTTTACACAAAGGAACCTTTTTTTGACAAGAATATGACTTCCTTTGGTATTCATTATTTGCACTTTTTTGATGCCGAATATATGTTCCATCACAGATAAATATTAACTGGTCATCTTTTACTTGATACAATTCTCTAGCAGTATTTGAGGTATTGGTGAGTAATATCTTCCTACTGATGGCATCAATTCCAAAATATCGAGGCAAAACATCTTTTTCAAACGAGGATATCACTTCTTTACAGTAGTCCGATACTATTTGCTCTCGAGCTAAACCAAAAACTGAGGGGCCATTCCATGAAAAGTGAAACCAATTGGTCAAAAATTCATATTAAAGTTATGTTGCTATGTTATACATCATTTTAAAGCTTAAGATGTATATTTTAAGAATCCTGCATTGGTTTTTTTGGTGAGAGTTAGAATAATACTTGTTTTCTTAGTTGGAAGTACGATATTCACGAACTTGTAAAAATCAGAAAAAAGAACACATTTTCAAATGCATATTTCTCATCGAAAAATAAAAACAAAAATAACTACTTGTAGCACAATTTTAACTACTAAGACGGTACTATAATAATATGCATTCGTTAATTTCTTTTGAATTGATCTAAATGGTGTAATTGAAGTTTGAAAAAAAGAAGTTTGATGTTACGTCTGTAACAAAAAAGAAGCAAAAGTTGTCATTACGTCCTAAAAAATCAAAATTAAAAAACAACCTTAATGGTCCTTTTGGCAAATTCTTAGAGTAATCGCCCACCATAGTTAAAAATATTTCAAGTGATTTAGTTTTTAAGTTAATGTTGTTACAGACGTAACATTTCGGACATAACAAATGGCTCTATGTTACGTCCGTAGCAAAAGTAAATTTCCAATTAAATAGGTAAAAAGCACAGGATGAGCAATACATGTATATAGCATAATATGGTACGAGTACTAAATTTTCTGCTATTCTGATTTTGAAATTTTTAATTATGTCGGCATGTAATTGAAATTTATTTCTTAAGATTAATAAAATACACATATGGTATAACTGATTATAATTTATACCTCAACTGGCATTTTTTTGCTACGTCACATGGAAAGGGAGCTGTGAATGGAGTTGGGGGTATGGTCAAGCACCAGGTTTGGCAGAGAGTAAGATCTAGAACAGCATTTGTCAACGACGCACAGTGGGGTATTTGACTGAAAATCCTGGCCAAAACTATTTCGGAATTTTCGTTCTTCTGAAGGGAATATCCTGCTGTGTGTTTGTGCGTTGTACAGCCAAGCTATCATACTTACAGCTATGAAACTTGGTACACAAGTTGTCAGAAAGGTCAGATGTTGTAACTTGAAGCTCGATTTTTAAAATTTAATTTAGAAAAAAAGTTATTCAATGTTTAATCCATGTTTCAGATTTCTAGGAGTTTACGATCGTAAAACGGCTCCTAGTAAACGCAGGAAAAAAAAAAACAAAGCATCATCATTTAGAGCAAATCAATCCTTTTAAAAGCCTAAATTGTTTGAAGATCTAACGTAATTTACCGAATTTATAGAATTTTTCAAAGAAGGGTCACTTTTTCGACTTTTTCATATTATTCAATCAATGTAAACTAAAATTCATGCATCCGAGAATCTAATCGTGTTATGGGTCTGAAACGTTTCAAGGATATAATCTAAACATTTCATATTCATTTAAAGCAAAAAAGGTGAAGTTATCTTGTTTCATTGATTTATAATGTTTTTTTTTTATAAAGAGGTGAAATAAAAAGTTTCACCTATTAACTCGCTACGTATAGCTTTTGGCTGCATGCCAGTCGCTGACGGAAGTGGGGGGGGGGAGTGAGTTTTGGGAGGAAAATTAACAAAATAAGCGTATTTGATTTGATGCATTTTTTTGAAGAAATGTAATTAGTATTTAACCCTCCCCCCCCCCAAAAAAAACAGTGGTTGGTCGACCTGGTTTAATCAACTACTCTATTTTTCAAACTAACTTTTTATCAATAAATTTTCAGGGATATTCCTTAATACATTCGTATCATTGCAACTTATTATATTCTCTCTCAGTGTTTAGGAGCTTGAAGGAATACGTGTTTTTTTTTTTTTTCAAGCCGCGGACTTGACCCTAAAAGATCGCTAAAAATCAAAACTGACAAATTTAAAGATTATCATGCTAATTTTTCCTGTAAAAATAATTGCGAACAGAATCCTAACTCGGAGTACACAAATGCTACCAATAAAAGTTGTACCAGTATGAACTAGATTGGATTTATAAAAAGAAAACAACCGATGAATGATATTTAGATGCATATTTAATAAATGTCAGTCATTCGACATAATAAAGAAAGCAAAAAACTAAGGCAGACCACAAAATGGACGTTTTCTATTTTTAAACATTTGTGGGATAACGGTGATGAGTGACTACAACACTTCATCATTATCACCATCTTCAAAACAAAAAGGTTTTTAAAAAATTAAGGCTTCCTTTGATATCTGTTGCCTTTTTCTCTTCACGTTAGGGGATCTAATGCTACTCAGAAATGGGTCAGATGTTAACAAGAGCCTATTCAAAACATCTTGGTTAGAGTCCTTTCTGCACAAATATTGCTAAAGCCTTGTGTTTTTTCGTAGTGTCACATTTATTACCAGCAGCGACTGCTTTAAGAAACTTAGTTGCTCTGGTTGGAGACTTAGTTATGTCCTGGATAACTTTAGCAGTATCTGTATTGCTTATGGCACGATGACTTATTTGCGCTGCATAAGTTAACTGATCAACATCAACATTTTTTCTAAGTTCCATTGTTTTCCGGCGCTCGGATCTATCACTCGATTGTCCGAATTCCTTACCTGGTCTCCCTTCTGGTAAAACAGACGGAACTGGTGCTGCAGGTAAAAGAACCTCCCCAGTTAAACATTCCTGATTCTTTTCTAAGAAACGGCTTTTAATTCTACAGCTTGCCTTCCATTTACGAGAGTAACTAATTTTGAAACTGTTAATGATTTTTTTTAATTCTGACAGTTTTTCGTAGGGGCAATTAGTAATTTCAGCTAATTTTGTAACTAATTCTTTGATTTTCGCACCGAAGGACCTTTTTGTAGATTCAATTATAATTTCATGCAGTTGTTTTCGGGACATTAGTATGACGGAAGCCAGCAGACCTGAAACAGCCGAAGAAAGAAAAATAAATGAAAACGACCACCTACTCTATTTATGGAATTAATATTTTTTCGAGCAAAATCGAGCAAGAGTTAGTTTCAGATTCTCAAAATAGACATTCTGAACTATCGTAGGTACAATTTGCAGGTGGTACAAATGAGTACAACACGTTTAAAAACCTTCACTTACATAAGAATTGCAAAAATACAGATGTACTTTTTGTGAGGTTTAAGCAACACATTCACACAAAAATTAGAAGTGTAAAATAAATAAAAAATGATGAAGAACAGAGTACAAACCTTGCCGAACACCCTCCATTGTAAATTATTCCACTATAGTTACTTCTAATGCGAAAATAAAGCAACGGAGTCACTTAGTGAAATTTTCCAAACGCAATCAAAGATAACCGAAAACCGAAAGTACTAAGTTTCGACTGCTGGTAAGCTTGACTAATTAATTTCAGTGTAAAATGAATACTGTCACATGACGCCAGGTTTATGTACCCTTTTTAACGCTCAAGGTCAAAGCTAATGAGTAAAGTTTGCATTTTCGACTTTTGGCCAGGATTTTCATGCAAATACCCCACTGTGCGACGCTCTTTCCTTTTTTCAGTGTGCAATCTCCATTGCAGAAAAAGTTAAAATTATTTATATGCCCCAGGAAAATGTTTTAAAGATGACGCCAAATTTGGAAGAACGGTGGGCTAACATCGCGAATTTGCCAAAAGCCCGCGAAATGCATTGTTTTCGAACAGAATACGAAAATGCCGTTCGAATTTCGAGAACGTCGGACGAAAAAGGACACATTTTTTCATTCAAAAAAAAAATTATCAAAATTGACCAACTGTCACCAAGAAGGTTAAATTTTAGTTTGGTACTAGTATTCTGCTATATCATCCAACATTTTCAAATTTTTAAGTTCTCCTAAGACCAATCACTGGTTCTAGGGAGGAATTTACTTTTCCCGATTTTTTTATGTAGCAGCCCCATTATGCATTAATTTTAAGAATACAAATAAATAAATTTGTGTGAAGGCCCTTCTAAACTTTTCTTGTGTCAATCTTTCTTGAAAATAATTGTCTTAAGATGCATTTTTAATTGTTACATGTTGACATATCGGCATATGCTCTCAACTCCCCCAGACTTACCCAAATTTTCTAAAACTGTTACAGTATAACTTAAAATATTCAAATAATGTGTTAATTAATGCTACTGTATTGTTTTAGCACAAAAATCTTTGTTTATTCCTGCTTTAAAATACTGTTTTCTACTTTCAAATCAGAGATGTTACGTCTGTAACGCCACTTTGTTTCGTCCGTAACAAGTTTATGAATTTTTTTCACAAATTCGGCAGTCAAAATCCACACAATCTTTATAGTTTTAGAAAGCTTGAAGTCTCTAGAACACGTATTTAAAAAAAAAATTCAAAATTTCCGTATAATTCAGAGGAATATTGTAAGTTGTATGACATAGTCGAGTTTTTGCTGTTTTGTGAATTACGTCTGTAACAGGCAGTTTTTAATTTCTGTATTTTTTTGTAATTAAGCAATCTTCACGCAAATTTAATGTAGCATAAACATCATCAAGTTACACTACAGGAAAAAAAATTGAAGACTTTAATCAGCCCAAACCAGAATTATTTGTGTTCAAAGTCTGCGATTGTTACGTCTGTAACGATGGAATTGCCCTGAGGATACTGTTGCGTTCGAATTTCCGGTTCTTAATTTGAATAAGAAAACAACAAGAGCTTGAGTAACATTACGATTTATAGAGTTTTTCATCGACGTTAACATTTGACGGAGTTTTAACAGTTTTTCCCACGTAAGGCCTGTAAATACCTCCAGCTGTTTTTCTGAAAACGAAAGATCGCTAATTTTATCAATTATGAATGAATCACTATCAATAGATAATTGACCAAATAATTTTTCCAAATCACGAACTTCAAATATACTGGTATTCGAATATATTCGAAAATTATTGATGTCTTCATCATAGAATCGCCGTTTTATGATATGATCTTTGCAGCACCGATTTCCTTCTGGAATAAAGATTCGTCGTTTTGAAAATACTTGTTTGCGAGCTTCAAATGGAACTGTTGTAATATTTGATGATGATCCACAAATGCAACAATATCCATGAGTAGAAATTATTCGAGGAAATCCCAATTCCACAAATTCGTCCACTTTTTCTTCAAATACGTATGATGGATCTTCAGTAGACGATACAGTTGAGACAGTAGAAGACTGCGAAAAAGTTGGCTGATCTTCGGTACTCACTTGTTCCTCAGATAAATCATCAGTATTTTTTTTTTACTTGGTCTGGTTATAAGTGGTCGACATTTGCAACAAAAAATATCATTTACTAGGACTCTTTTTCCAATTTTTTCTGATGCAATATTAGCCTCATCAATTGTCGAAATAACTTTTTTTATAGCCTAATATTTTGCGCAAATGAATATCACAATTGATGCATCTTTCGTTAGAATCCATTCCGGAATCAAAAGAAGTACAAGTTATGAATTCATAAATCTATGAAAGAATACGATTTTTTCACTTACTTCAATGGGATAGATTAGCCGTAAAGCTATATAACAATGAAGCAAAGATGAAGTAACAACAGTTTTTGTACAATGTTGGTAAATTCTAAAACGCAAAAATATTCTCAAGACAGACGATATTTTACTCTGCTGATGATAAATTACGAAAAAAAAAACGGTTTAGTTTGAAAATAGAAACATTTTTAACTCAGCAGACGATTTTTATTGACGCAGTTCAAGCAGGCTCAAGTTGTTTAGCGTAGATTTTGTTCAAGTGCAAAATTATGAAAAAAGAGTAGTTTTTAATTTTTTTCATATTGTTCCACCATTTCAAAAAATTCAAAAAAATTCCTGAGTATAAAGGAGTATAAAAGACACTTTTTGACAAAATTTGGTGATTGACACTTTTCAGAAAATAATTTTAAAAAAATATTTAAACTTTATTTTTGGCGCCAAAAATCGGCTTTTCGTTCAAACATTATGACCATAATATTTTTTCATGTATTTTATTCCTAAGAATATGAAAAAAAATCACCGTTCATTAATTTTGAATTTTTCTATGGGAAAAAAAATAAAAACGTAGGATCGGGTTTTTTGAAATAAATAACCCGAAAGTGGTTTGAGATAGAGAGCTAAAAATTTGGCTAAATTTTTCTTATTTGACACCAAAATGATCCCCCAAGTTCGAGCAAAATCGGGTTCAAGGGCAGATTTGACATATAAACCCGGCTATACCCTTTATTGGCGGGCGTTGGAAAAAATGTTACCCCTAAAAAAGAGGCTAGCTATAATAAAGATTGAGAACCACTGATGTAGACGATCGAACGACGTTCTATTGCTAATTTTTAGTCATTTACGCAAGACAGTTAATACCCTTTCATTTTTCGTACCCAAAACCTCTTCGTTAAAATAATTAAAACCATCCACTTCACTTCCATTCCAGCACTCACTACAAAAACAAGGACGAGTTTTATCCCCCAAGATGTCGCCATCTTGTAGATCATACCGGATCCACAAAACAACGAAGAGAAAGCTCTCCAATTAAACCCCATTCATTGGAGAGGCCCAGACTTACTAAAGAATATCCACCGTTAAAGACTTTCCTCAATAACAAAAGATAGAGTAATAGAGTGGGCCACAATGATGCATCCGGTTACGGGTCTTGGTGATAAAGAATCCGGGAATGAGATATCCAGCTCTGGGATTCATGGTTCAACTGTTGTCCTTTGATTGAATCGAAAGTTCGTGTGGGTATATAAAGTGGAAATAAGGGGAAAAGGATTGCAAACAGGATGAATCATGCCACAAAGAAAGGTTAGGTTTTGAATAGAGGGACATTGTTTGAGAAATGGAAACTAACTGGGTCTCTGAAGTGTATGATTTTTTCTTCAAAATCTTCAACCTTTTGAACATTTAAGCTAGTTATTTAGTCTTATTTTGTGCACATGTTTCATCATTCCTTTAAATGACAAAATGCGTTGGTGCAACTGAGAAATTTCATATAAACAGCAAAATGAATTTTCTACAGAGCTTTTCAATTTACTAAAGTAAGCACAGCGCTGATGCAAGGGAGTGGATGTCTGGGTGGTTGGGGATGGGAAGGAAGTGAGGTTACAGTTTCGTCTTTAAGCAGGTGCCTACCAGACATAACCTATTAAAGTGTACCTGTAATGAGCTGACTTTACATCAATGTAAACGAGATTAAAAAAAAGTGCTATAATGCGTCAAGTGTAATTGCTACCATGCAGAATAGCTGCAAAAAGGAGCCAATCCCCAGATCCCTTGGTATTAACCCATATTAAAAAACCTAAATTCAAAATGACCTCTAAAATTGATTCGTCTTAACCCTAGTTCATCTTATCCAAACAATAATAAGCAACAAACAACAGAACGGGAATCGCAAATGTAGTTCATCTTTACAGTAATTCGTTTTATGCGTGTTCGAATTAATGAGGTTCAATTGTATTATGCTTTATAAAAAACTTATAATCTCTCCCATCCCCTCCAAAATGTAAGTTTTTGTTGCGCTATTCCTGCAGCGAAATATATAAACACGATATACGAATTAAAAACAGTTGTAGTACACTAAAATGCCATTACCTGCTTCATCTTTAGTTTCTTTTTCTTATTATTACAGCTTGTACACGTAAGAGAATACGTAATAAGATCTGATAAGATGCAAGCAATACCGCGTTTTCCCTTCAGGGACATTTGTAAAGGTCAACAAGTTCTTAGCAGCGCTGAAGCCAAGGTTTGGCTTTTAAACAATAGTCAAAAACTTGAAATGACTGAAGAATGCTGTTTAGTCAAATTCAGTCAGGAACGCATAGTGTTTTGAAAAATAAATGATTTTCGATAGCAAGCTAAGCTAACCCAATGCTTGTGATAAAATCAGCAATCAGATAGTATTTATTCACGAGGTAGTAATAAAATGGAAAATATGGGAACGGAATAGTAGACACACACATTTCAGGAAATGAAAAAGCATTATAGAAAATTGGTTTTGCAGATAGTGTATTTTCGGACGTTAACCTCGTGAGTACAAATTTTTACACGACTCCGTTTAAAAATTTCAAAAATAAACTAAATTTAGTTCAGAATATTTTCTCATAAAACGATTTTCATTTAACAGGTTGGAACACGTGTCAGTGTGACTTATTATTTATCAGGTAATTATCTGCTTCATGAAAGATCTCTAAATTACACCGAAAGTAATATATACCACGCCCCTTTGAAAACAAATTTCAAAAATAGTTCGCTAAAAATGCTAAGAATTCTTGAATGTATTTTGCTAGATAGGGAGATCTTTTTTGATGTGCCTCCCTCTTCCAAAATAACCAGTTTCTTCAGGTTAATATTTTTACTTGTTGTTGTAGTATTTGTTGCATTTCAGTTTTTGTCAGAATAAAATTTTTCAAAGAGCAAAGTTTTGAGCATCATTTACAACAAAGGACTTGGTGGATGGTTACAAGCTCTCCATTTAGATATTATTTTATCACGAAATAGTCTTATCATGATCGAGTGGCAAACATGATGGGTTGAAAACTAAGGTAGATAGAACCCTAATATGCACGCATGAAATATTTAGGTACAAAATTACCCACAGATAAAATAAGTAGAATACTGAACTTTAAACAAATTTGCAGCAGTCGATTATGCACTGTGCGCTGTCATGGCAACTACATCTCATTGCCAAAATAGAACTACATGAATTTGAAATTATATTTAGAATAAAATCATAATAAAGCTGCAAAAAATGTTTATATATATATAAAAATATAAGTGTTTGTTACCTTACCGAAAAAACGAAAAAGAAAAAAAAAGAAATAAAATTTTTGAATTAGGTAGTTCACTAGTATATTTTCTATTCTTTAGCATGGTATTGATAGCAGAAAAAGTCGCTTTTTCTCAGGACTATTCTGAACTTTATTTACATGAGCGTATTCAGCAGTTGAACCAAGAAATTGGAATGAGAAAATTTTAAACGAATCGTGTTTGTTTTATTCTTTGACAATACAAAAAAGAAGAGCAGTTCCAAAAGCAATTTCTTCGAATAGTTAAAGCCCTATAAAAACTAGGGCGTAGGAAATGAAGCGCGTTGTTTACGTTTTATGAAAAAACAGTAATAAGATTTCTACGCTGCAGTAAATGTCAGCACGTGCTTTGTTTTAAATGTCTTGTTTTTATTTTATAAGATAAAATACGTTTTTTTTAACTAATTCAAAAATGTTCACTTGGAATTGAATTGAATTGCATGTAAACTTTATCACTTGTATAAAATTCTGTTAATTTGCTAGTAAAAAACTAAGCACGAAATGATATTTATTACACTATTTTTCGCTTAACCTCCATGTTAGAGTGTAGTATCGAGATTTGAAGCTATAATTTTTCAAAATTCAAGGGATGAAATGCCGCAGGTTGGGGGCAATTCCGGCCTTTGCGGATAACACTGGCCTAACAAACGAAAAGAGATTGCTGGTACCGGATCAGACATACAGTGATTAATTATCACTTAGTCGATTCAAATGCCTAGCCAAGGCAGCATTTGGCACAACAAACGAAAAGAGATTGCTGGTACCATAATAGACAGACAATGATTATCACTTAGTCGATTCAAAGGCCTAGTCAAGGCATCATTTGGCTCAACAAACGAGAAGAGATTGCTGGTACCGTATTAGACGCACATTGATTATCACATATTCGACTCACAGGCCTAGTCAAGGCAGCATTGGGCTGCCTTAATCATTACTAGTGTACTGATGGACTTTTCGTTGGGCCAATGTTACCCCTGTTGATGGCATATTATGTACTATTTTATGATATGGCACATCAAAGTGCAGCAATCAGTACCGCAATATTATTCAGAATTTGTGAGATTATTTTACTGCTGCATCCTGCCTGCAGTCTTAAAATTGTAGCTTCACTTATGAAAACTGCTGACTTTCTAAGGTTCATAAAATGCTAGCGTAATTATGGCCCGCTTGTCAGACACACGTCACTTAATCATCGTAAACATCTGCGGTGATGTTTTCACTAGAAGGCAAGAAGTCACAAAAAAAAAAAAAGGCATAGAGTGATTTTGTTTTAGAAGAATTGCCACAGAACACCTAAGAGCTTTTAGCAAATTTTGGCCGAATTTGGTCCCAATGTACTTTTTTGTTGAAATTCCAATGTAACAATGCAAAAACGAAAGGAAGTTTTTTGTTGCAAATTTATGAAAATTCAATATGCCGAAATGTAAGTATAATAGAAAAGACGTTTTAATAAACACTAAACATAACTGAGTGGAAACTTCTGAGTAGGGAAATTTATGACCTATTTGACGCATTCCTCATTAGAACAATTTTCCTTTGTTTTGAGGTCCAACAAAAAATTATTATCCAAATAATTAATATCCCTTGTGGTATGTGAAAAACATTTTGGATAATTTCCGCAGGAAGTAAGATAGTTCCTTTATGGAGCTTACAAACGCTGTAAAATATGGTAATGTTGGACGCATTGACAGTCAACAACGAACCAGAACGGAAAGCAGCATTTACAATGGAAATTTTCCTATTTTAAGCGCAACAATGCTGACTTTCCCAAGAAAATGTCCTTAACAGCAAGATCAGAAACTGTAGCAGAGCAATCATCTCCGAAATTGAAGATAACAACGCCAGTCCTGAATTACACTCATCAGGACACTTAACCACCAACGAAAACAACTTACCTCATCTTCCGACGCAAGCAGGCAACCCCTGACGCTCGTGGCAATCCTCATATTGGCAAACAATCCATAGCCAACCACCGAAAATGACATCAATCAAGCACCAACCGTCAATCAAGCGTGCAATCAAGATTGCTATCCACAGCGTCCGAACCGTACGAACACCTCCCAAAAAGTGAGAGCCCCAAAAAGCCCTGATAGGAATAAGGAAGAATAAAATAATGTCAAGGTCGAGAAAAACCTCATAAACGTAAAAATCCGTTAAGCATAACATGGTGTTGAACATCAGGAAGAAAACACTTTGTTAGAAGAAGAGAACCAACCGGTCGAAAGGAAAAGTCTGAATCAATGATAAGTGGTTGGTGCGTGCCTCATTAGAAGAGCGAAACTTTTCCTATACAGGCAAGATTGCCTCATTTGTTACCTCGTTAAATATTGAACTTAAGAGAGAAGGAAAACGACTTTTCTTCTGTTAAAGGAAGCACAGCCCCGATTGATAGATACACGTAATCTAGAAACTTGATTGTTTTCGCACGTGGTTTGTAGTTCGTTGATGATTTATATTGAATTGCGCCACGTAATCTGGATTATTGGTTCGAATGGACTTTACTTGCGTGTGGATTGTGGAAAAGAAGCATGCTAGCCCAATGTGTGGTGCGTTTTGAGTTTAAGTTTGGTACTAGTGCATCGACATGTGACAAGGCTGGAATTGGAGTACTGAATTGAAAGAATTCCACGTGATGGTGGATTGTGAAAAGGAGTCTACATCCAAAACGTATGGTGCAATTTGGAGCTTAAGTTTTGTTTCTAGTGCACATATACATGATAAACTAAACACGCGATTTCTGGATTGAACAGATTCCACTTTGGGGGAAAATTGCATGTTTGCAAAATAAGTGTCACAATTTTGAGCTTAAGTTTAGTCTCATTGTGTTGATAGAAGACAAACTCCTACATGGTTGTGGAGAAAATTTTGGGCCAGATTCAGTTGCAGTGAACTCTCACTTATACGCCGCCTCATTTATGCGCCTTTTTCGCTTATACGACGATTTTGAATGATCCCGGTACATTCCATAGCAAAATAATGATAGAATTATTCGTTTATGCGTCGCTCTAAAGATCAATATTTCACTTATGTGCCGAATTTTTCGTAAACATGTTAAAAATTCAATCTATTTTCTTTGAAAAATGAGCATTTTTCTTCACTTTCCTCTTTAATTTTCGTCCTTACTGCTCACGGAAGGTATTATTTCCGCATGAACTAGAGTTCAGAGAGGGACAGTTACCTATTTTGGATCGTTTTAAAGTGAACAGTTTCTAATTAGGTATGCTACAATGTTTGTTCTCTCTTTTTTATCATTGTACTTACGTTACAATAATTGCCAAACCGTAGTTATAGTATGTCCCTTGTCTATAGAAACATTCTTATTCATTCTCTCATTAGAACCTATGTTGAGTTTTATCCTTTAAATATAGGCTTGTTCGCTTATACGTCTCTCTCACTTATGCGTCTTTTTCTGTTGGCCCCTTGGGCAGGCGCATAAGTGAGAGTTCACTGTATTTTCATCTATTTGAAGTAGAACCTCTGAAAACAATGCTGAAGTCCATGCCGCCCACAAAGATGAGACAGCGTAGATCCCTGGCCCTAGGATCAAGGGACACTATTTATTTTCAGTAAAAAATATTTTCCCTACGAATAAATTTAAGTCAAAAACAGGATATTTAAAATATTTTTATGCATTAAACTAAGCCTACATTTATTAACAATTTAAACCACACTGTATATTTTGACTGAGAATGGCCAGTTTAAAAATCTTGTTAATGGTTTTCGTTACAGTTGGAAAATGACAAACTGAAAGTCGAAACAACCGATCTTGTCTCTAACTATATTTCGGACTTCACAGACCCAGACAGCTTAGCTGAAACAATTATACACGCGAAGAACGCCCATCGAACAATACTCTTTTCGGGAAAAAAAATCAGTGAAAGTTTTAAACTTCACTTACAAGAGAAATCTTCAGACTAATTCCATAAATCTGTATAATGATATCAGACTTTTATTACCATTCCAGTCACTGCTTCAGCAGCTGAAAGGTCTCTCAGTAGGTGGCAAACTTCTTAAAAACCTAACACAGAAGTACCAACAGGCCAAAAGTATGTAATAATTTCCTGTGAAAAAGTGCTTCGGAGTTAGGTTAATCAATATTGCCGATCAATGTCAAGTGCATAGAAAAAAACTTTGCTGTTTTACACGATTTCTTTTTCGTTTTTCTCAATGTTATGAAATAAAAAGTTCAGACTATTCAAATTAGTTTTCCATTTATGTTCTGTAAAAAAGTTTATCGCACTGGTGCAAAGTTAAAGTTACCCTTAATGACTGTACCTAACATATAGGGTAGACCGACCAGTGAACAGGGTTGGCAAGTTTTTGACAGTCGGAGGTTTTATCCGGTTTTAACCGTGGTTTTTACCGTCATGTCAAAAACCACTTTTTGTCATGGTTTTTGACATAATTGTCAAAAACCTAAATTTCTGTCCAAAACATGTTTAAATTTGATATTGATAATCAAAATACATTTTCAAATGAATTTGATAATTTCTGATTTCATACACTGAAGTAAACTTTTGGAATTTTAGATTATTAAAATAAAGTGTAATAAGCAATCCTAATCATAATTGAAGGGCTCGGGAGTAAATAAAGGTAACTAGCATTTTAAAAAATCAAACATATGGCTTTTGAATATGGCTTTATTGCTTCGAGAAATTACTGTAACAAGTTTTTTTATTTTAAAAATGAAGTGGGTACATTAATTAAGCGCTGTGTGTCTTGGGTATACTTAATTTTTACAAGTGATTTTTTTTAATGTTAATTTGAAGTAATAAATTTTAACTAATAAATAAATAAATAAAATGGTTTGATCAAAAATATTTAGCAGATTCGTACACTGAGTACTAATTAATTTAATTTTGCTTTTACTCAAAAAAAAATCACTTTAAATTCTGATGTAAAGATTTTTAGATTGATAAAATAGCTAATTAATAGTTATTAAAACATTTAAACAAAACTACTTTAAAAACTGGATTTTAACTTTTGATACTTTTAACTTTTTTCATGGCATAACAAGTGAATTTAAAAGAATGAGAATTAATTTTCATTAAATTTATTAATTTAATTTTTATTAAACTTGACTGATAAGACAACTAATTAATAGTTTTTAAACATTTAAACAAAACTTCTTTAAAAACTGGATTTAAGTTTTAATATTTGTAACTTTTTTTACGGCATAACAAGTTAATTTAAGAGAATGCAAATTAATTTTCATAAAATTTATTAATTTAATTTTTATTAAACTCGATTGATAAGATAACTAATTGATAGTTATTAAAATATTTAAACAAAACTACTCTAAAATTTGGAGTTGAGTTTTAATATTTGTAACTTTTTTTCACTCCATAACAAGTTAATTTAAAAGAATGAATTAATTTTCATTAAATTTATTAATTTAATTTTTATTAAACTTGATTGATAAGATAACTAATTGATAGTTATATAAACATTTAAATAAAATTACTTTAAAAGCTGGATTTAAGTTTTAATATTTTAACTTTTTTCACTGCAAAACAAGTTAGTTTAAAAGAATGAGAAATAATTTTCATGAAATTTATTAATTTAATGTTTATTAAACTTGATTGATAAGATGCATACATTTTTTAAAACATGTTTCAGGATGAGAAACCTTATATGTTTATAAAAAATCTCAATAACCACTGTATTTGAGTTTTCGACAGGTTTTCGACAGTTTTTTGACGTTTTCGACAGGTTTTCGACAGGTTTTCGACGGGTTTTAGACAGGTTTTCGACATGTGATGTCAAAAACTAGTTTTTGACGTCAAAAACCCAACCCTGCCAGTGAATGAACATCTCGCAATTTATTTGAAAAAGTAGTGTTTTGAAACATTTTTCTTTCGTCAAACGGTAGAAGCAACTTCTTTCTACGCATTTACATTGAGAAAATGACTAGAACATGCTGTATTGGTCTTTTGGTAGGGGTGTTCATTCACTGGGTCTGGGCACTTTTTTTCGTTTCATTCCCCCATAAAATCCTGATGCAGAAACCCTAAAAGCTCTCCTATTCTTTTTTTCGAACATTACGAACATCATGCAAAGTAGTTTTACTGTCATGTGGCAAATTCTAAAAATTTTTACGAAGCTATGAATTTTTGAAATTGAAAAATCGCTTAGGTGTTCATTCACTGGTCGGTATACCCTACTACCTAAAAACCTGCATTTTTGTGCATAGATTGTTTGAGATCAAAGTAAAGAGTGATATTAACCCATTTATGCCCAAGTTTTTTTCCAACAATTTTTTTCAATTTTTATCTGCTAAAAACTCTTACTTGGAATGGTTTGCATGCATTTTAGGCTTAAAATAGTTCGCCGTTGCCATATTTATTAAGTTATTTAACGTCCTGTTTACGAGATATTTTGCAGATATGTGAGCAAAATACGACCTTACTTGACTTTACTTTGCAAAGTAACATTACAGAAGGCATCTGTGATCAATTTTAAGCAAATCATTTTAAAATAGTTTAATGTTATGAAAAATAAGTTCGCAAAAAGAATTTTACTTTCTGTGGCTACCCATGCTAGATCGTTGCTTGACTGATTCGTCTGAAAATAGCTGTCAATAAATAAACTCTGATGTTCAAATAAGTGGCTCTAACTAGTTTTCTCAAGAAGAAGGACTATTTAACTAGTGAAAAACAGCTTCAGTAAAATGATATTCCCATTACAGGTTTTTGTATGCAGTAACTAACAAGCGTCCCGTTTTTAAGCTACTGGGCATAAATGGGTTAAATGGCATGAACAACTAAGAAATTATTGAAACTATTGAGAAATGAAAATAATAGTGTGTAGGGGTTATACCACCCTTTGTACGTACCCCTCTGGAATTTCACATTTAGGAAACAATAACGCACAAGAGCACGAGGTATAACTTATCAACACAAAGGGCCAGACCTCACGCGTTTAGCGACGAGGAAGATATACGATTTGTCGAAGCTAAAAATGGCACGATCCTTAACGTCTCACAACATTCGCTCGGTTTCCATAAATAAAAGTCAACAACATCCCAACTTCCTGGTGAGCGCAAAAAGACTTCTCTTTTTTTTTTTTCTCTCTTTCTCTCTTCTTCCAAAGAGAAAAAGACAAGTGTCAGGTCGCGCTATTCATGCCTCGCAAAGTATGTCGTTGTTGCCTCGCCGATATGTCTCCCAAATTGAAATCCCCGCGAAAGAAGACAAAAAGGTGACTGTCTGGGAAACAAATTTCTGTCAAGGAGGTCGCGTGATGTAGAATCTTTGATTTATGGAATCTCTTTTCAACAGCTGTTCCGTAATGAGTAGTTTTTGGAGTCTTTTAAAACTTGAGTTTGGAATGTGAGCATAGGAAGAATTGGTAAACACCCGATAGCAAAATAAGTCACCTGTCAATCAAATGAGAAACTAGAATAATTTCTTAACGTAGGAAGAGAAGGAAGAAAGGATGTGTATCATGTTTACGATTTTTGCAACATTTTGGCAATATGAATGTATTTTTTAACTTGTTTGTTTGTTTCAGCCAGGGCTATATTCGGCTACTAGCGATTTCCGAACTTAGTGCATTCCTCGAAACCGGCAACCATTCTTTCAAGTGGCACCACTATCGGCGGAATGCCACTGCCACGAGAATTTTCACGCTCAGTTTCCCCACTAGATGGAGGCACCTAGGCTCTATTCCATGCGAAACTGCACCATCTTGAAAATCCACCGACTAGAGCCAGGTTTAAGCTCGCGCCTTCGGGAGTGAGAGGCCAGTCTTAATCACTTGCACCACTCTGTCGGCATCTCTGTTGAACTGGGTTTTTTTCAGAGGAACAAAATCTTTGACTAAGGCAACAGTATAATAAACCATTCGAAATTTACCGTGCAACATTTATTTTCTTAATTTATAGTTTATTACCAATTGAGATTGCAATAAATATCTTGAGTGAATTCTGTACCTCAGAACCAGAACGACGTAAGTCCAAAAATGTCGATTTTTCACTTTATTGCTTCATTGTATGTAGAATCTTATTCCGCATCGACCCATAAGAACGTTATTCTATAAAACAAATCTGTACCTCAGAACCAGACTAACGTAAGTCCATTTTCGTCATTTTTCAGTAGAGGGGAAAAACGATGTATTCGACAATCGTTTTCCCCTCTACCGAAAAATGACGGAAATGGACTTACGTTAGTCTGGTTCTGAGGTACAGAAATTCCTTCACAATTATTTAGCATCATTAAGGGAGCACGAGTCTCATCTTTTGCATGTATTCGGCAGTCGTTTTTGCCCTCTCTTGAAAAGTAACAAAAATGGACTTACTGTCTAAAATTTCTTCGTACGACCTCCGCCGCATCTGCGCACGCGCCAAGTCTCTTCGGATTTTCTCGAAATAGGGGGGGGGGGACAACGAGGAAGTAGCAAGCGAACAAAAGCAGAAGGCTCGGGTAGTGCGCATCCAAAACCTAACTTCCCCTTTTTCAGATGGAAGCGTCCGTGGCTGCCAGACGCACAAAACGCAAACAGACAGTAAGTTAGTCTGGTTCTGAGGTACAGAATTAATGTTTGATTTATCGTTTGTGTGGACTTATGTTTGCTGATTTTTATAATAAAAAAATCTGTTGTGGACTCCACACTACTTCCTTTTACGTATAAGTTTAATAATAGATGCCTTATGTGTTATAATAGTGCCTTAGAGTGAGCAAGAAAACAAACATTTACCTCTGTTTTGTCGATAAGAAAAATGTTTTACAATGATTCATATTCAAAATTGTTCCTCAGAAATTAAAATTCGTCCTAGATAAGTAAGTTACTTTAAAATTTGACTTATTTTAACTCGAAAACAAAAATGTTCCTTACAAACTGAAAATTATACTGGGTAAAAGCTAGCTACAATAAAGTTTGACTTCTGAAGCTTCTCTCTGTCAACACTTCAACCCATCCGCCTGAAAAGACGCAAGAAAAACAGCGAAACCTCAAAAGCCTAACAGAAAAGCGGAAATCAACTTCGCAAAACAAATGTTGATGAACTCCGAGGTATTCACCCTGGGAAAGGAGGAAGTGGGAGACATTTGCATCTCCGCGTCGAAAAGAAAACACTGGACGACAATCAAGTCGAACTCGCTGATCTTTAACTTCAAACTGTGTAATGTGGATTCTTCAGAGATTCTTAGGAAAGAATTCGAAAAATGTCGTAGGGAACAATCATGATTGGGTGTAATTACTGTCGGAGATTGTCTGATTTTCTTTCATGCACATACATTATCTGCTACTATGAAATAAAAAGACCACATTAAAATAATAATAATAATAATAATCTATTTACATGAAAATGGATGTATGTTTCTATATATGTTTGTTCCTTATACAAATCCACAATTTTCGTCAAATTTTCATCAAACTTGGCATAGACGTGCCTTGATGCACAAGAACTCACATAGGCAGAGCTTTGAAATTTAAAAAAAAATCCAAAAAGCTCAAAATTCAAATTTTTTGTCTCAAAATGGCCATTTTCTTTCAATGTTGAACAGATGGAGTAATAGAGATAAGCCTTTACGCATACAAATTGATAAAATTGAAGGCATTTAAACGTGAGTATTTTCCTACAAAGATTACGAATAACAATGAATTATCAATTTAAGGCTCACTTATTTCATTTTAACATGAAATAAGTTAAACATAATGTAACACCGGGCAACGCCGGGTAATAAGCTAGTGATAAATAAAATTAAAAAATAACGAGTTTTTATTTGGAATTTTGACACCTCGAATTCTAATTATCTTTTTCGCAATGATGAATTGCTATAGGTGTATGTGTGCTCTTTCCTTCGACACCATATCCTGCGTGGTGGTGCAACGAGACGTGTGTGTGTGTGTGTGTTGGCGTTTGTGTATAGACAGTCGTGTGTGTGTGTGTGTGTGTGTGTGTGTAATGTGGTGTTCCAATCTGCTCTGCCGGGGACCAGAGGCCAACCTTTAATTATGGCAACCCCTCACTTCTTCTGTTGTCAACAGATTTTGAAACGAACTCTTCCAAGAACGCATACCAACAATTCTGAGGTGCACTATAAGATATGTGTACACTTTGCGTTTAAATCTCCTAGATGTTCAACTTCAAATATAACTACAAAGAGAAACAAAATGAGCGTAACAATGACATTCAGATCAAAAATGGAGCCGGAATATATATAGAAGCATCGTTTTAAGTAAAAATATATGAACAGTTTTTAAATTAAAGCAAAAAACGATCTCCGATACTTTTGAACTTTTTCTCGATCTATAATGTGCTGAATTTTTATATTTTTTCTCTAGCGTAAGTTTCAAAAAAATCTACAACCAAAATGATTCTTCTAATGTTTCACAGATGTTTTCAAGATGCAACATATTTTCAACTATCATTACTTATAATATGCACTCAAAAACTGCAAAAACCTTATCACAGCTGTAACTAACAACCAACCACAATAAAGACTAGTTACTTCAAAAGAAAAAAATCCGTTAAATTAGCAACAAAATCATCAACCGGAAAAATAAAAAACCTATCATACTTGCAATACTCGCATAATGCCTCGCTTGGCAACCACCCCTTTAGAAAATAACATTAAAGTAATCCAACCATCGTAAACCAAATATTAGTCAACGGCCAACACTTCTGCAGAGCTGAAAACGACACTTATTTCAAAATACAACTATTTCTTTAATAATAGATTACTTTGGCTATTAGAGCCCCTTTAACTACGTGCCATTATCTGAAAGCTACGTGCAATTGGTAAGTTATCTTAGTTTGTTGAAAATGTAGCCGTTAAGTTTCGAATAAATGAACGTTTTTGTTTGGCGATTACTTTTGATTAAAGGCGGAAGACGAACTTCGAAACTCAAGTTAAAAAGAGATAAAAGGAAAGAAAAAAAAGGAAGAAAGGAATTTTTCAAAATCAAATAGTTTCAGGCTGCTTTTTTTTTTTTTTGTCGGATTTTAATTTTTAGCGAAAGAAGTCCAGCAGCCTTTAGTCTTCACCAGGAGCGCCCCGAAGGGAGGTCACGGGAGGTCAAAATTCAAACTCAGATGCAAATTATATTTATTGCAAATTAATTGTCTTATTTTATGCAAACCGTAAATATTTCAAGCTTGAAACCTTGAACAATTAGGGTGCAACATTAATTGACAACGTAATCTGAAATGCATTAACGTGTTATGTGTTCTCCGGTTAAATTTTACGAAAACTGTTCGTTCAAATTACGCTCATTAAAACAAAGATTCATTAATGCTTCCTGGAAGTTCTGCTAATCTAAGCATTCAACGTTTTCAAATCCTCTTATAACTAACCCTGTTTTTGATTTCAAAAATCTATATACATAAAAGCAGTAGCGTACATAGACTAATGTGCGCCCCCCAGCAAGATTTGTAAGTGTGCCCCCCACCCCCTATTAAAATGTAAAAAATATTTTCCCCGTGTAACCTTTAGTGCTATTTTTCTGGATCGGGCGCCCCCAAACCTCTTGCGCCCCCCCGCGCCGCGGGGGTTGCGGGGGCGCTATGTACGCCACTGCATAAAAGACTACTTTTGTATACGTATGACCGGGGTAATCTTCCGAACTACTGAACCGATTTTAACCATTTTTTTCACCGTAGATAGCTACAATAACAGGGAGCAGGATAAGCTATAATGTATTTCTAAAAAGCTTAGTTTAAAAAAGTTATTATGGAAAATAGTAAATTTCATGTAATTTCCCCATTAAATGATTAAATTTTCAATCCATTGTTGAAAATTTGGTTGCCTCGCAACAATATTAATAGTAATCATGATGAAAATGTGAACCAAGGCTTCTCTGGAGTAAGTATGAAATTTATTGCTTTCTTAGGATTTTTAGATTCATTTGTGCCAATAATCGCTAACGAGACTAAATAAAAAGATAATTGATTTTGGCAACTTAGAGAACAGAAAATGTTTATAGTCAAAAAATTTCTAAGTTAGGTACGCGTCATTCCATGTGAAATCAACAAGCCTCAAAACTTGACCATCACCAATTTCAAAAAAAATTATAGGGTTGATTACGTCTATAAAGTGATACAAAAAACTGATTTTTAAAATTTTTTTCAGCTGCTAGTATTACATAAAGGAAGAAAAATGAAATTACAGCAATTATAAATAATGACAACTATCAGTTTAAGATATATTTTGGAAATCAGCGTTTTTATTTCCAAAGAAAACAAGGTGATACGACTATTTATAATTCATTTACCCAATAAAATTTTCAAAAAGAGAACACGTGTAGTACGTTACGTAATGGCTTCTTCTTCTTAATTATGGCGAAAATTAGCGAAATTCGGCCCCTTCATAATCGGACAATTTAGCTACTAATATAATGATGCATAATCGACGTTTAACCAGAAGACTTCTCCCACTGCTTCTGTAAACTTTCAAATTTATTAGCAGTTCAATAGCTTGAATGCGCCACCTTGCGGTGACTTAAGAAAGTAGCCAAAGGGGTAAAACATTCCATTCCTACTTTGGGATAAACTGTTGGCTTCAGACAGTTGAAGTTATTAACGAAGGTTTTCAACAAATGTTATTAACAAATGTTATTATTATTAACGAATATTATCAAGGAGTAGCAAACGAATACACATGAGAAACATTAGAAATACGTAAAAACGACTACGTAAAAAATACGTAACACCCAAAATAAATGCTAAAATGTGCAAAAAACCTGCTTACCAGTAAGTTTTAAGTTACTAGATTTGTTTGTACAACATGTTTCAGCAACCATTAAGCAGAGACTGCAGTGCCTCCTATAGTATATTTAAATTGCGAAGTGAATTCACTGAATGTTTCACCACAATTTGAAGAATATCGTCTGATAGTGAAAAGCAATTTTATTAAAGAAACAAAATTTCAACGATAAAGTTATTCTGTAACTTCATTTTATTTATCGTTCACTAAACTTAGCTTACATTTAAAAATCACACGTAACTTAGCAATTACGTACTGGTAATAAATATGACTTTTTGTTTTTAAAACAGATAAAAATAAATGAGGTTCATGAAAAGTTTGATGTCTGTAATTGCGAAACCTTCTCTAACTATGATTATCATTCTAAAATAATTTAGAGAACCTTTTCTACAGAGCCGTAACCCTGCTATAAACATAGTGTTACAAATCTAGTAAATAGTTGTTGTTTTTCCTGCCTTGCACCATTTCAGTCACCATTATAGTTATGGTTTTATCTGGTGACATGTTGCAAAAGTATGTGAAGATATCACTTTTACCCTTAGTATACCGACCCTGTAACATTTTGTAGTTTTTGCACTTCCCCTAACTTTAATAAGCATGAAGACATTTTCGCGCTGAGTTGAAATATTGTAGGTTTTCCCTTTTATCTCTAGAACTTTCTGGAATGGATTATTTAAGTTTGTGAATGAATCGAACACTCCGGATTTTGCTAGAATGTTGTAGAAATTTCCTTCCGAGTATAAATAGCTGTCCAACTGCCTTGAACACAGTTTTTCTCAGATTTGATTTCTGAGAGGCTCGTTTTATTCGCTTGGGCGAATGTTTGTTTTGCTTTTGTAATTTCTTAATTACTGTTCGCGTTAGATACGTGGTGCTGAATTGTTTCCTGCTCCTATTGTAAATAAGTATACATACTTGTAATTCCTCAAGATTGGAATGATTATTTAAGAAAGTTGAAGGTGCTGCGGACTCGTTACAATATAAAAAATGAGCCCGTAAGTAAAATCGCAGTTAAAAAATGAAGTTTTAAATAATTTGACAGTTTCTGAGAGAAAACATTCATTGTACAAAAATGGTTCCAGCTTAAAGTAAAAAGTCAATCAAGCTTAATAAAAAATAGTTTTGAATAATGTTCGCCAAAATTTAAAGTTTTCAGCACGTTAAATTGAATGCAGAAGAAATTCAGCCGGGATAATTCGCTAACTAGTCGCATATTTAATCAATTTCAGTTAATGTTAATTTAATTAATAACATCATCCAGTTGATTAATCTATAAAATTAAAAATGCTTTTCAATAAATCGTAGACACAAAAATACAAATCGTACACATACATAATATATGTCGTTAAAAATATGTATAATGTGTGTGTGCGTGTGTGTTTTAATTGATATGGGAAACAAAAAATATAGTGTAAAAATATCTATATACTTGCAAACGGTTTTTACGCTGATTATTTAAATCAGGGAAGCCTCAAAAACCAGTATTGCTTGAAAATTTTCAAAAGTAAAAAATCCACAAATCAGTGCTTGCTCAAGTTCAGCTTTGAAATTAATTTGCTAACTTTATCAACAATTAACATTAGAATTACTATTATTTATTTTTTGTTTTTACGTAACGATTAAACAGCTTCTCCCACCCAAGACAGAGCAAACGTAATAAAAGCTCATGAAAATATTCTAAATAGCTGATTTAAATATGCAAAACACCGATGCTGCGATTGAATTATCTGAGATGCAATTCCAGATTTTCACCTGCATATCAAACATCCTTACCCGGCTGGATCCACAGAAATCGGCGCATCCGTAGACGCTCCCTCCGTCCGAGAGCGCATCATCCCCGAAGCGGTCCCGTGGCGCCATCTCGTTTTCATCCCTGCAACAAGAGCAGCATCCGCGCGGCAGCATCTCCCTGCTCCCAAAGATCAGCGGGATCGACGGCGAGATGCGGAGGAGCCTCTCCGCGGAGAGGCGCAAGGCTTGACATTAGGCTTAACCATCCTCTTTTCTTTGGGTTCTTTTTTGCACAGAAAATTCTTTTGGAATACTTTGTAGAATGTTGGAATCAATTTACTGGTGATATCAACCAGCCGGTTACATAACAGTTCCGGATTAAATGAATCTCAACCACGGATAACTTTTCTTTTTTTTTCAGAGACAACTCAATTAAATGCCAAAAAAAAAAAGTATCACAATCCGATAGCGCAACCATGTGTGATGCAATCCCTTCACTTCAAGAATCGATTGTAGAACAAAACATCGATGAATTCGAACAGTTCGGAGAATGCTCGTCTCGATTCGATAGATACCGATTCGAAGGTAGGAAAAAATGTTCCAATTCCAAGCACACTCAAGAAACACATCCTCTGACGTAACAGCTGGAGTTACATCTCGTTGGCACAGGACCTTCGAACGGTACCGTCTTGTTTACTAGCCATTTCGAAATGCATTACTAGAGAGTCTGGGAAAAGGGGACTACCGGATTTGGCGCAGATATCGATTCCTTGGCGAGGCATCTTTTTTTTTTTTTTCTACTCTGAAGAAGTTGGTCAGGAGCCAACATAATCCAGCTGTTCTAAAGGCGAAAATAGTAGCGAAATCAAGCGAGAAATATATCTCATAATCTTTCATCATTGGCAGCCGCTGGTTTTTACTCCCCTATCCATGCGAAAAATTAATCTTTCGACCATGAAATTTTTATTGCGATTTTAATTACCGTATGGAGTTTAAAAAAAAAGAAAACTCAAGCCCTATTTACGCATGAACGCTAATTTTTCAAATTTTCTTGCGGAAAGAGAAAAAAAATCCTGTGTAATTAAGGAAGTTAGAGCAAAAGTCACTTTCTATTTTATATTCATTTTAATATTTTACGAAGTTGATGAAAATATTAACTAAATTATAATGAAATTTTAATTTAAAATATGTATAAAAAGTTTTCAATATTTTATTAAACCAATCTTAGAACTAAAACAAGACACTTATGAAAGAAAACATCAGATTCAATGCACATATATACAGGGTGTCCACTCCAATCGTGGACCAATAGCTAATTTCTAAACCGTTAGAGATACGCATATAGTTTATTTAGGAAAAAATCTCCAAATTATGAAAGGAATTTTGGGTCTATTCAATGTTTTTCAAAAAATCAAATTTTGAAAGAGTTACGAAATTTAAATTTTTATACAGCCCCCCAGTCCTATCGATCATATTTAGTAAAACATTTTTGACACTGTAACGTTTAAAACTAAAAAAAAATCACTCCTCTACCACAAAAATTGCCCGAGTTATGACGTTTTGAAAAATCAAGATTTTGCATTATTTCATGACGTCATCGAGAGATCACTTAAGGGATCGTATGCGAAATCCTTCAAAATCTTGATTTTTCAAAACGTCATAACTCGGTCAATTTTTGTCGTAGAAGGGTGATTTTTTTTTAGTTTTAAACGTTACAGTGTCAAGAATGTTTTACTAAATATGATTGATAGGACTGGGGGGCTGTATAAAAATTTAAATTTCGTAACTCTTTCAAAATTTGATTTTTTGAAAAACATTGAATGGACCCAAAATTCCTTTCGTAATTTGGAGATTTTTTCCTAAATAAACTCTATGCTTATCTCTAACGGTTTAGAAATTAGCTATTGGTCCACGATTGGAGAGGACACCCTGTATATATATATATATATATTAATTCTCAGGTAACTCACTGATTTTCCCGCCTTCCTCAATTGCGCTTTAATTTTGCTCATATAATTTCTTCCTCTATCTTCTAATCTTTTGTCATGAATCAATGAATAAAATTATAGCGGACGGTACATTAATTTATATTGTGTACGTTTCATAAATGATAAATAAAAGCAAAATTAAAGGAAATAATTTTATGCAGAATTCTAATAAAGGGAACGACAGACCATTTCTTTTCTACACAGCATCCGATAAAAGTATGACTTTTTTAAACGTAGACAGTTATAGTAGATACCTGTAACCATAATAGAAGCTGTTTTAAATCAATTCTTAACTATATTTTACCGTTTCTCTCGGAAAGTAATGAATAAATACTGCATTTAAGAAAAACATTATTATTCAATATAATACTGTTTAGTCTTGTAAATGCTAGGGATGAGCCGATAAGCAAATTGGCCGATTACCGATTACCGATTAATCGGCCGAGCCGGTTAATGATAAGGAGGATTGTTTTTCTACTACCAATTTTATCATCACGGGGTCATTCCACGTCAAATCAACACAATTTTTGACAAAATTTTACCTCACCCCCTTAGATTTTGATGAAATTTGGTACAGAGGTAGTGTTTATATAGACATGTTAAAATCTAAAATTTTTTTTTGAAAAATACGAAGGGGTTTTGAAGATACAGCGCTGTAAAAGTAACAAAAAGGGGTCAAAACACGTGAAAGACACAATTTTCAAAATAACCTAAATTTTTTTTCTAATTGAGATAGAGACCTGAAACAAGTGCCATTTGACAGCATTTTTAAGGGCCTTTTGAATGATATACAACATGATTCGGTCTAAAAAGAATTTCTTTCAATTAAATTTGAATTAAAATTTAAAATTTAAATTTCTCAAAATGCGCCGCCTCAATTTTTTTCAAATTTTTTTATAAAAATGCTTATACACTACTCAAATGGCTGTAAAAGTTTCAAGATGGGCTTACAATGGGTTCATGTTGAAAAAAATCATTGAATAAAGCAGTAATGGATCTACAGCACAATTTAGCATAATATAGCATGGTTTTAGCACTAAAAAAATATATATATTTAAGGGATGAAATGGATTCAGTTTGATTAGCTAGTTAAATTTCAAGTAGCTGATTCTTAGAGTTTCTGTTGTCACGTCTTTTCTTCTGAATTTTTCTAGGGGAATGGGGGGGGGGGAGGTGCAATGACTACAGACAATGTAAATACGCCCAAAAATAGCAAAAATTATACCAATTTAAATGAAAACAGGTTGATTTCCCTATTCCAGAGGTAGCCCCCCCCCCTTTTCATCATTTATTTATCTATTTACCTGTTGTCATGTCTTTCATTTTGTATTTTTCCGGGGAAACAGGGGGGTCCACGGCTATTGACTTAATGTAAATTCCTACCATGAACAGCAAAAACCGTACTCATTTAAATGGAAATAGGTTAAAATTTACTTATTCCAGGGATCCCCCCCCCCCCATTCTCTATCATTAGCTTTACGTTTTGGTGGGTGGTGCATACACAAATCGTGTGAGTTCCACTCTGACCTGCAAGTATACAATACTTTGGTCTCAGTTCAGCAATTTGCACAAAAGTATCTTAAAATTGTAATATTTATCTTTATAAGATCTATATATCTCTCTCTCATAGATCTTATAATCTTCATAAGCGTCCATCAAGTTAGAGAATCAACCGTTTGAATGTTTTTATATCCCCCTTTTTTGTTCGAACAGATATACAATCTTTCATTCCTGGTAATATTCTGCTAATTTCATCATTTTCACAGAACACTTATGGTTTCTGCAATGTTAGGAGGAAGACTTTTTCTTGGTTTTTGATTAGGGCTATTCAGGGATACCTTTATCTTGTAAGAGTCTTTTTGATTTTCTTACCAGGTATTTAGGAGCGTTGAGAATTCTGGCATTATTTTTCATATACAACATGACTTTGGCAAGCAGGTAAGTATCATTGAATGTTAACATTAGAAGAATCAGTAAATTTAGTTTTTCAAATTATTTAAAACGGTTTCTTCAGCTGTTTGAGGTTCTCTCTCAGAATGTTTCAATATTAGTAAATAGTTTGCATTTCAATGTAGCATTGATCTTTTTCATGTTACTTGCTGAATAACCTGTTTTTTCTGATTTCCTTTTGTCGATTGAAGATTCTCCTAATTCTTGTAGTGACACATTTAATGTTTCAACAATTTCCAACTTAGGAGCAAAATTTGGATCACAACTTTCAGAACATAACTTTCTTCAATATTCTGGCCTGAGTCTTCATTTTTCTTTAAAAGAGACAATTCTTTTCTACAAGTATGGCAGATTTTGGCATTTTCTGGAACTCCACTCAAATATTCTGTCATCCAGTCTGCAACATTGTGTAATTTCTTTTTGTCTCTTACCTGTGGTTATTCTTTTTAAATGGATTAAAGAACTGTCCAGTAAAGTATCTTTGATCAGCCATAGTTTAAATTATAAATAATACTTACATTTTACCCTAGATTTACAAACACTTAATACTTAGACGGCTTTTAACATTACTGAGTACATTAATTTTAGTATATACAAAATAAAAGAATTTGAAACTAAAATTTCAATTTCCTTTGATTCACTTATGCACTAACAAAAACTCAGTATTACCACTATCTCTTCAACCTACTCCAATAAGACAGATATCTGACTTTGGGGCTGATCAGAATTCACACTGAGCTTGAAACAAGGAAGATGGCGATTTACAAAATATATCTGGACACTTTACATCTGCCAAATGTATCTTAATATATAGTTTTATTCCTTCTTGCTTGATTATACCTAATGGAACATTATCTAGATGTGATAACAAATTTTTATTACATTTTTCATCCTTCTTTTGCAATCATGAGATCATCTTAATGACTACTGAATTACTTACAAGCATTTTAATTTTTTAATAGCAAGTTACCATTCAAATAATTGATAACTGGATTTAATATAGTTACATTTTTAAAAATGATGAGTAA
>JAXGGA010000598.1:0-208406 GCA_038373865.1 Uloborus plumipes
TGTCAGTAATTACTTTCCTCTGGTGCGCAGACGAATATTTTTGGTTTACTAAAGTTACGTAATTTTAACTGGGACTATATAAACAAATTCTTATTAAAGCGAACTTTTTGCTGGTATCCACTTTAGCTTGTGTATTTGTAAGTCAATTCGACATTAATTTTAAGTCAATTCAACGAAAAACTTAAATTTCATTACGGTACATTGCAGTTGATTAATATATGTCTATCGTTGAGGTAAAATAACGGACTAAAAGTAGTAAATGCGAAATTTTTCCCTTGTTGAAGCTCTGCAGCACCATTAACGGACATTTTTTTTGTAACGTATGCTTTATGTACTTTTTGGTTGATTGGAAGTTGATTTGCCGTTATTGCGTGACGCGAAATTACGATGATGACAGGTTGTGATTCAACAGTAGGAAAATTGATTTCAAAAGTTGTATGGCTTTTCTGTCTGAAGTTGGCTCTTCGCGCTACTGTTATTATAGTGCATGCTACTAGGGATGCACCGATAAGCAAATTGGCCGATTACCGATTACCGTTTAATCGGCTGAGCCGATTAATGATAAGGATGATTGTTTTTCTACTACCAATTTTACCATCACTGTTTTTTTCTCTCTTAAACAAATCCAAGTTTAGAAATAGTAAGTAATTTATCTCTGAGAGAATTTTTTTTTCATTTTCCTAGTTTTCACAAAATAATTTCAATGTTTTATCAAATTTCTTAGAACCAACTTTCATATTATTGTCAATAATATAATTAACACATTGTTAGTTATGTTAATTGGACATAAAAATTCAAAAAAAGGGGGAGGAATCTGTGGTAAGCACTCCAATTTAGGAGTACTTTTAATTCATATTTTTAATACTTAGTAGCAATTTAATTCAATACTTTTATTCTTTGAAAATTAGAGGTTATCTAAAAGCACTGTTCTAAGGAGAAAACTATCGCCACATGAAAAATATTGCAACATTGTCTATGTATATTTATTTAAAGTAGGAGAATTAATTAAAAAAAACTTTATATCAACTGTGAGAATTACTATTGCTGTTAATAAAATTATTCATCATTGTTTCTTAGTGAAGGTATACTTTAAAGAATAATATTTGAAAAATATTTTTCGGCCGATTAATCGGCCCGATTTTGCCGATTATTAATAATCGGCAAAGTGGCCGATTATGCCCGATTAATCGGTACTGCCGATTAATCCATCTTACACCATCCATCATTACCTTAATCCATCATTACCATATCTTATGTGGTGTAAAACAGAATAATTCTTACGGATTTCGCATCCTCTCAGTCAACTGATTTGCTAGCTCAAAACATCGGATTTCAGAATTAAAAATATTTCGAAAACTATTCAAATGAATTTTCTGCTTTCAGAATTTTCCTCCCTTCAACGGCAAGTTTTAACTCGTTTCATCTTCCTCTGTTGTAACGCCAATTAGCTTTAATGCAAGAGCAAAACATTTATGTATTTTTAGATACGCTTGCCGACTTTGTCTTGTCGGCTGTTTTAAGAAAATGAGGTTAAAAGATAACAGAGCTGACAGTAATAACGCAATTAACTTATACTTCTCTCGGTGAAAGATGTCGCGTAGTACCTTTGTGTTATGCTCATCCTCACGAAGAGTCTCATGTATTAATTTCTGCCTCTACTTTTTGAAAGTTGTGAACAATCCTCGCTCCCGAGGAAAGACAAGATTCCAATTTTAATATTAGTTTCTGGCTCGGAGAGTCTGAGCTGCCTTGGAATGAAATCGAGTAGTTTTATCTGACAGAACTCGCAGAGCAAAACAAGATCCAAATACTTTCGATATGAGAAATCTCTTGCAATGAGTTTGTTTTGCTTTTTGGAACAAAACATTGGGGCAGAGAACATCTTACGGCTGCGGCGGAAAACTCTGTTTTGATCGCGGAATTTTATTAAGAATTTGGAAATCGAACAACTTAATAGGGAAAAGAAATGAATTCCACCCTCCTTTAGCCAATATTTCAACCTTTTCGAATAAGAAGTGAAGACCGCTTTTTGATATAGCTGAATTTGATTGATGCTTTAAAAAAAAGTAATTAATATAGAGTGGAAGGGGAGAAGAAAAAAATTCCAGAAATGATATTTGGGAGACATTTAACAAAGTTGTGCTTCACCATTTTTTTTTTTTTTTTCGTATGCAAAACGTTTTATGTTTTAATGATTTATTTTTTATATGCATGCAAATGTTTTCGTGCGCAAATTGATATTCTTTTAACTACAGCTCATTCAAAAGCCCAATTAACAATTGCTTCCAGCTGCAAGGTGAATTTCTAAAGATGAAGATTAAAAACCATGTAACTACCACTGAATCGCCACCTCCAAAAATTAATAACGACCTTGAAGTGGCATAAAAGGCATTAAATAATTGTACAAGTATTTTCCGCCAAACTCAAGAGGCAGCTTTTAAGAACTAATTTATTGAAATATATTACTTCATTAATATATTTAGGACTTTTGATTTAAAAAAATAATCAATTCAAGCAAAAAAAAAAAGTGACCATTGCCATTATTTCAAAATGTGGCTTTTAATGAAATTGCAATTACCAGCTTCTGGCTATGACAGAAATTCCCCAGTTTACCCCTTTACTTTGTTGCTTCGATAATTTAGTAAAGTTGATTCTTAAGATCGCATCTTATTCACGTTCATCCTATTTTGGTTCTGGGCTAGTTTTTTGCTCTCCACCCTTTTCCGTTGCCAATAAAAGCACTAATCATCTTTATACAGAATATCCTGCGAAATGCCTTGCACTGGATTTTATTTAGGTTTCATTTACCTTTCTTGTATTCACGAAACAAGCTTATCCTATGCATTGTCCAGAAAGAATTGCTTATTGTTGATAACATTTCTTTTCTCGACCAGCAATAATCAATAATAGATATATACCTTTCACCAGACGAGGAGTTGTGTTATTTTTGCTCGTAAATAGAATTCATTTGTTGCCTATTCTTGTATGGTTTATTTATCGCACGTATCCGTAATTAATTCGTTCCTAATTCTTATGATAGGTTATTAATGCCCCACTTTGAACACGTGTAACGGTCAAAATGTTGTATATGCTCGTCCATGATATTTTTTTGCTTTTGCTGAAATTGTTCTTTGTGAGAGCTTTTTTTCTTCTCGTCTTCATCCCCGCACCCAGTCCATTTCTCTCCAAATTAACAGGAAGAAAGAGAAAAATATAAAAAAATGCTCTTTGAATTGTAGTATTTATGTATTTGTGCATCAGCAGGAGTGGAACTTTTCCTTGGCTTCTTCGGAATTCTGAGGGTTTTTTTTGAATAAAAATATGCATGTTGAGTTTCAGTTTCAAAACTCTTACTTAATTCAGTATCATGATTTCGTATGAGAGAAACAAAATTAGAGTCCGAACGATTGCTAACTTTCAGCTATACACCCTTACCTTCTCTAACCTGAAGCATATCCAACAAAACCTTCCTTGCACACTAATTTGTTAAATGAGACGTAAATTCTTTTTCCTGGTGATTTAAACAATTTTCATGAAGAATGAAAATGTTTGATACAGGAGCGGGGCCCTTATCAATTTGGTTCCCTTTTCGCCATAAAACATAAAAACTTACGCTTCTCTAATTCTATGACTCCCCCCCCCCCCCCCCCCCCGCTCTCCTCCAAAGGGCCGGGTTCCTAGTTTCTGACTAGGTCGACATAGCTTGTCGTCAGTCTTGTTCCTTGGACAAAACTTGGCTGCATGCCTGGTCTGTTCTTGCTTCTAGGTGCTTTACAATACATTTTAGGGATTTTGAACTAAGATCAGTTTTTATTATTTATATTCCATTTTTACGAATGCATATTATACAGTGCCAAACTCTAAACACTAATGGTTATAGCCAGAGTTAGGAGATGGGTGAGTAGATCCACGAAGTTGAAGAATTTAGTATGGGCAGCTAACCAATAAGCAAGAAGGATTGTAAATAAGGAAAGGGATTGAGGCTCCAGTGCAACTTTTTTACTTTGAGCAAAATCGTTTCATTGCCTATATTTGCAATACATACATTAACACGATAGGTAAAACTCATAGTGATTTATAGATTATTACTCGTACAGTCCTAGGTATTCTGATTGATTCGCATGATAATGATCGCTTTTAAAAGATTTCGCCTTCAATTTTTTTTCTGCGATTTAATTTATTGTATATTACGTGTGTCTTCCCTTGAATAGTTTGTTCAAAACCGTTCTGTACTCCATGCATCAAATTGTTGGATCTTTAATTTACTTAAAGATTTAATTTTTTTTATCAATATTAATGCCTAAAAGTCCTTAATTTTTTACTCGATGAAACAAGTTTGAACACCAAGAAAAATTGATCAAGTATTAATGCACTTGAGATGAATCCATACTTTGCGACAGCCTGTCGCAATCATCTTCCACGCGTCGAATAATTTAAAAAGCGTTTCCATCCGCAGACGATTTTGAAAGTTTTGCGTCGGGGTGGGAGATAATAGTTCTCCCTTAAAAATCACGAATAATTACCTTTTCGAGGCATGCGGGAGAGGAGGGAACGGGGGACAGGAATCTGTTAATCGTGGAATTTGTTCCAAGAGAAAAGGGATCTCCGCATTAATCGATAATTGAAAAAGAATTCTTTCTTCCAGTTAAAAGCGCTTTGAAGAAGAAAAGTGTCTTGCGCAAAATAATGACTAGTTGAACGTTCCAGAAACAGATTTTAAAGCCTTCCAAGGAGGACTAATTCAGATAGGTGTTTCCGAATTTTCCTTGTTTTCAGTATCGTTTAGAATCAGCTATTAATTGAAGAATTCTTTCCAACTGTTTTGGAATTCTTCAAGTAGAGAAATACCTTTTCCTTGAATTTGAATGGATTTTTTTTTTTTTTTTTTTTGTACTGAGAAATTATTTTGCAGTAGCAATTAGTATTTCAAATTGCTCGATGTTATATGTTCTCTTAGTATTGTATGTCTCTTTCTTTTTCCTATACCACACGTATCATCCGGATCTCAAGTCTGGGGACTACCTTGATCTCTCATAAAAGTCATAGATAAAAACAATTGAATACTTTTCGACTCAAAAAGTTATGATACTTTATTACAGTAATAGTCTCCTGAGGTCTAGCTTTACAGATAAATTGAGTCGTTGTTGTTTCTTATCCTCTTTAGATCTCAGTCAGATCAACTTCAGTAGGCCGGCGACTGTTAAGAAATCAGTGACTTGTATACTGCCGTACTAAGCACAAAAGTCGTATCTGCACTTTTTTCAAAATTGAGTTATCGTCACTAGGTGGCTCTTTGACGTATTTTACTTAAATACAAAATTATATGGTCAGTCGAGAACGGGGAATATCTTTTAAAACATTCTGAAAAAGTTTCATCTGAATCAAATACATGGTGGCCAAAAACTTTAAAAGAGTAATATTTCAGTTTGAGCTCAACTCCAGATACCACTTTTGCGCTTAGCAGAGCAATAAGAGGAGGAGTTGTTAAGTCCACCTTTGAAAGTCCTATGCATACCAGAATGTACTCGGGAGTTTCTGGATGGTGACAGCATTTTTTACTAGTGGTATGAATAAATTGAGTTATTAAATACTGTAGCCTAAAATGCCGATTGCGTAATTGATGGAGCGCTTTAGTTTTTGATGCTTGCTAATTTTTTTTTTTATCAACTCTTCATACTCTCCTTTTCGTTGGATAAAACCTGAAAAAATGTCACCCCGAACAACAAAACTCCCCCGAAATCGATTAATCAGTTTCTGTATTGCCCCTTAATGCTCCATTGGAGAGATGGGTGAGGAGAAAATATGATAATCCGGAAACGTGGTCGTCTGGGTTCCATATCTGGAGGAACTGTGTCCTAGAGAGAGTAGCGAAGCTTCTCCAACGAGGAATGGCTCGCAATACGAATCGTGATCGGCCTGCGAACGACCCCTTCGGAACGGGTTTCGAACGACGCTCACGTCTCTCGTGTGTTTCTTTTCCATCTCTTCCCGATATAGAAATGGATGGATTCCGATCTTATCCTCTTCCGACTCCACCTGACACTGCGCAGCGGGTAGCCGTGGAAGTTGTCTTCTGGCACGCGAATGCCAAAGTTTGAAGTCTGAATAAACATTTGCTGTTTTCTATTCTCTTACGTTTTATTGAGTGCGTGAATTGTTTTACTTGTCTGATTAACCGGGTACTTAACTAGTCATCTGAGGCGGTGAGAAGCAAAGGGAGGTATAAGTGCACTTTTTGTTAAGTTTTGAGTAAAACGCGTGCAACGGCAGATCCAGAAATGTTCCAATGGGGGTGTGAGTTTTTTTTTCTACCTGCCCCATTTTTTTAGCACATATCCTGTTTAACACATGTTTATTAAAAATGTTGGTCTTCAATTTCGAAAACTTTCCAGATCACAGCCCCGAATCCCAACTACTTCCCATAGTATCATCGAAGACCATCTAAAATTGCCTTTTTTTAACTTCAAAGTCGAAAAACTGCTGGAGAAGAGTCCCTCAAAGGAGGGGCGATCGCCCCCCATCGCCTCTCTTGTGTATCCGCCCTTGAACGCGTGCAACGTTCAAACTGTGAGTAGAATTTCATTGAAAAGTTTTTCTGTCATGGTGTCTAGCAGCATCTGCCAAGGCTGCTAATATTAACACTTGTCCCCAAAACAGAGGAGTTTCTCATATCATTTGTACTAGTTATCTCCATGCGTTTAATTTTAGCACCCATTGCTTCTAGGTAATATGGCGTTGATATTGATCCTGTAATGTACTTCCAATTGTCGAATCAGGATCCAGTTTTTCCTTGTCATTGGTACACTAGGTGGCCAAAAGTATCCGGACACTTTCAAAAATTCACATTTTTACATATAGCTCGAGAAATAAGTGATCAATTGTTCTTTAACTTTAGTCATACAAAATATAGGCTTCACCAAACATTTCCAAGTTGAAATTAAATTACCCTTGCATTTGGGGGACGACAAGAAGGGGGTTGAAAGAAAAACCGCTTTTTGACCATAACTCTTCGAAAATAGCTCGAAATAAGCTATCAATTTCAGTAATTAATTAGCATACTATGTATAATTACTGTACAAATTTTTATGAACGTACCACTCTTACTTCTGAAGATATGAAACATATTTGAAAAAACGGCAATTTTATTTGAAGGGTTTTTGCTCATAACACGCAGAGTTTTTGATCAAACCTTATCACAACTTCAGGAAAGATGACAAAATACAAGAGAAAGAACATACTAAAACCGTAAATAAAAATATTAAAAATTCGATGAGATATATGAACGTTAAAAGTAGGGATGCACCGATTAATCGGCAGTACCGATTAATCGGCCATAATCGGCCATTTTACCGATTATTAATAATCGGCAAACTCGGGCCGATTAATCGGCGGGAAAAATATTCTTTAAATATTATTTTTTAAAGTAAACCTTTACTAAGAAATTATGATGAATAATTTTATTAACAGTAATAATAATCCTCACCGTTGATGTAAAGTTTTTAATACATTAATTCTCCTATTTTGAATAAAAATACACATAGTTAATGTAGCAACATTTTTCATGCGTCGATACTTTTCTCCTTGCTTTTAGATAATCTTCAATTTTCACAAAGAATAAAAGTCTTGAATTACATAGCTACTAATAATTGAAAAATTGAAACTGAAAGAACTTCAAAATTGGATTGCTCACCACACAGACTCCCCTCCTTTTTTTTTTTTTTTTTTGAATTTTCATGTCTTGTTTACATAATTAGCAATGTGTTAATATTATTGACAAGAATATGAAAATTAGTTCAGAGAAATTTGATAAAATTTTGAAATTATTTTGGGAAAATTAGGAAAATAGAAGAAAAAATTAGAAATTATTTCAAAAGTTAGAATTGTAAAAAAAATGAAGAAAAAACTGTAATGGTGAAATTGGTAGTACTGAAAACAACCATTTTAATCATTAATCGGCTTGACCGATTAATCGGCCGATTATCAACTGCCGATTAATCGGTAATCGGTAATCGGCCAATTTGCTTATCGGTGCATCCCTAGTTAAAAGGAAATAATTTTTCACGGCGCATGCGCGAACGACAGAAATTTATAACTACAAAAATATTGTAGCCTGATTTATACTGCATCTTATAAAAAAAGTTTCAGTTGAATATCATGAAAAATGAAAAAGATATCAGCGATCTAGTGAGCTGTATTTCATTCATTCACAGGCAATACATAAATAGTGAGGGTCTGTCCACAAAGAGCTATTTTTAAATTAAAGGTTATTGCGTCGTCTTTCAAAACCAACGTTTCAGAGGGTGTCCGGATACTTTTGGAAACGTACGTATAAGGTCTTTTGGGCCGAACAGACGAAATGTGACTTCTATGCCGAATATAAATTTTCAAACTGTATACAATTTGACATTGAAAAAAAATGATCGATTGTCACCACACTATTTGTGGACAACCCCTCACTATTTATGTATTGTCTGCGACTGAATGAAATACAGCTCACTAGATCGCTGATATCTTTTTCATTTTTCATGATATTCAACTGAAACTTTTTTTATAAGATGCAGTATAAATCAGGCTACAATATTTTTGTAGTTATAAATTTCTGTCGTTCGCGCATGCGCCGTGAAAAATTATTTCCTTTTAACGTTCATATCTCATCGAATTTTTACTATTTTTATTTACCGCTTTAGTATGTTCTTTCTCTTGTATTTTGTCATCTTTCCTGAAGTTGTGATAAGGTTTGATCAAAAACTCTGCGTGTTATGAGCAAAAACCCTTCAAATAAAATTGCCGTTTTTTCAAAAATGTTTCATATCTTCAGAAGTAAGAGTGGTACGTTCATTAAAATTTGTACAGTAATTATACATAGTATGCTAATTAATTACTGAAATTGATAGCTTATTCCGAGCTATTTTCGAAGAGTTATGGTCAAAAAGCGGTTTTTCTTTCAACCCCCTTCTTGTCGTCCCCCAAATGCAAGGGTAATTTAATTTCAAGTTGGAAATGTTCGGTGAAGTCTATATTTTGTATGACTAAAGTTAAAGAACAATTGATCACTTATTTCTCGAGCTATATGTAAGAATGTGAATTTTTGAAAGTGTCCGGATACTTTTGGCCACCTAGTGTATTTCGTTGTGGTTATATGCAGATCTGGTATGACTCCCCTGTTAAAAACTAACTGAAGGATTATAGTTGTTCTTAGTTACAACTACTAGTGCCCCAAGCATCCATCTGCTATGGGAGGGGAAGGGGTATAATAGTATTTACATGTACAATAAAATACGATATTACTTCTGGCAATGCATGTATTTAAAAGAATTGGTTTTAGTGCATTGACCACTAATCCACTTTACTACATCCCTGTTAAAAATTTTAAGCCATTTACATTCTTTATTTTACATTCACATTATTTACCAAAAAAAGCCTTTCACTGAAAGAGTAGGTTCAATGAATTTGTTCAGTAAAAAAAAAGAAAAATAGTAAAAGCTAGTTACATTACTGTAAATAAAGTTAACCATTTTGCCACTTTGGCAAAAAAAGGCAAAAGGGTATTTTTACCAGGACGGTTTTACCGGGGGTTTTTCCGTGGTTTTTTCCACCCTTAGTAAAAATTTGCCAACCCTATCCTATCGAGCATAAATATAATATTTTTTGCTTATAAAGTTATGTATATTTAGTTGTACCGGCATTTTAAAATGTACAGCACTTGAAGTTTTTTTTATATGGAATGGAAATTTTGTGATTAATTCATGTCTTCGTTTATGAACATTTCCTTTTACTTAATTTAAATTGCTTCCTACCCCCGCACCTCTCAGTTATTGAGTTGCAGGTTAACAAATGCTTAAAAATTTCCTTCGAGTTTGTTAGCTTAATTTTCATAAACTTCGGATAAGAAAATGAAGGAAATGTTTTTCTTCAAGAGCTTTTCGTTTTCAGAATAATTTATCGATATTTTCTTGGTTTTTTACGTTAACCAATATCAAATTGCTAATGAAGTCTTGCGGTAGTATTGAAATATTGATAATCAATATTGATTGCGGAAAAAAGAAAATGGATTTGCGAAGTGACTTCGTTAGAATTATGATTGCTCCGCAAATGGCTTTTTTTAAATAAATGTTCCTTGGCTGCTTCAGATGTTTCATCAGCATTCTGTTTTTGTATTTTCTCTTAATTATCTTTCTTTATATTTAGGGCTTGTTTGATGGAAGCTTTTTACTTCCTGTTACGTAGTAAAGGAAGTATTGTGATCGCGAAAAGAAATTCACTAAAATTTGGGTCTAAATTTTGACTTTGCTAAACCCCGAATGGATGTTGAGTAGTTTTTTCGACCTGTCAGCACGTGTATATGTATTTGCCAACATATAACCAGCCGAAAAATAATTTTCAACCACCCCCTGGAAAATTACGAGTTTTCTCGTGACGTCTGTATGTTCGTATGTATGTGCGTATGTATGTATGTATGTCGCATAACTCAAAAACTATATGCCGTAGAAGCTTCTAGTTTTGTATGTAAGCTCTGAGAGGAGTCTAGTTGTGCACCTCCCCTTGTGGTTGCATTCGAATATTCCTAAGGGGGTATTTTACCCCTTTTTTGGGGTAAATCAGTGTTAATTTCAATGCAGACTGAATTGATATGAATTGGCGCGACCACTTGGCGATATATCGCCAAGCTTTTGGTCGCCAAGTGTTTGACGCCAACTTGGCGAGAAATTTGGCGAAAAAAATAGTTTTTGAATTTGGGTTTAATTTGGGGCTATTGGCGATATTTTGCAAAAAAGCAACTGAATGGTTTTAAAATCTGCGACATTTAGGAAATTAAGAATTGTAAAACATTTTTGCGTTGTTTCGTGGCAAACTAGGAGTATAAATATTTAATTGTTATCTTGATCACTCCAAGCACTATTACACGTAAAAGGAGTGTAGGTAGTGTAAAAATGTTTATCTGGTATGGACCCCAGTCCATATCAGATAAACATTTTTAATAGAAAAAATTTATTGGTCATTTTTTTATATAACTTTTATGTTTTGGAGTTGTCCATTTTTTATCAGACGGTCTCAAAAAGCAGTGAAAAAAGCACGAGATTTTTTGAACGTTTCTGTTAATGGCTGACTCCGGAGAAACAGCAATTTAATGTTTCCCGGTGTTAAAATGTTAAAGGAGAAAACTTTATCTCTTTTCATTGTTTGTTTATTTAGTTAGAAGATAAATTGAGACTATCATAATTTCATAAAGTACACTAAACATTTAAGAAAAATTTTTATGTTGGAAAAAAGCTATTAATTTAGTAGAAGGAATTCGAAACCTTGAATTTTTGGAAATAACTATAAGCATTTAATTTTTTCCTTCTCTTATTTAAGACTAAGTTCGGGAAGTGCGAAACAGTTTCAAATCCAATGCTACTATTAACAGTTTAAAAAAGGATTTAAAAACGTTCCCATAGGCTAAACTAGCGATTGATCGGATATACTGTAGATTTATCTTTCTAGCAGTCATTTCTTATTTTTTTTTCTGTTTGTGTTGCCGAATTATAGTCTTACTTATTTAATTTGTAAAATGTAATATTTTTCATTTTCTAAACATCCTCACAAACTTCTCTCCTGTAAAATAATATTTTAAAGATGCTGATGAAAAGCATATCTCCTCAACTTTGCTGATTATGCCATTTCTCTTGCAGCAACTTCAAATCAACGACGAATTCTGCGGCATGGACGTGAACACACCTTTAGGAGGCAGCATGCCTGTGGAGGCTTCCCCTGTCCTGCGATTCTCCGGCATCCTGTTGACAGCAGTGGCTGCCACCTCCACGCACGACTATACAGTCACCTTCCTCGGAACGTCCACTGGACATCTCAAAAAGGTAAGAGATCAGCCATCTTCGTGATTTTTAAAAACTGTTTTTTTTTTTCTGACTTCCTCTGTCATCAATTTCACATTTTGCTTTCGGTTGCCGAGTTAAAGTGAGCCCGGCGAAATGTACGACACTTCCGCTTTCATCTGCGCAGAGCTCTTGAAGTCTTATGAATGTTACGTAGATGTGTCTTCACTGGTCCTGTGGTCAAAGTGCTTGCATTGCTCTGTACGCCGTTCGGGGTCGGGTACTGGGGTGGGTCAAGATTTTTATTTCGAAGTTGTAATAGCGTGGAAAAGTTGCGAATTATGAAGACAAAAAGAAGGGAAACAAAATTAACTTTAATACTTTTTAGTGGCAATCAAGCTTATAGAAAGTCTTTAAATTTAAAAAGCTTTTTTGTTCAAGTTTGACGTAAAATTCGAGTTTGACGAAATGCGCATTTGCGCTTCACTCTACAATCAAGTTTGATGCTCTCTGTTTATTTGCAATGCTGTTGCGCACCATCGTCACATGGCAGCTAGCAAGCTTTAAAACATGGGTTATATAAAAGGTCCAATGGGAAATACAGAACGTATGTACTGCCGTCGTAATTTAAAAGGCCCTTTATCCAAATTATGCTGCCATTCATTTTTACAGAGTTTTTGTTTGTTCAAATTTCATATAGTTATCAAAGAAATTTAAAATTTTGTGTTTTTGCGAATGAACCAAAACATTTTTTTAAAGTGCAATTGCATTTATGGGAGTTAAAAATTTGTCTTCTAGTTTTTTCCGACATTTTTTCCCCTTTGAGATAGGACTTTTTTTATGACGGTAGTGTAACAGTTCTGTCTAAACTCTAAACGACACACAGATTTGTAGTTTACGCTTCACAGAACTGACACCGACCTAAGTCGTTCCCATGTTTTTCATGCTGTTAAATCGTGATTAAATGAGCTATCAGAAAAAAACTTACGTTTTTTACATTTTTCAAAACACTTTTTAAGAAAATGTACTGAATTTAACTTTTTATAAATTAGAAAAATTAGTTTAAAGTCATATTTTTTAATCAGGGGAAAACTTTCAGAATGACAAGTATTTTAAAATACTTCTTAGGGGCTTAGGTAATTCCATGAACTGAATTTAAATAAACAAAAAAAAAAAAAAAAAAAGAAAAGAAAAGAAAATAGTAATATGAGATTTAGAACATAATAGATGCACAATCTTAGATGATGTTGAATATTTCTCTAAACTCCGTTATGCATTGTGTGAATTATAAATAGCTTCAAATTTGAAATATTTCATTGAAGTTTAAAATATTTTTCAAACTTCTCTTGAAGTTTTACGATTTAGTTTTGGACCAAAGTATTTCGCCCCTTTTTCAGTCAAAAGGAAAAACCTGCCTTCTAACTACAATTTCGAATCCTATGAAGAGGTTAACCCCACAATCTCTCGCTAAAACAGCAACTGTTAATTTTGAAACATAAATATCTGAAAAAATAATTGCTAAGTAGCCTTGTTTTTCTCTTTGTGGAAGAAAAAAAAATACATTGTGAAACTTGTTGCAATTAGCTTTGTTTTTCAATATACTGATGTTTAATTAACTTCTACTACGTACATCTTTTATTTTCATTTATTTATTTATGCTTTTGTTTGAAATTGGCTACCCAAGTTGACAATTGTTTTTTTTTTTTTTTCCATTCATCTGCATTTAAAGCATTTGCGCAGTTTCAACAAAATTCTTGTTGCAATCCGAACATTGGATTCTTGTTCGAAATTCCTGTATTGTTCTAAAATAAGTGGCATCTCTGGAGGCTGGTTCCGTTCTTCGATCAATTGTTTGCCTGCTATTGTTTCCGTACACTTTTAACAAAAGCCGCTTCTGAAAAAAAGAAGAAAAGAGAGGAAAAAAAGAAAAAAACTCATCAAGTGCTGTTAGAACAATTAAATCTAGGAGTCGTGACTATTTGCGCGCTTTTTGGTAACTTCATTTGTTTTTAGCGGTACGCTGTTTCAGCGGATTCTTGAAGAGCCTCGCTCGAGGTGTAGTTTCTGGAGCCCTTGTAAGTTTCGTGGATTATTTTTCGGGCTCGCATTGTTTCTCAAGTGCTTCGGAAGGTGTGATTATAAGAGTTCAGATTATTCTCTACTCGAATTGGTTGCGGATTTTCACGTTGATTGTCTCGTTAAATCATTGTGCATTGTTAAGTGAGGTGGCTAGGGTATAATTTTGTCGCTACTGCTAATACAGAGTTGTAAACTGAACAAATAACTAAAGCGGAAAGTACTCGATTACAATAATGCGTACTGAAATTAAAATTAATTTAACATTCTATTTCTACACTGTCCGATGTTAGAAATATAATTTGACTGGCAGATGACTGCCTTTAGAGCAATTTAGTTTTTGACTGGAATCAACTATAGGTTAAGAACTTAGCCGAAACATTTCTATACTGGTGGTGTTGCAAAGTGAAAAATCTTCTACCATTTTGCTGTCCTCCTATTCCTTTAGCCAAAATCTCCAATTAACTTTTAATCACATTGCAAGAACTGTTGATGTTCCCTTTTAATAGTTGGGATTTAAATAGCTATCTTTACTCCTAGTAATGGTGGTATTGGAGAGACATTTTTGATTGTCTTTGAATTTTTTTAAAACGTAATTTCCTTCTCATTTTGTATTTTATATTTTAAATGAAGAGAAGAAAACAGTTTGCTCTCTGAAACCTTTTTTCTTCTCAGTAATTTACAACACAACTTTTTTTTTAATCCTTTGTCATCCAATTTTTACCTCTTTGTTTTAATTTGCTTCATTTAGCAAGTAGATGGCTAATACATATGTCTTACTATTTTGACTCAGGGCAGATGCTTTTGATTCTCCTCATAATTCATTGTCTAATTAGAAGATACACTTGCTAATAAATCTTAATATATTACGTTTACGATTTCAAGCATGTTTTTTAATGTCCCTAAAGTTTCGTGTTAAAACGTGATTTATCAAGATCACTCAATGTCATTACATTTTTGAAGCAAAAATGAACTGTTACTTTTTTTTCTGGAAGACTCCAGACATCTGTAAAGACATTCATTTTATGAAAAGAAAGATATTTAACATTTGTCTTTTCAATCAATAAAGTTCTGAGGATTTTTTCCCCCTCTTGTCTCTGTTTTCATTCCTTTTGCAGATGGGTTTTCTTTTATATCGTTCACTTTCATTTTTGAGTAATGATTTCGGAGAGGTTTAAGAATAGTTACGAATGCGATTATTGCTCCTTTATAGGATAATTTTGTATATTTTTATTCTTCCTTGTCTTTATTATTCTTGAATGTTCTTTTACATAGCCTACGTATATTTAATAAGTTTATTGAAACAAAAGTTAACAAATCAACTGATGCTGCGAAGTCCCTTTAAAAACAATTGTTTGTTCAAAAAAACTTGCTTTGTTTGGAGCCTGTAGCACACAAACTAAGTCAGCATCGGATAATATTTGAAATTATCTGCGGCGTAGAGCAGTTTACCCCCCCCCCCCTCTCTCTCCCCACAACCGCCTTTTTTTTTTTTTTGACCATGCTTAGAATTTTTCAGCTTTATTACAGTCAGATTAGTTTTCATATTACTCTCTTCGTCATGTTTCATTATTTAAAAATAATATTCCTTCTCGATACGTCATTGTTCGTTAAAACGCAAATCCGAAAAACCCAAACAGAACAGATTACAAGAAACATGTATTGATTCATGATACTCCAAACAGAATAAGAAATAATTTTCAACAGTAGTACGTTACTGAAAAATATAGTTTATTATTCTTTCTTTCGCAAAAAAGCATGAGTGAACGTTTTATTCCTTTCTAAAATAATTGCTGATTTGACCCTTTAGAGCTTCATATTGATTCCCGCTGAAATATTTCTTCCTTGTTAGATAAAATCCTCTCACTAGTGCCCAATTCTTAATTGCTAGGAATAAGAAGAAAACTCCGTCTCGCTTTCAATACGAAATCGAATCAGCTTTTGCTGAGAAGTGCAATTCCACCTCATTTCATCTCTAACAGCTCTCGATTTTTCTAAATGGGGTAATATGTACCAAAAAGATGGAAAAAGTGGCAGAGAGAAAAATGGCGTCATTTTGCCTTTCATATTGATCAGATGCTTTTGCATCGTTTTGGCGCGCGATTCCTCGCAAAACTGGAATGTGTTCTTAGTTTTCTGTACCTAAATCTTCTCCATCATCTTCGAAAATGTTTATTGGTTTATTAAATTTATTTTTACGGCTACGTACTGTACTTAATATGTAGCCCACCCCGGGAGAAAGATTATATGAAGGTTATAAAATCATTACTTCCGATTACTGGAATGTGTACTGGTTAGAACTGGCATGTGTACTTAGTTTCCTGTACCTAAATCTTCTCCATCATCTTCGAAAATGTTTGTTGGCTTATTAAATTTATGATTTTTTTTTAGGCTACGTACTGTCTTAATGTGTAGCCCACCCCGGGAAAAAGATTATATGAAGGTTGTAAAAACATTACTTCCGATTAGGTCTGGCTATATGGGAGAGGGTATATCCATGTAAATATTTACCCCGATTCTCCCCTCCTTTTAGTGTCGTTCAATAGCCGTAACAGCCTATCCCAATTAGATGGAAACCCACAAGAGCAAATAGAACGTTCTCCTCTTTTAGCGAATAAAGCCTTTTATGTTGCCAACAGAAACGCAGAAACAAAAGCTTACTCTTTTAAGCTCAGCGAAAGCGAAACAGTTTCTGCGACTTCAGACGATAATAATTTCAAATTTACTTGGAAATTAATAGGGGAATCCACTAACAATGGCGTTTTGATTAGCCTGCTTATGTTAGGAGGAGGTGTAATTCGTATTATTGTGTTCGGAAGCAAAACTACTCTTTGGTAATTTTTAATTGTTTCCATTTTCCGTGCAACCGAAAGAGATAGGAGGTGTGAATGACTCGTTTATTTTGCAGTATTCGGTTAAAAGAAAGAATGTATTGTTTGCTTGTTCTGGTAACGCTACTTACTTCAACATATAACTGAATTTAACAAATATTTGCGATTTCTGGGAAACAGTTGTATAATGAATTGCGCCGCGAATCTTTTGCTCCTAACTCTTCATAATGCATATTTTGGAAATGAAATTAATACAATGAAAGTCAATTTCTAAGCTTAGAAATTTATCTTTTGTGAAGTATGCACTTCAAATTGTAAAAATGCTGGAAATTTTTATTAAAACTGTCTTTATGGATGGGTGTAATATTCCGTGCCCGCTCCAAAAAGAAAGCAGCTAAAATTTGTCTCTTTATTCAAAGCTTTGAGGCTAAATGTTAGAAAAAAAAATGTAAAGAATTGTTTGCGAATTTGTAAAGCATTTCGCACATCCGTACTTTTAAAATTTTTATTTCAAACCAAACCTAAAATTAAGCTTTGAGGTGAGTATAACGGTCGTTTTCATTAATGAGATTTACTCTGAAGCTTGTATTAATGAATAAACGCTCCTGCTCCGCATAAAATAAGAAAAGCTCGCATTTCGAAAGGAGTACGGAAGGAGCTTTCTGGATTTTAATATCCTAATTTAAAATCGCTTTTCATAATTTGTTTCTGAAATTGCCTTTTAACGTGCAACTCTTAATGTAAGGAATATTATTGTCGCTTATCATTTTAGAAAAGCGTATTCGACTTTTGTTTGTTTCTGAGCTTGGTGTGTTTCTTACTAATTCTTGTATCTGTAATTATGTTTTTAACTGATGCATCTGTCATAATACTGCCACAAGTCACTTACATTGTGGATTTTTGTTCGGTGGGACTTTAGGAAAAATCCTTGAGGCTAGTTCGTTAACTTATGAATTTTAGAAAAACCGTGAAAGGTAAATAGTGAAAACGGTTTCTACTTGTGATATCATTAAGCCTGTCCTCAAACGAAACTATTTAAAATTAACGAGCGGCGCTGCCCTGTGTTGCACGTTGTACCTTGAAAATAAAAGTTGTACCAAGCGACGCATATTCAAACAATAAGGATTAATTAAAAATGAGTAAAAAAAGTAAAATTTCCCGTGAACGTGTAGAAAAGAGCAAATTTAGGGCTAAAATTTTAAATTTTACCCTTTTCGGATTTTTTTTTTAAATTCCAAAAGTCATTGTTATTAATACGCCTAGACATTCGGTTTCACGGATTTTTTGGCGAAAATTCCCCTCAGTCATATCGCACATCCAGAATGAAAGGGGCACATCTCAAAAAATGCATTTTTTGGAAATATGTTTAAATAGCGTACCTTAGTACACCTTACATGAGAAACCGACCCTTTTTTTTCTAGTGTTAACAGTCGCAGCTAAAAGGCAACTTATGCCCTTATCATTCTCCAGATTCTGCCGATTGTGAAGGGAGAATTGAGTTTGAAAGGGGCACATCTTTGATAATCTGAGTTCGCCGAGCGGAATTGGTGCAAATTATGGCTAGTACTCTTTTTTTTTAACCAATTAAGAAAACCGTAATTTTGCTTTTTTTTGAAGTGACACTCGTTTTATTGTTCGTTATTAAGTATAAATTGTTTGTGCATAATTACTTTATGAAGGGTTCCTTTTTTTAGAATAAGAAGAATAGTATTATGTAACCTAACGTCAAATCATTAGGAATTAAAATTTGATTTAATATCGCTCTGAAATGAAACAGCGATAGGAAGTATCAGTTGACAAAATGTTTCACATTTCAAATAAAATAAATGTATCTAAAAATCCTTAGAACACTTTTTCCTTAGGGAAAACTTGCAATTTTTTAATGTACTAAAATTTCCTATATTTCATACAGTACATTCTATCATTACAGCTAATTCAAAAAGAATGTATAAAAATATTTTTGGTAAAACTAAGCATCATGACTTCAGTGCATAATTAACCGTTTTAAATTCTACAGTCGAAAAATAAGTGAATCTAATTATTTTTTATTAGTTTTGTTTATCAGCTTCTATGCTTTTATATTTAAAAAAATTGCTATTAAATTGAAAACAGTAACGTATTACCTAATTTGTTGATTAAATACTTTTAGAACTATTTTATAACTCTACTACACAGAACCCTTTTTGTTAAAAGCTACAAACTTGAAAGTAACTTTGTCACACATTTAGAATTACTATACTTATTTAAGCACAACGTTTAAACTACAAGCAAGGTCAATATTGAGAAATCAAAACACAAAAACAAAAAAAAAAATCTGCAAACGATTTAGAGATACGTTATTTTTTTTAATAAATTTGAAATTCTTCGTACTATTTTTTCCCTTCGACTTTTTTGAATAGATCGTCTGCTTTGCGTTTAAACCTTCTGAAATGTTAAATGGAATCATAAAAAAGAAAGAAAACTATAATTGCTGTTGACTTTCTGCGAACAAAAACTGAAGGCATTGGGAAGTGCGCATCCTAAACCTATCTCCCCTTTTTCAAATGGAAGCGTTCGTGGCTGCCACAGCCAGGCGCACAATACGCAAACAGACAGTAGTTATTACTTTTTTACTTTCTTGTAAGTAGTACAGGAAGTAATGTTTTCTCGAAAAGATTTGCATTCAACTGCGGCCTAAATTTCTACTTTACTCGTTCTCGAAGAATGTCTTTTTTTTTTTGGCGCATCCGACCGTGCATACGTACGTATAAAAGTATAAGCAACTAAAATGCCCTTTTTTTCCCATTATCGAGTTAATTATCACGAGTTGTCTCGTGATGCGTAGGAATCAGGTATAAATCAAAATCCCAACAAAAAGTAGTGTAAAAATTAGCCTGTAGAAAAGAGAAATTTTATGATTTTAAAGTTTAATTTAGGCCTTTTCGGATTTCGTAAAATTTCAGCCACTGTAATTAATAATGTAAGTATTCCACTTAAAAGATTTTCTTGCAACTCTCAGCCCCCCTCTCGTAAGCAGATTGAAAGAACCCTGGCGTGACATTCTGAGCATGAAAGGACCTACGTGCCAAATGTGGCTCAAATCCGTTGTAATTTTGGGATTTGTATGAAGAACCCCCCTTCCTTGGGGGGAGGCGGTTGTTCTCACTCGCGGATAAAAAAAAGGCCCGATATAAATTGCACAAAACATGTATCATTAAAAAGTGTAGGTTAAAATCATGACAAGAATTTCAAAAAAAAAATTAAATGGTGTACAAACCGATGCCCGTAAGAATAGCTATTTTGAGATGTGCCCCTTTCATTCTCCACGAAAATGGAGAATGAAAGGGGCACTTCTCATTAATTACCGACTTATTTAAAATTGATCGGGAAACGCAAACCATAGTCACCTAGCAGAACCTTTAAGCAACCAATCAATGAGAGTTTATCTAATTTCAATAGTTATTAGAGTCAGGGCAAGGATTTAAAAAAGTTTAAATTTTCAAATCGATTTTTCTCAAAACAGCTATTTTGAGATGTGCCCCTTTCATTCTGGATGTGCGATATGTCAAACTACCTCTGAGCCAAATTTGGCAAAGATTCGACTTAAACTAAATTTTCAAAAGGAACATGCACACATATATAAACATTTGTATCAAAATAGATTTAAAACTACGTTGTTAAAGGCTTTTTTTTTTCTCCTCCACGCCCCACCTCTTAGCATAGAGCGTTAGGGTCCGCGGAGCGGGCCCCCGCATGACCGAGCGTGGAACGTTGTTAAAGGCTGGGTGTGGAGGGGGGTTGAGGGTGGCCTAGCTGACGCAGAAAAATAATAACTGCTTTATTTACTATATTATCAAGTATCCATAGTAGCCGACTGAGAACAGAACATTAAAAGGCATTGTATAATTGACGATATAACTAGTCCATGAAGCGACCATATGTTTTTAAATATATGAACACATTAGTAACAGCAAGATAAGCTGAAATTAAAGTTGAGAGAATTCAGTGCTTGATAGTCATCATTAACTCATTAAATAATCGTCATATGATTAAATACCGATTCGAGAAAAGCTTTGTTGTGAAATCTACCAATTAGAAATGAAACATACAAGTGAAAAGAAAAGTAAGGAAAGAAACCCACAAATATGGGAGAACATTTTTCTCGTGTCTTTATTTTCCAATTTCGAATCTCCATAAATCAAGCCATGTCACTGCAGCCCTTTACTTATGCTCTATTTATGACCCGTCATTTTGTTTCGGTGGCCGAAATCATTGCGACCTCTGCGGCTGAGCGGAAAACTCTTTTAGCGTGCCAGCGAAGATTGCTCTTACTTATAATTACCGCAGGAGTTTCTTTGTTTCGTCTGCAATCTAATCACGGCACTTCCTCATTTGGCTCCTTATTAATTAATTGGCGTTCCATCTGGAGAAAGCCGCCCGCCCGTAAAACAGCATCCCGATCCATCAGGAGGATCCTCGGACAAGAAACAACAAACCATTCCGGCCAGCTATTATCCGGGGCGAGCGTTAATCGCGTTACGCCCTTATCTCTAAGTGCTGCGCCACTAAAAGCGGGCTGGGAATTTAATTAAAGACTATTTCGAGTGTCTCTGTCCCGCCTAATGGGACCAGGGATAAAAATTGTCGCCCCGTGCCGCACCACTTTTTCCACTCCACTCTACCTCAATTTGCTTCTTTCCGCCGCTGCAATCCTTTCCCGTTTTATAACATTAGGTTCGGGAAGAAAATCTCGGCTCATTCTTTACGAGTGAGAAAAGCTGAAATTCAAATTTGTTTCTCCGTTAGTGCCGACATTAAAGAGAGCCTCATAAAATACTAGTGCATTGAACTTTAAGTGATTTCTCTACTGTTCAATTTGCCATGTGCTGAAGGGGGAAAAAATATTTTTCACGTTTCTTGAATTATCAATTCAAGTTAACTCGGAAAGAAGTGTTCTGTGACACATTTGTTCACAAAAAAATCGATTCGTATTTTTGAGAAGATTGAATCTAAATAATATATTTGCTTGCTGTCGACACTTGAACTTGGCTTCACTTTAGGTTGACTAGAAGAAATTAATACCCTATAAACCTGCAGTACCGTATTGCAGAAATTAAAATCCATGTTGCGCGAAAATTGTTGGCTAAATAAACGTGGTATATCACGATTTTTCTGTTCAGACTCATCGAAACTTTCCAACACATTTAAATCATTTGTTCACGGTATTACTAACTGTTTTACAGAATTTTCACTATAAATAAACCTATGTGCTTTCAGTCATTGCAACATTTCGAACTGGATCTAAAAATATACCATGTATTACCACGCATCAAATACTTACTATAATTCATGAAAATGCACCAAAAAAAAAAAAAGAAAGAAACTGAAATAGTACTGCTATTTTTTCTTCCTCAAGACACTTGCGTGCACCTTCCACATAGCTTAGAGAACCTCCATGCACCCAAAATTTGAGTTTTAGCCTCTATGTTTAATGGTTAGTTTTTGGGACGAGCTCAAAAACTATTTTCATGAGCGTATTTAGTTTAGTAGTGATTTTCTGTTGGAGCTATCCTTTTGTATTAAAAGCAAGTGGTTGTAATGCAGTTTGAAGAGAAAAAGAAATGTTTTTTGAACTTAAAAATAAAAATAAATAAAATTAAAAAATCGTGCATTCAAAAGAAAAAGAATAGTGCAATGAATGTTTCTTTTTTTTTTTCAATCGTAGGAGGGTCGTTGCTTTCAGAAAGAAGGTGGAAATTGGATTATGTGTGCCACTCAATTACACTTTTCACCATAATAGGTGAAGAGGTTCCGGAAACATTACCAAATCCTTATTAGCTCATCTCTTAATCTTGATTAATGACAAATCTCGGAAGAACAGCGGCCTGCAAACTTTTCTTTTATCAGCTTTCAGACTCGAGTGTTGATCCGTTGAACCAACAGATTAAAGTGGCCTATCTCCCACTTCCTTAGCGTTTCTCGCGTAAATACACACAAGAGAGGTCTGGGAGAAGAGCTAAGTCCCTTACGTCGCGGTACGTCTCGCAGTCGTGACGTGTGCACATAAAAGAAGCGCTCTCCTTCCAATAACAAACTCCGAAAGCTGTAGTGGAGGATAATAAAATCATGGTTGAAAGTTTGTTGGATGGAGGTGTTTACACGAGAGATTTCAGTGGGGGAGACGACGGGGGATCTGTTATGCACCCCCACGATAAAGGACGAGGTGAAATGCACACAAGTTAAACTCACACGCAACTTATTGTAAAGTAAATGCCATAACCGTTATGGAGGCTGGCGTACAATAGGTGTACAACTTTCTGCGTCAATAAACCTGTGTCGATGAACAACGATAAGCCACTTACATGGCTTTTGATTAACCACTTTCAGCAAATATGTTACTGATAGTGCAGCAAATGTATGGTCTTCCGGAATTGTGTAAGGAGCTGCAGCAACCATTTTATTTTATTTACTACGCTCTGGCTCCGGCATCTTAGTACTTGCTTTAGCTTTGCTTCGTGCTCTTAATTATTTTAATATCCTCGTATGATTGAAATCAATTATAAACCTAAACTAAACGTAATCGCGAAGAAAATTCTGCTGTCTATCAAGACTGCAGGATTACCGGCTTTTCTGGCCTCAAGCTCTCAACAAAGTCGTAAGGGAATCCGATACCAACCAGAAAGGCACCGGCATTTGTACTTGGGTTAAATGTCAACTAATGAGAACACAAATACACAGTACGAAAAGGACAAATCATACTAAAACTAGAAGCCAAGGATGAAAAAAAAAGTCATAAGAGCGATAAGTCAGGTAAAATAAAATTAAAAAATATATTATAAAATTTGTTTTGAAAAAAGTTTATAAAATTTATCAAGAAACATTTTTTGTGTAAAAGTCATTTTATATTATATATATATATATATATATATATATATATATATATATATATATATATATATATATATATATATATATATATATATATATATATATATATATATATATATATATATATATATATATATAATCACATTCATCAAATACATATAATCATCTTCAGGATATCCGAGAAGAAAATGGAGTGCTGGAAAACTACTGCTGAAAGAAAATTTACCAAATATAGTAAAACTAGCTGCCAGGGCAGCTAGATTAGCTTCCTGTGGCATGTTGATGCATAACGTCCCCCTTCTAACTTTTACCTCATTCTGAAGTTATATTATTTGATATAATTTAATGTTCATTCGATTTCAAGATATACCACGCACGTGACCCGGCGTTGCACGGGCACTTCGTGCCCTGAAAGTAGTGAGGAAAACTTCAAGAAACTACTCCCCGCCAAGGCGGCTCGCTAACAGGTGCTTCACGCCTTTACTTTTTTCCTATATAAAAAAATCATTCGAATTATTGTGATGCTTCACGCCTTCAAGATGGTGAGGACAGAGTCAGTAAGTTCAGCTCGCTCAAAGGAAAAAAGCAAACATAGATACTCAGTTTTTAATATAAGTAGATGGCTTTTCAACAAATGAATGTTTCAAAATATTACAAGTAGCTAGCGATAAAAATACTATGTAAGTGGATCGCTTATGAGTTTCGTGTTTGATTTAGTTAAGCCTTTATTCAAAATTCTCATTATCATTGTTATCACTGTTTCATAGCAACAACGTTTCAACAATGGATTTCATATTTAATCATTTATTAGACTTAATCGCTTTCAATTTGACTACTTATTAATTGATATCTTCGCTAATTAAAATCGTATAATTATATAAATTGAAACTAATGAAGCCTGAAAAATTACCTATCTATCGATACCTGGTTCGACTTTCAGTTCAGTGGCGTTCAGGAGAAAAAAGCGTGACATAGATAGAAAGAAAGATACTCAGTTTTTAATATAAGTAGATTCCCCAAATCAGGGTTATGAACCGAAAAACATTTGCTAATCGTTTTAGTAGAAAAATTAAAAGCGAGGGACTGAAGTTAAACAAAGCTGTGCAATATAACTGCATGTGAGTTTCTAATGTTTTACGTAATTTTCGTATTCTTTCAGACCACGTTTGAGGCACGTTTAGTTTGACCTTTAAAAGAAAGACACATTTGCAACAAATGATAGCCATTTTCTGCAAAACTTAATCGGGTATTTTAAATTTATAAACTTAATATAATGTACAGAAGAAAATACAGTATCAAAGAGGACTTTTCAGTGCTTTCGCTTTTTGAAAACGGACTAATGGATCAAAAGGTATAACAGTAGTTCAGTAGACGTAGATACAGTAACATAACGGAAGACATTACCATTGTTTTACTGAGTTAAAATGTTATTTAGTTTCTAGAAATCATACTGTTTGCTATTTTCATTTATTTATTAATTTATTTGTTTTTGATAATTCATCAAATTGTGCTTAATCGAAGGTTAAATTCGCAACAGATAACGTAACAAGGTTTTGAAAAGAAAAAGAAAAAATTATATCCGAAAGCTTATGAAGTCAGTTCCACACACAACGAAAAAGAGATTGGGTCTTAAAATAAATTCTTGACAAGTCTCAGTTGTGCACAATTTTTAATTAACTACAAAATGCGCTTAGAACAAAAATAATGAAACGAATTAGTGAAGTTAAGTCTTTTAATATTGGTCATAATTAAACAATTCTTTTTATGATACGCGTTTTATTTTTTTTATATGTGTATTTAGGGAAATGAACAGAGTGCAGTTTAAAAAATGAACACCGTAATCGAATGCCATTTGCTGAAATGACGAAAAAAGACAAGGAATTATCATTTTTCCACTGTTGATTAATCCTTTGTCTCGAAGCAAAGGGTAGGAGGAATAAGATGCAAGCAAATATCCTGCTTAAAAATTCTGGAAAATAAAAGCTTCCTACACCAATTAAAAAAGGGATGTAAAAACTCTGGCAACAAATAATTAAAAAGTGATGTTCATTAAAAAGAAAAAGCGGAGTCGAATTCGGTAATATTTCTTCCTTCTCAAAGACTTTAATTTACTCTAGCAGGGAATCTGTTCATGTTTTTCTCGATTGTTCTCTGTTAATGAATGACGCAGAACTACGGGTTAATTAATCTGTTTTTGATTACCTTTTTTTTCTCTTCTATTCTTCCCGTCCTTATTTTGCTTTTTCCTCGTTTTTTAAAGCCTAATCCGTAGCATACTGTTATAAAAGCTAGATTAGCCGCACTATTACGGAATAAAAATTCACCGAAGGAATAAAAGGTACTATTAAAAGAGGAGCCGGTTCCCGAAAAAAGGAGAAAGGCTTAATTGATTTTCGTTGATTAAAATGTATTGATTGGCTGTGTTTTCATATAACGACTATATTCATTAGACTTGGTGGATTGCGCTCCTGAAAACTTCATTTATAAAACTGAAACTATACCTCCTCACTGGGAAATTCTTTTCGTTGTCTTGATAACTTCATTCTTAATAATATTGCGAGGCGCTTGCTTATGTACGTTTTCCCCCATTTCATCAAAAAGACTCCGTAAATAGATATAAAGGTTTAGTTTTATGTCTTCCAATACCAAAGTAGTAGAAGTGGGACTTTACTTTGCGGACTTTTGGGAGAAAAATTGGGAGTAGGTTTGGAAACGTTCCAAAAAAAGTCCACTTTATTACCTTACATTTCAAACTTATTTAAATTTAATAATAATTCCGAAGATTATTCCATCCTTACTTTTTAATAAGTTCACGTAGAACTAAATGAACTTACTTACATGTATATCAACTTTAGTATCGGTAACATTAACTAATTTATGTATATCTTATACAATTGGCTAAAGCTCCAAATTGTTTCATGTCCACCTTTTTAAGATCAAGTAACTATTTTAATTGAAAAAATTTGGATAGAGAGAGCGAAGAAAGCTGTTAACAGAATTATTATGGCAAATTATGCCAAGTTTCTTTTTCAATAATTATTAGGCTTTATATTTCAATATTTATTATTGTTTAGCTGACAAATCTTAAAATAAAGCATAGTTACTCAATATGTTACTGTACAGACATGAGAAAACGAAACCATAGAAATAAATTACAAAAACAATTACTTGCAAAAGATCAAAGTTCAATAGATTGAAAACAGGAAAGAAAGAAGGGGAAAAAAGCTACACTTTAAATACAATTCCTTACAAGGGCTTTTTTTAAGAAAGATGTATTGAAATTGCAATTTTATATTCCATAAGAAAATGTTTAACTGTTGAATTCTTGTCAAAGAAAACAATGAGTTTAGGTTCATTTTCCATTCAGATTTTAAATCAAAAGGCAAAATTCTCATTACTTCCTTGCTTATGAAACTCACTATTTCGAAAGGGCTTTAAATATCTAAAATTAGGATGTGTAGTGACTAAATATGTAAATTTAAACCTTTTTTACGAATATAACCTTAATAACATTATGACAGTGACAATAGAATTTTAAATTTCAATACAAAATTTTATATTTTCAATTGATTACTTTTATCCTATATTTACTGTAGCAAAAACAGTCAACTTCTGATGTTACTTCTTTTGAAACGCATTTGATTACCGTGCCCCAATTAAGAGTGAGCATAAAAAAAAAAATTACCCGTGACTTATATTAAAGTTAAGAGAAAATTAAATAGAAAATAAAAATTGGAATGAATTAGTAAGTGCGCAAGAACAGAACGGAAATGCAAAAAAATGTTCATTATCGACAGTCATTTAAAATGGAAAGTTCGCTTAGGAACATCTGTCGTTCGCTCTATTATTATCCCCCCTCCCCTCTTCTTGTTCTGCAGGGCGAAAGACTGATATAGGCATGGAAAAGATTAGAGAAAAAAAAAGGTTCTTTCTACTTGGACCTATTAATTGAACGCAAAACGATACGGAAATGTCGAGTTATCGATTTTGTGATCGGCGGTTCCTACTCACAACAGCTCCTTGTCGCGTGTGTACTGATGACAAAACTGTCTGAATGCGTGATGCGGACGCTTTGCGCACTCGCCGCCCCCTATGTACCGCAAAAAAAAGAGAGAAAGAAAAAACAATCGAACCTTCTACTTGTCCAAATTATATTTTTTCTAGGTACAATAGCCGTTCTATTACCGCTCGTTTTGGTGTGCAGATCTCCTTTTTTTTTTCCTTTTCTGTTTGATATGAACGACTTAAAACGTGAACTTTCGTTTCATCAAAAATATGACATTTCATTAATTAGCGCATGGAAAAAGATCACACCGGAATTAAATCAAAGTTTCGAAGTAAATAAAGTAGCGGTCAGACACTGTTATTTTATTTGTTATTTTGATGGCTTTGATTTGATACTCTGTTTCGTATCTTTAGTTTGACTGTGTTCATTACTTTGAAAAATGGTTCCACATTTGTGCCTAATGGTATCTTAACCGACTCCGATTGTACTTCTGAAGTCCACTCCATAAAAATAAAATATGTCCAAAATTATCTCAATTCATAAAACCAACACACTACGCCGAGCGCTGTGCATGCGAATGATGATTCCAGCATTATGTTTTCTTTTCTTCTCCTTTTTTATATACATACATATATTAGGACACATTCCCCTGTTGCCATTTTGTTGCATCCTGTTGTCCTTTTGTATCTGTTGAGAATCAACAGCTGAAAATTTAAATTGTCTTCACCGTAGTACGTACTATTTTAGCCTTGAAACATTTTTCTGAGTTATTGATATTCCTAATGATTGGATACACAAAATTCATGCTATTTTCCTGGTACCCTCCCTTTGTTAAAACTTCTGTACATCATAAATAGGATTTGTGTCTGGCAGAGGGTTCGTCCGCATGTGTCCGTTTCAAACGTCGCTGCCCTCTTAATATGCAAAGTGCCCTCATCTTCGACCGCTTGTCTAGAACCGTGGCAAAGAGCATCTTCAGATGATGCCCCTTCCCCGCTTCTTCTAATTGAATCTCTCCCTACCTCAGTAATACCCGTCTAATAAAGCCCGCGATGCAACAAGTCGTTTTCCCTAATGGCCGTGCCGTTGCGCGCGGGGCCGGTGGAATGGGAGCACATAATGCCTACTTAGGTGGTCCCTTCATGTTGAGGGCCCCGCTTCGGACCCTCGTTTAATGTCCTCACTTTGAGTTAATGCTCGGGTTTGCTTGCCGCCGAGAAGAGTGTTCTGTGATGACATGGGCTGCAATTACGATTTTGGAAGTTGCCTCGACTTGCCTGCTGCTGCCAAATGACTGTTCTCTCGAGGTGGGCCGGCTGCTTGGACGAGGCCCAGTACATTGAAAAGATGCTCTCCGAATGCCCACGTATGGCTGACACGGAGATGATGAGTTGGTTCGTGTAGGCACTTAGAGACCAGCTTTACGGGGAGAGACAACTGAAGCTTTTGCATTACTGTCGGGTGTACGGCCGGGTTGATGTAACGAGCTTTAGGATATTAATCATCTTAATAACCGTTGCAGCACAACATCTTGAAGTGGTTATCAACAGCAGTGATTATCAGCCAAAGCCATGAAAATTCTACGGGATGATTGGAAGCAATATATTGATCATGTTGCTAGAATAAAATACATTTATTATTCTACTACCCGTTTGAAATGTGCCGATTTTTTGTTCCACAGCCCGTTTATATAATTATCAGCATATTGCTGATGTATTTACATCATTTATTTGTAGCATTTTAAAATTTGAATCCAATTTTTTTAATGAGATCATTTCTTTCAGACGTAACTATAAAGTTCTATAACAGCTGATAGGCACATGTAAAATAACATGGGATGTTTATCAAGTAGTGCTTAGCAATCTATTAATGAATGAACCATAGAAGTTTCGAAACGCATTCTTCTCCGAGAAGGAAGAAAAAAAAAAGATATTATGTAGAATTCCCTCTACGTCGTTCTTAAAATAATTCTCCCTGCACAACGAAATCAACAATGCATATAGTTTTTTTGTTTATTAGTTTTTTTAACATGAAATTGAAAAAAAAATAAATAAAAAGAAAAAAATAAGTTTAATGTAATTTTTATTATTGCTGTAAATATTAGACAAAATATTTTCTCGGGAGAATTATTAATGTTGCTAGTGAGCTTTTGTTTGGTGTAAGAAACATGATACTCTGAATTTTTGTTCACTTACTCCCCCCCCCCCCACTCTCATTCAAATTTATTCTAGCCGGTTTTCTTAATTTATTTCCCTCATTTGAATTTTATGCTGAAATGTATGGTTACTACACTTTAATTTGGAAGTATTGGGGCCATATTAGTGTTACATTTATTACTTTCGCATTTAGTAGGTTAAAATATTTTTCTTATATTTAAACTCTCCTGTCCTTGTCTTTTCTTTGTGTGAATGTGCTGTTGTGCTGTGAATGGATGCCCACCCTATAAACGGGTTTGTGTGGGACATGTGTGTACTGTGGAAGTTGGATTTCACATCAAATGTCGGTACAGTTGGAAAAGTGAAGCAGCGCACCCAAATTGCCAGCTTAGCTTTCAAAAGACAACAACAACATTGTTATTTAAGTTTAATTTAATTATGAAAATAAGGAAAACTGGAGAGCTGTTTAAAACATTCGCAAATTGAAATGAATGTAAACCTAAAATTGGCCTTCGGCCTTCAGTTCTTCAGGAAAATTTATTGCCTTTCTAGCATCCTGGTGCAATCAATCCCGGTAATCCCACATTTCTTAAATAGGAACATGCGAAATTAACAATGTAGAATTTTTTGATTTTTTAAAATCCGGTTTCGTAGTTCTGTTCATTAACCTTTACAAAGTTATTAAATATTTCGAGAAGAATTTTCCTATTTTTTTTTTCTTTTGTTTGTATTTCAGAAGTATTTATTTCATGTGAGCATTTCATCTGATATGCGTGTACATTGGGACATGATTCCTACAAAATCTTGCATATAAATAATTGGTTAACATATGCATCAATTTTTGTAATGGATGCATATTAAATTCTCTATCGTAAAGATATAAATAAGAACTGCCCGTACTTGTAAAAGTTAGAGTAAAAAAAACGATCGTCGATTCAAATTGATACTCGGTTGTTTAAAAACTGTCATGGCAACCACAGGCCTGCTTCGTGCCATAAAATTAAGCAAGAGCGGAACCATAATGAAGACAATATATTATGCAAAAGCAAGGTATTTATTATTATTGCTGGCAGTCATTAAAAGCAAAAAATTCCCAGATCGCTCTTAATTGCGCTAAGATAGCCGCTGCACTTAAGAGTTCCCTTAATAAGCGCTTCTCAACCGTGATAAAAATCGCAACTCCCTGTAAAAACCTGTCCAATTCTAATTACCGGTTTTACGTTTATATTTTTCTCTCCCTATACGTGTGGATGTAGATATACGCGCTGTGATTGCATGCTAATAAGCATAAAACAAGGCACGAGCTCTTATTTTTACGATCAGCCACCCCTCTTTTTACAATCTGAAACATAAATTTCAGCGTCACATGGGCCAGTCATTTTATGATCCGCTATAAAAGGACAATGGGTATTTAGGCGTTGAATTTATTGGCTGCTGGGCGAAATGAAGCAACCAAATTAGGTTGTGAAGTTTATTTTTCGTTGGTATTTTTTTGGTTTTTATTTATATTTTTAATACGAAAGTGGCGAACACTGTTAGATTAATGTGTGAAGATCGAAAGTTTTTTCACTCTTTTTTTAATATTAATTATAAGAGAAGAGAAATGAAACTTAGGGCAGTCAAATTGTACCGTGTGCAAACGTGCATAGAAGAACAACTTTCTTTAAATTCAATTTTGTTCTTTTTTATTCCCAATTTTAAGAGCACTTTTCAAATATCCTTCTTTGGGGACAGAAAAGTCCTCGCACGTTTTAAATTATTATATTATTTTTTTTAGTCTGATTTAAAAATATCTTTGCACAGCGAGATACGAAATTTTCTAATTAGAACGTCTGTAATTACTATTTAAAATCTTCGAAACGTGTTGATACTTAGTACTTTTGTGGATAATTTAAGAAATAAGTGCATACTTTGTTTTTCAATGTCTCTAAAACATGTGATGTATTTTCAAAAGTGAAAGATGAAATAGGCGATTTTCATTTTCATCGATATTTGTACTGACCTAGAAACTTTCCTTTGACTCTGGAATCATCATGCATGCTCACTTTCTTGCCTCGTCCCATACTTTGTTCAATACAAAGCCGTATGTATGTATTGCTCTCCTACGGTTCAGGTGGAAGTAGAATTTCGCACACCTTTTCCATCTGAATTGAGATTTAGGTGGTGAATCGGTAAATGGGAGAGGGTGCAGATTTTATTTGTAGCAGCCGCTTTATTCTTTTCAGAAAGTTGACTATGAAAGGTTTTTCGAAATTGAATTTCGGAGTTCGGTTTCTCTGTGCCTCCGTTGAAAATCTTTCGTCGATGGATATAGCTAGAGAGAGAGAAAAAAAACTTAGTTTTCTTATCAAAAAGTTTAGCAATTCTTGAAAAAAATGTTTTGTGAACGATCAGTTATGGAAATGGTTTTTAAAACTATTTCCAAGCAAAACTTAATAATACATTTACCATCCTGAGCTTTTTCGTATTTTGTGATTGGAAAATTCTACATCATAGTGTCTTAAATTTTTCGTTATGAGTTTTAATTGATTAATCGTTAAGAGGTAATATTTTTACTTTCTACTTTACAAGTCAATTATTAAATTATCATTTAGACTTATCATTTTTAACATGTAATAATTTATTGAATCAGTTTATCCGGAAAATAACAGTAATAAAGCTCAAAATATTGTAAAAGTTATCTATAAAGCTTGCTCGATTATCTTTCGATTTCTTTTTTCTTTTTTTTTTCTGCCGAAAATATGATTAGACAGTATGGCTGTACACGAAAGCTGCAGTCGACTCAAAGTTTATTTATTTACAATTTTTCTCTCTTTATGAATTGAGGTTAATCACACTATTATGTAACTATCGAGTTTAAGAGTTTCAAAAAGAGCGCACTTGAGGCTGTAACTCATTTTGCAGTTTTGGTAAAAATCTCCGTTCACCATCTTCCTGAATGCCTCGAAATGTTCTAGAAACTTCATTTTTTATCGGATTTTATTTAGTGTAATCTTGCACGCACGAATGGGCGAAGGATCACCTCACTGTCACGCTCTTCAACTTCCCCCTGCCCCCATCTCAGATCTCCTTCAGATCATGGAGGGAGGGGAACAACCCAAAAATGGATATTGGATCAACATGACCGATGTCCATCGCCCGTTTGCATGCTTCTCTGGGCATCTAACGGGAGGGTGAATGGGGCTCACGGTAGTTCTGGATCATTATTCATCTCGGGTGTTGTCCCCGTATCGTTTGAGCAATTCTTCTTGAAGTACGCTACACCCAGCGACCGCCGTGAGGCGCTCGAGTTGGCGTGAAATCTCTGCTCTATGTCCATGGGAGTTTCACAGAGGGAGGGGGGTGGGCGAGTCCATGTGCGAATTCCAACGGTGATGAATATAAATCGAAGAGCGTTTCGTTTGTGAATAGGTGAATTTTGCGCCTTTCTGACAATCTGGCTGTGCATATTATACTTAGTTGGGACTTATTTGTATTCATTCGTGGATTTTTTCGAAGTTTTATTTTTCAAAAGAAAACTTGTTCGGAAAGGAAAATTATATGCACTAGAGACCAACCAAAATTGTAACTTATTTTTCTTTTTTTCTTGCGTTAAAATTATAAGACAACTACCGCAAGATACAGAAAAGCAACTGTAGCCAGTGTCGACGAGATGCCATGTCAGTCTAATTGGAAACTAAGGGCATAGGCCATTGGAGGGGAAGGGCCTCCAATCGGATTCAGAGTTGTAAAACTTTTATAAGCTTTATGTGGGGGGAGGGGGGAGGCGCGAGACGGAATTGACAAGAAACCGGTTGACCTGTCTGTAGCAATAGTTTGAATTCAAAAAGCCCCTGGCCTCGGAGTAGCGGTCCGCGAGAGAGCATTAGATTAGAGTTGGGCAATGGACGAGAAGGTCTGTCAATATTCATGTCCCTTCCCAGATAACGAAGGTTGCAAGAAAGGCTTGAAACAACATGAAAACAGTGCAGGCGTTTTGGGAGACGACCAATGCCAGTGACCAGCTTAAATTCATTCATACCCGCTCATCTTATGCCAGGACCATTTTGAAACTGCAGATGTATTGTTTTTCTATGTCTTTTGTAGGTTCTCAGTGAGAGGTACTTCCTGGAGTTCTCTGCTATGGCATATTTGATTAATCGTACAATTTATAAAAATATTTCGGAAACAGAAAAAAAAGGTGGGCGCCAAATGTTTTTGCAGGGTTTGTAGAAAAATTCATCGTAACATGGATGTTGAAAAATTTCTATAACATATACATGTATGAATGTAAAAGAACTTATTTAATAATATATTTCTCTTGTTTTTCCATTTTCGCATTCTCTAAATCCCCCAGAAAGGGAAGAGACCCTTCAATTTCAGTCGGTAGGTACTTCAAAAATTTCACGTCGCCTCAAAAATAAGAAGTACGTCAATGAAATACACATACAAGTATCAGAATATATTTCCGAGAGGATAAGGCGAACCAGAAGAGTCTTCGTGATATCTTTTCGATCAACAAGGCTATCTGCCTTCGACGCATGGGACCACGGCTCAAAAATGGTGAATGAAATTGAAATGGAGATACTGCTTAGCCCGCAACGCTGCTTTCTGATACATGCGTCAAATGTTCGACCCTGTTTTCCTATTTCTTCACATCCCCCCCCCCCTCTAGTTTCTTTTTGATCGCCGAATTTTGTTCAGTATGTTTTGAGGACTTGGGAAGTATGTTCGTGTAGCCGAGAGATAGAATGTGTGCACTTGAAAAAAAGCAGAAGAAAGGCGTTTTTCAAGGGAGGGGGGGGGGGGGCTTTCATCTGGTTGTACACGTTTGTATTAATATTTAAAGGAGCATAATATGTGGTCTCCTAACTTTAAATGATAGTAATAATATTTATGTAGAATAACTCCATTACCTCTAACTCTATTGCACTATCGTCCTGCTGTTAATAATACTACTTGAGAACTAAGCTCCTTTGTAGGTCGCGAGTTGCAATTAAGACAGAAAGGAGCATCACTTGAGAATTTGAGACCCTCAATCGAGAAGGAACTACTAGCGACCTACCACAGTACTTTCGAACCCACGGATTTAACGCTCATGTACTCGGTGAGTATTTGGCGGCGTCGAGTTCTGTACCCGAGATCCTTATATTTCGAGTCCAACGCCCTATCTACTAAACTACTCACTGCCTGTTACAATGATCTACTTGAACTATGTTGCCGTAAAGCCTAATATTGACAGCAAACTATGCTCCGTATGATTGCTAACGTTGTCCTCTCTTTTCTTTCTTTCTCTCTCTCTCTCTTAAATACAGATATTGTTGTTACTGAATAGCGTTAAATGTGATCCGTTAAGTCGTTAAGAGACCCGTTGCTCATAGGAACCAAATTTTATAAGCTGAATGTCGGAATTTCGTCCCTACTCGTAATCGAATTTTAAGAAAAATCAGATCCTTCAAGTCTCCTTAGGGAGAAAAATCCAGTTATCTTGCTTAAGAACACATTAAATAACTGTAATGATCGCGTGCTTGTTTCCATAAACCATGTTAGGTGGAGAAAATACATCCCCTCTGGACGAGGTGAGAAATATGATAATGATATCTGCACCGAAACAATTTAGAAATCACTGTTTAGGGAGTTGAATGCCATAAAGAAAGAAAAAAGAAAAGGGTTTGGAGAAATCGTTTCGCTTCGCAGTTAAGACAGCTCGCAAAAGACAAAAAGCAATAACATCTATTATTTACGTATCCCTTTACCGAATCCTTGCTCTTGGGCCGAGAGAGAAAACCAACCGTAATTATCAATGGTTGGTTAGTTTCGGCCTATGGCACAAGCAGATCTATTAATGGGAACTTCCGAAAAACGAGAGAGAGAGCGGCTCCCAAACCTCCCTGGACAGTGGCCAGTTGGCAAGCTGACCGAACAACCCCTCAGGGCATTTTGGAGCCACGCCAAGAAAGGAACCGCGGTATTTCCCTGGAAGGTTTCACGCCGAATAAATTTCTGCTGGGGGATTGGAAAATTGTCGCTTACAGCTGTGGCTTTTTCTGTTTTTATATCTATATTCGCATATGAAATTTGGCTCTCGGGGCTCATGCGTTATGCCGCCGAAATTGGCAGAGGCCGCATGGAAAATGGCTTGTCGCGATTTTCCTTTTACGTATGTAAAATGGTGTACTTACGTCATGGCTGAGTTATATGGAGATATTTTTTATTTAGTGGCACGCCGCCACTTGCCTCATCACTCTCTACGTGTGGCTGCAGATCGCCATCACCGCCGAGAAGATATACGACGTTATATGGACGCTTTGGGATTTGTATTGGAAACGAAAAATATGGATTTTCTCCTAAATTTTATCTTTTAGTGTGTTAAAGAAGCTTTTCGTTGGTGGATAATTCTCCTTCTCGTCAAGGTTAATGTAACCCTTTTTGTTTTGAGAAACATTTCATTTCTAACGGTGTCTTTTTGCCTTTTAAGAAGCTTTCGTTGTAGCACTTGTTCAATGAATTGGTTTCCTGTTGATCGAAAAATCGTTCCAAACGTTGTTTCTTTCCAACTGAATCAGAGATAAAGCTATCCGGCTCTTGAAACATGTTGATCAATGTGCGAAACCAGCTCCAATTAAAAAATAATAAATAAATATTTTTTTTAAAGATGCATGAGATTATTGGAGAAGGGGTTCGAAAGTCGAAACTTCTGAGTAATTGATCAGCTGTTTTTATTCTTTGTTGAAATTGTTTGTTAGTTTAACTGTTTAACAGTAGCAAAACTATTTCTTAATAAAACATTCATAGGACAGTAACAAAAATAATTCGATAACATTCGTAGAGCTGTTGCAAAATGTTTCTGATCAAAACCTTTTGCAATACTTTTAGCAAACATATTTCTAATCAAATCTCAAACTCCATTTCCGTGGAGAAAACATTTAGTTACTTCAGTATGCTGCTGAATTTTTCGCTTTTTGAATGAAATAAGTACCATAGAATGCAGTTTTATTATCTAAATCTAACAGAACTGTGTTTCCTCGAAATTTAATGGTAATGAAATAATTAGATGAATAATATGCTAGGAAATAAAGTATCTCTCAGCTTAAACATTTCTTAGCAAAATAGCGTATTCGTTCTCTATCTTCATGCTAACTTAAGACAGGCAGACTATAATTAAATGCTTGTAATTATGGCCATAATTTTAAATTCTATTTTAATGTTATACATTTATTTGTTTCATCATTCACCATATCCATTTTTACTCTTCCTTCACAATTTCTTGTACAAATAAAATTAGTGAGGAAAAATGATGATTGTTTGCTTGATGTTGAAGTTTTCCACAGAAATAATAATGGTTTCGCGAAATTAGAAAGTATGATTAATCAGAACTTAATGTTGGGTTATAAACTCCTTAGGGCGAACTACAAAAAGCTGCTTCCGCGGGTATTACGCTTATTATGGAACATCCGCGAGATTTAGATAATCGACTTTAACTGTCCTGTCAATTCAACATAATTAATTAAAATTGGGATGAATCCCACGATTTCAGCTTCCACCAATTAGGGATTTCTGAAAGGAATTTTAAGATATAATAAGCGCGGACGGTGAGAGGAGCCATCTCCCCTGCTTCCCCCCCCCCTGGGGGGCTCCGTTTGTTTGACGTCTTCATTGTTGAAAGCTTCTCGATTCGAATTAAATCCGTAATCCCGGGCACTATTTTATTCCATCGATTTAGGGACGCCGAGTGGGACACCTTCTAAATCTGGAGAGATAGCCTGGCTCCCTTCAAGAAGTCGAGATGGGCTTCCTGAATGGGTTCGGGTTGGGAGAGGTCAGCCCTCCTTGCTTTTTACGCTCCAGAGTTGAGCCTCCGTGAAAGTATCTTTATGGCGTGGAATTAAAGACTATTTTTGCTCACTGATTTCGAGTTTTAGTGCTTTATTTAAATCAGCTCGGAATTCTCTGTTTAGAATAACTTGCTTCGTCCCCGTCATATGGCAGAAATTGGCTAGATTTAACTCTTGTATTTAAAAAAAAATACAATTTTAACTACTTCTTTTCACTTTGCGTATTCATTTATCTTGTCTTATCAGGAAATTTATTGCTTTATTTTTATTTATTTTATTTTTTGTTCGTCTATTTTGTTTACTAAATCGGAGTTGTCATATTAGATACGATCATGTTTCCAATTTTTTGGATCTTAAAAATTGGGAAAATCCCTTTCTCGCGACTTTTTGGATAAGATGAATAGGAATTTCTAGTTTTTTTTTTTTGACACCTCTAAACTCGAGTGTTTAGTGATGTTCCACTATAATCTCTGGAAAAGACTAAAGTGAAAATTAAAACCGCTATTTAAAATAAAAATTAATTTCATGTACAATTGCGGTATTAGGTTCTTGCTACACTAGGTGGCCAAAAGTATCCGGACACTTTCAAAAATTCACATTTTTACATATAGCTGGAGAAATAAGTGATCAATTGTTCTTTAACTTTAGTCATACAAAATATAGGCTTCACCGAACATTTCCAAGTTGAAATTAAATTACCCTTGCATTTGGGGGACGATAAGAAGGGGGGTCGAAAGAATAACCGCTTTTTGACAATAACTCTTTGAAAATAGCTCGGAATAAGCTATGCATTTCAGTAATTAATTAGCATACTATGTATGGTTACTATACAAATTCAAATGAACGCACCACTCTTACTTCCGAAGATATGAAACATTTTTTAAAAAATAGCAATTTTATTTGAATGGTTTTTGCTCATAACACGCAGAGTTTTTGATCAAACCTTATCAAAACTTCAGGAAAGACGACAAAATACAAGAGAAAGAACATATTAAAACGGTTTTTAAAAATATTAAATATCCGATGAGATATGAACGTTAAAAGGAAAAAAAATTTCACGGCGCATGCGCGAACGACAGAAATTTATAACTACACAAATATTGTAGCCTGGTATATACTGCATCTTATAAAAAAGTTCCAGTTGAATATCATGAAAATTGAAAAAGATATCAGCGATCTAGTGAGCTGTATTTCATTCATTCGTAGACAATACATACATAGTGAGGGTCTGTCCACAAAGAGCTATTTTTAAAATAAAGGTTATTTCGTCATCGTTCAAAACCAACGTTTCAGGGGGTCTCCGGATACTTTTGGCCACCTACTTATAAGGTCTTTTTGGCCGAATGGGCGAAATGTGACTTCTATGCCAAATATAAATTTTTAAACAGTATAAAATTTAACATTGAAAAATATGCTCGATTGTCCCCACACTATTTGTGAACAACCCCTCTCCATTTATGAATTGACTGCAAATGAATGAATTACAGCTCACTAGATCGCTGATATCTTTTTCAATTTTTACGATATTCAACTGGAACTTTTTTTATAAGATGCAGTATACACCAGGCTACAATATTTTTGTAGTTATAAATTTCTGTCTTTCGCGCATGCGCCGTGCAAAATTATTTCCTTTTAACGTTCATATCTCATCGGATTTTTAATATTTTTAAAAACCGTTTTAGTATGTTCTTTCTCTTGTATTTTGTCATCTTTCCTGAAGTTTTGATAAGGTTTGATCAAAAACTCTGCGTGTTATGAGCAAAAACCCTTCAAATAAAATTGCCATTTTTTAAAAAATGTTTCATATCTTCGGAAGTAAGAGTGGTACGTTCATTTGAATTTGTACAGTAATTATACATAGTATGCTAATTAATTACTGAAATGCATAGCTTATTCCGAGCTATTTTCAAAGAGTTATGGTCAAAAAGCGGTTTTTCTTTCGACCCCCCTTCTTATCGTCCCCCAAATGCAAGGGTAATTTAATTTCAACTTGGAAATGTTCAGTGAAGAATATATTTTGTATGACTAAAGTTAAAGAACAATTGATCACTTATTTCTCGAGTTATATCTAAAAATGTAAATTTTTGAAAGTGTCCGGATACTTTTGGCCACCTAGTGTATGACGTGCTTTATATTTTCGTATTTTCTGACTACATTCATTTTTTGAAAAATATAACCTCCCCGCCCCACCTTTGTTTTAACCTCATATAGGGGAAAGTACCCCAAAACGGGATAGCTAACCTATTCTTCGCTTTATTTCTTATTGTATACAAGGTACATTCCAAAGTTAGACGTCATTTAAAAGTATACACCTTTTACATTACTAAAAATACCTTTGTCAAATTTGTTCGATATTATTTATGTGAAAAATACTGGTTTCAAAAAGTCTTATGCGATCCCGTTTTACCCGAACAAGGGTGGGTAAAACGGGATAGGGAATTTTATGTTATTATTTTGTACTAATTTTACTTTTGAGTTAGTTTTTAGACCAAAAATAGGCTACGTAATAGTAAAGTTGGAAAATTACATGACACAGAAATCGCATAAAAATGTGTCATCTTCTTCGTCTGCTTTGAAATAAGCTTCGTGGGCCCATCCCTGGCAGCTCGAGCATTCTATCCAGCTTCCTTCTCCAGATTTCGATTCAAGATACAGAGCGTTGCAGAAAATACATGCTTCATCTTTTTCAGTTTCATCTTCTGAAGACGACGACGTCCAACCTTGGCTAACTGATGATTTTTTTTTTTTTTTTTTTTCGTTTTTTTTCCTGTTACGTCTGTTTTCTTCCATTTTTGCAAATGATGTTTGTGGGCTTTTTTCAGGTTCAGAGCAACATTTTTAAAGTTTATATGCCTGTTTTGCATCTCCACCTGGTTTTCTTTTACGCCTCATTTGTTTTGTTTTCGGGACATTCAAGGGACTTGTTTTGGCAGCCCTTTTTTTCAGCTTTTAAGTTCTTTCTCGCTCTTTTTTTTAGTTCTTTTTTTTTTTTTTTTTCTCGTTCTTCTTCTTCCAACTCAAGTTTATATGGGCTTCTTGTTATAAATGCTGTTTTCCCTCTTCTATTATCGTGTTTATTTTGAGGTCTTGGTCCAATCACTCGTGGTGGAGGTAGAATTTCTTTGGGTGATATAGAAAATGGCAGTGAAGGGCGACAGTATAGTCCAAGTCTTTTGACTCCTGTTGAAGTGAACGGTTGGATAAGGCCTGCATTTGTACTAGTGTTATCGTTGCACTAAGTAATTCATTCAATACTGTCTCTAGTGGTTGTGATGACAGCAAACTCTTAGATGCTATGACTGAATTTGAAGATCCTTCGGATCTGATCTAATTTTGTTGCAGATTTAATGGGTGTTAGGACGCCATGTTCTGAGCATCCAGCAATGGGTGATCTGTTGGAAGAGAGGAAGCTAAGAGATATTCAGGAAAGACATCTGGGATTACATGGGAAAATGCCTGTTTTCGTGAACCCATTCACAGCAGTTTCGACAAGAGCTGCTCGTTAAAATGCTGCATTGAACATATTTCCTACTTCGTATATAGTAATCCCTTTGTCAGAATGGTCGAACATCCACTTGCGAACCTCTAGCTCGCTTCGCGCTGCTTAAACACATTGAAAAAACATTAATGAAAATGGTCGGGTAAAACGGGACACATCAAAATTGTATCCCATTTTGGGCACCCTAAAAGTGTCCCGTTTTGCCCGACCATGATGCTTTTGACAACATAAAGGGCTGACCCCGGAACCGCCACTCACTAGCAATATTAAGTACATGAAATTGTTGCTAAAAGAGCTATGAACAAAATACAGTTCTAACCGGAATTGTTCCGAATTACGGAGAACCACAATTCTAGTTGTTCTGCAGTCGAAAAAAGTAAAAAGTAAATAAAAATCTCAATTGAAAACTTTGAAAAAATATTTCTTTGCCAAATACGTGGCTAGAGTTGAGATATTAACTGAGTATGCTGTCATGGCGGTCGGGAACCAGTTTAGCCTGTCTCCTGCGAGATAGTACCACCAGTCAAGCTCCAACGCCCACTATCCCGTTTTGCCCGCCTATCCCGTTTTGGGCAACTCTCCCCTATACTATTTCTAGCTCTTTATTTCTTTTTTCAAATCAATTCCTAGCAATTGGATCGATATAGGTGCCAATCATGTCGTTTTTTGCAGTATTCGTAACTATTTGAATGTCATTCATTTTAAATTTTTGAATTAAAAAAGTACTTCTCAGTTTTTCAATTATTCTTAAAACTTTCATGTACTTTAATTTTAAAAAAAATCTTGTGTTATTTGAAATTCTAAATAGTTTTCATTTTAGTTTTATCTGTTTTACAAAAACTGCAAAAAATAAAATAAAATAATCGAAATTAAACGTCGCATCAACTTTTTAAAACAACTTTCGCTTTACTAAATTGCCAACTTGAGAGTATCTTATTATTACCTTTCTGCTGTCCCCTCTCCCAAAATGGACAACTCCGAAAAATCGTCTGCAGAATTTTTTAAGTAAAATGAATCGCTTCTGGCATTTCGCACCTAAAAAATAATACAAAATGTTGGCTCTTGATCTCAGTCTTGGAATGTTGGAATTTCTTTCTTTCAAAGCGCCTTCTTTCGTTTAATTCGATATTAGTTCTTTTCCTTGTCACACTTGGTACATTTTTTTTTAATACAGGCATTTCTTTTTCTCTGTTGCGCTCTTTGCAAGTAGGAAAAAAGTTGAATCTAAAAAAAATATTTTATTCATACCTGTAATGTTTGAAGTTTCTGGACAGCCCACGCTGTTTTTTAATGTTTTCATCCCACGCTATAACGTCAAAAGTACTTTCTCCCTCCCCCTTTTTTTCTGTATGCACAAGATGTGTATATGTTTATTTGTTGCGTTTTGTCCAAAGTAAAAAAAAGAAGGAAAAATCGAATTTGTGTTGCTTCTAGGCAAAAAAATACCAATGGATTGTGAAGTTCCTCCTTATGTAGGTAAATTTCATGAACTTTTTAGCAAATTCTTTTTTGTAGCTTTTACTACTCAATGAATAAAGCAGACATAAATCCGTATGCTTTTCTAAAAAAAATACGGATTTTTGATCATCTATGTGAACGTAATGGTCATATTATGACCACTAATTTATGTAGCTTAACCTCCCTACCATTTTTATTCCAACCTTATAATCATATTGAGCACAATGTTAGCGCTATTAAACGAAGAATGGCTTGGCGCAATATAGCCTTAGGGGCTCTTGCGCCTGTAAAAACCAACCGACCGAGTTACCAGAAAGATTTTAGTCAAAATTCGAAAAATTTTCACTTATTTTAGGAGCCTCATGATCTATAGAGCAAATGAATTCTACCTGCCCAAACTGTTAATCGGCTCAATCCATTTTATCACGTGTATTAGTATAATTAAAGCTTTCCTGATTACGTTTGATTTTATTTTAGCGAAAACCTATTTTAATCAATTATTCTCGCCTTCTAATAGCTCGCTGTGGCTGTGCAAATTATTCTTGGGAGTGTATCTCTACCAAAACCATCGTTAATGGTTTGGATTCTCTTAGGAAGTTAGTAAGAAAGTCTCTATTTGGCATAGTGCCATTTGGCATGTTCAGTTGTTCTGCCCTTTTGCGAAAGGAAGGAGGGAGGGGGGATACTGCACTTTTTTAATTCCCGTTCAAGATAATACGGAATAACCATTATCGTCTGTCAGGAGAACGCAACCATCCAGCTAAAAAGAATTTGTGGAATTATTCAACTTCCGAAATAATTTGCATTATTTTTCGTGCTCCATATTGTTGTAATGCACTTTTGTTATTCTTTCTTTTTTTCCCCTCTGTGAAAATTAATACTTCGAGTTCTACGGCCTGTGAAAGAAAAAACGCAATTGGAGCATCTGTGAAATTTAGCTTGGTTAGAGCATCTTGATGAAACTGTATAGAAAATGTCATTTTTTTGCGGGGGGAAAAAGTGTTCTTTAAATTCGAACTCATTTGGAAGAAAAAATAAAATAAATTATTCTCTGTTCCCCAATGTTTGAACTTAATCGTAAGCATTAGCTTTCACCAAAGGGCAAAGAAAGACAGTTGCTCCTGAAAAGTAATTGTAAAATAGAAAACTGCCAGGATTTACATAAGATACTTTTTATAAAAATAAATGTTTTGTAAACACATTATTCCTTTTTTTTTTTGAGCAATGAAACTATGATCATACCGGATTTATATTTTCATCTGTGATATAGGACAATTCGAAGTTTTCATAGAATTAATTTATTTCAAAATTTTTAATTCAACACTTAATTATAAATTTAAATTGTTTTTTTTCTTGAAATATTACAACCGATATTGTGTTACATTTTATTGAAAAAAAAAGTTAACAAAATGCTGTAAAATGTCACCTATTTCATGTCTCTTTATCTGAATTAGGAAAGATTTTATGGCAGTTCAAACAACTACTCCTTCATTTTCCCCCCTTTTTTAGTCATTTTACAGCTCTATCAGGAACGGGTACATATAACTCGGATAAATTTTTCTCAAGCCCTTATCAATGATACACCTTTGCTAAATTTCAAGAAAAACTGAGATGGCTTAGTTTCAACACTGTGTTGGTTTGACGTGGATTGTTCCCAAATTACGTCATAGAAGGGAAGCTAACGGGGGTTAGTTCTCGTTGAATCAGAGTCCAATTTACAGATCCAGCTTTTCCATTAGCAGTGCTAGGAGACTTCCAGTTGTTGCGCTTGTTTTCATTTCACATGTCACCCCCCTCATATAACTAAACCCTGTTGCTGCTATTGCAACTCAACTTCTCCCGACGGACAACTGAGATCAAGATGGTGTCCGTATCTCTCATGTACTTTTGTCACGTGATTGTTTTGCCGTTCGTCACCATGACAACAGAACGGCACCCGACACTGCAAAATTCCACGTGCCATTTTCTTCGGCCCCCTCTTTCCTCTCCGGGTCGTCATGACGACCGCGTCGTAACGTCGGCACGTGACTTAACGCTATGCGGACAAATTTTCGAGTTGATTGTGACGGATGGTGAAGAAATTTAAGGAGGGGGGGGGGAATCTATCGTGTTTGGGGGAACGAAATGTTCTGTATATTTCTCCTCGCTTCTTTTTTTTTTTTTGTCTATTTATTCATTCAGTTCTGGGAGGAGGTTGTTGGAAGATACTGGAGTGACTTACTGCCTTATGTTTCACTTCTTCAAGTTTATCGCGAAATTCTCTCAACTTATCTCGAAGCATCAGGTGCATTAACTATGGAGTTGTACTGCAATGAATCGAAGGCTGAATGATTTCGATTTTTTATACCATGCAATGGAATATGTCTTTCTTTTATACACAAATGTTTTTAATTTACAAATAGAAAATCTTATTTAGAATTGCAACAATTTGACGAGTTTTAATGATGCAACATTATTTTTAACTTGGTTTTAGGAATTTTCGAATTCATTAACTTTTGAGCTTTTCTTTTCTTTCTTTCCTTCTTTCTTTTTTTCGTACTTTATTAGCTTGTGATGGAAAAAAGATTTCAGTCCTCATGTGAAAATCTAGTTTTGTTGTATGCAAGAATATGTAGAATCTTTATTTTTTTAATTTACTTAATGCTTATTTTTTTTTTAATTTATAAATATAGACCTATTTGATTGTATTGGGAAGTGACTAGTAAAAACTAAATATGGTACTTTTCACATTAAAATTTGCACTAAATCTGTGCTGAATGAATATAGGAATATTATCATGGAGTCAAAAAGAAGTGAAGTGACAAATGTCACACAGAGTCACAGACTAACCATCAAAATTGGTTTAAACTCTTGACCAATTTGCGGGTTCTTCGCTGAATTGACGTTCTGTTCGTATTAACCGAGCCTTATTTGGTAGACGCTTTCTTCCTCTCTTATTTCTAAATTTTGAATTGCGGTTAAATGTATATGATGTTTAGTACAATGGACATCTGGTGCGACCAGATGTCCATTGTACTTAGGTTCAAACCCCTTTCTCTTGTTTCAAAGTCAAATGAAATATTGAATTCTATTGCATGTAAAAGTAAAATTTAAAAGCTATTTAGGCGGATATTCTTACATGAAACAGAATGTTAGTTTAGCTCTAATAATTTAAAACTCCGATGAACGAAATTTTAAACGATTTCATTTATTAAAAAAGAAGTAAAAAAAATCCATTTAGTTTTAAAAACCCCTTCTTTTTGGGTGTTTTTATTTTCATTTCGCTTATATTTTGTCGTATTTGCAAAATGCAGGGCGAGAAGTCAGTCACCTTTCTCACCTTTAGTCACCTTTTGAAATTTTGGTTACTTTTTGTCACCTTTTGGAATTTTTGTCACCTTTTAAACCTTTCTTGAAATATGTTTTTAAAAAAAATCTATTTTTGATGAATAAAATTTTTGAAAAGTATGAATATTCTTTTCCTTAACTGAAAATAAATGGAATTTAAAAAAAAAAAAAAAAAAAGCAAAAATCTGTCATTCAACCATTAAAAAAACTAGCTGTCGTGGCCGTCACGAAACTTTCTTCTATATCTATCTTATGAATTCCGGTTACAAAATAAAATACGTACTCGCCCGAGTAATTGGAGACAGTTACAATTTCCCAATTATCGTAATAACCCTGCAAATTCAGAATCAACGAGCGAAATTGGAAATCATTGCAAAAGCCTTGTTTAGATAAATTGCAAACATTTTATTTGTTAGTAAAAAGAAATTGGCAACAGTTAAAAATTTCAAATCATTGAAAGTTTTCAGCTGTTTTGATAATTAAATAGCGTGAAAGCGATTTTTTAATGAATTAATTTTTCGCATTGTTGACTAAGCGCAAAGATCACCCCATCCTCCCCCTGAGGAGATTGGCGACAAAATTTAATCGATGCTTGCTTCCATATTGAGTTAGTGTTATTCCAAATTTCATTCAAATCGCAGCAATATTTCCCGAGATACAGTAGGTGCAATGACAAAATAAGCACTTTTGATTGCTCCACCCCCCTTTGAGATATTGACACACAAATTGAATCAGCACCTGTACTCAATAGGGTCTACCTATGGACCAATTTTCGTTTGATTCGGCCGGTTACTTCCTGAGATATAGCAGTCACCCCCGCGCAGAACACGTGCGATTGCTCCACCCCCCTTGGAGATATTGACAAACAAATTGAATCAGCACCTGTACTCAGTAGGGTCTACCTATGGACCAATTTTCGTTTGATTCCGCCGGTTACTTCCTGAGATATAGCAATCACCCCCGCGCAGAACACGTGCGATTGCTCCACCCCCCTTGGAGATATTGACAAACAAATTAAATCAGCACCTGTACTCAGTAGTGTCTACCTATGGACCAATTTTCGTTTGATTCCGCCGGTTACTTCCTGAGATATAGCAATCACCCCCGCGCAGAACACGTGCGATTGCTCCACCCCCCTTGGAGATATTGACAAACAAATTGAATCAGCACCTGTACTCAGTAGGGTCTACCTATGGACCAATTTTCGTTTGATTCCGCCGGTTACTTCCTGAGATATAGCACTCACTCCCGCGCAGAACACGTGCGATTGCTCCACCCCCCTTGGAGGAATTCGCTAAACAAAGTCAGGTGCACCAGTCAGGGTTGTTTGATTTTGTCCGGGGTGGAAAAAACCGCTGGAAAAAACCTAGAAAAAACCGCCCCGGACAAAATAGCATTTTGTCCATTTCGTCCATTTTGTCCACTTTAAAGAAAATGACAGTTCTTGATTAAAAAATCCAAAGTTTAAAAGTAATGTTTTAAAATATTGATTTTTTTCAATGAGGTACTAGTTTTATTATCAAAATTAGCACGCATAATTCTGTATCTATAAAATAAATGAATATTAACGATAAGATTTAATGCTTACGAGAGCACACATCAGCAGTAAATAATTTTAAGATGTTTATTTTTTGGGAAGGAGTTTCATTGCCAACAATAAAGGTGTATGTAAAATATAAAAGTAGAAATGAAAATTTTAAAAGGTTTTAGTCTCAAAATATTAAAAACCCCATGAAGTAAACATTATTTTATGTCAAGAAAGAACATTTTGCCATGAAATGAAATATGTTCCTGTAATAACATTAATATATCCATAAAACAATGCTGTGTACATAAATATTTTACAACAGAACAATATTCATTAAATCCTCAAAAAATATAACGTAAAATGACCAAATGAATCAAAATTAAACCAATATTTCCTGTAGCATCTAATGTATTTTCAAATACAAATGATACACACTTATATGTGCATTTAATTCAAACAAACTTTAACCATAGAATTTATGAGAAAATATCATATAAAGTTTACTTTTTAAGGGATTGTAATGTGTTAAATAAATATCTAAGGTGACAGAATACTTTAATTTCTTTTTAAAAATATGTATTAAAGAAAAACACTTTTTTTTTCTATTTGTCTACTTTATAATAATGTAATTACACTCAATAGTTTATTCACTAGGTTAAATTTCATTTCTTTCAACTAAAACTAGTTAAAAATCAATGGGTTAATTGCCATTCTTTTTTTTGCATGATAACATCATTCTATTTTGGGAAATAGGTAATGCAAGAGAGATACTAATTGTATATCATATTTTTATACATCGAACGTATGAAAAAAAACTTTTTTTTTTTTTCATTTCTTCCATTTTGTCCATTTCGTCCAATTTTGTCCATTTCGTCCATTTCTTCCGGTGTCCCGGACTTTTTGTAAAAAAGTGGACGAAATAACAACCCTGGCACCAGTTCACATGGTGGTACATATGTGCAAAAATTTTTGTTCGATTTCATGCAGTAGTTTTTGCTCTAGCGCGGCCACAAAAACTGGTCACACACATACAGACTCACACACATACACACACACACACACACAGACAGACATTTTCCAAAAATGGTCGAAATGGACTCAGCGCACCTCAAAACGTGCAAATCCGTCAAAATTCGACATTCGAAAATTTTCACGAAACCAATACTTTCTTCTATATATTAGATATAGAAGAAAGTAAAAATGTTTCAACTGTGGTTTTCAATAAAATCTTTGGTAAGCAAACTTGTTTAGTGATGACTCATTGTGGCATATGAGTTGAGGAACCATTGCTTTGCCTTCAACTACTAGTAGAAGTTCAGAAATGTACCGCCAACATTGGAAATTGCTCTCTAATGAAATAAATGATTTTTTCTCGGAAATGTCTTTAACTAATGTATTTTGCTCTGCAGAAAATTTTGTAAATTGAAAATTTTTTTTATGAATTTTAAAATTCTCTAATGTTTGAGTTAAATTTTTAAAATTGTATTGCATGTCATGCTTAGTGTTTCAATTTTTCTTTTGTGAATATTTTATATATTTTTTAAACTTTTTTTGTAATAACATTAGTTATTATGATTTTTTAATAACTTCCTTTAAAATTACTTTTTGTACCTCTCACTGCAAAAATGAATTACTAATGCATTTCAAGGAAATTTTTTCTAAGTTTAACATGTAATTTTGCTGATGTATGTAAAGATTTGGTTAAAATTAAAAAAAAGAAAAATATTCACAGCACAGTTCTCACAAGAATTAAAATATGATATAAAAGTTTTTCGCTCTTCAGTATTGAACATGTGTCATTTGCAATGAGCTATTAAAAATATGAAAAAAAATAAATATGTTCTCTAAATACATCGTCATTACCTTTACTTCATAGTTTCAGGTTTTAATTGAATTGATTTGAAAGAAAAATCTTTGAACATAACATAGAGTTTACACTGAAATTTTTTTGAAACTATGTCCCAAAAAGATTTATTTTGTTACTTCCAGCCCTATCATATTCATGTTTGGAATCTAAGTCTTTTAAAATGTTATGTAGGCTGTTTTGGTAAAAGTCGGAAAAAAGGATAATCGTTTTCTGCTTTTTGATTTCTTAACAAATTGCTTTTGGTCACCTTTTAGTGACTTTTTTGTCACCTTTTAGTCACCTTTGTTTTAAAATTTGTCACCTTTCTCACCTTTTTCAAAGACCATCAGCAGTCCTCGCCCTGAAAATGTGATATATTTTCCTTTTTTAAATATGTATCTGTTTAATATTCAAACAATTATCTAACAATGGTTTTTCTTTTCTTTCCAGGTAATTTTATTGTTGGTGTTGATAGACAAGAGCTTTAAAAAGTCTTGAGGTAAAATATATATTTAATTTTGAATCTGATGTATTTAGGTTGATGATAGAAACGTCAAACTTCTGCATTTCAAGCATCGTTCAGATTTAAGATATTTAATTATTTTTACTGTATATTTGAGCCAGCCCTGGAAAATTGCGCCATTTTATTATTTTTTTTACAATGTATTATTTTTCAAATCATAAGGAGAAGAAATCTTATTTCGTGACTGCGCCGGAAAATGCACCATTGGGACTTCATGTTTTTCAGTTTGAGTTAATTAAAAAAAAATTGGCGCGTAGTTGTCCAAACTGGCTTAAAGATACCCTGAATGACTTATGTTTTTGTAGAGTGAAAAGTTAAAAAATTTGATTCCAAAGAGATCGAACTAAATATTTAGAATTGAATTCTCCTAAAGAATTAATATTGAACAGCTGCATGTACTCGATTGAAATCGTCGGCTATATGCGGACAAAATCAACTTGAGGATCTGTCAGTATATAACAAGATTTGATTGGCGCAGCACAGCCAATGAAGGCTCTTGTGCCGAAAAACCTAACACAACCAACTAACAAGATTTGATTAGCTATCCGTATAAAAATCATCTAATTTACTCTCTATTTTCTTCTAATCCTCAAGTTCTTCCGACTTCAGTCTTAAAAGATTTTAATTTGTGCTTTAAGAATCCTAGTTACAACATAAATAGGAGTTTCTGCAAAACCGAGCCCTTCTGATGGACTGCCTCGCGTAAGTGCTACTTGAGTACCTTCGCGAAGAAAAAAGAAAAGCCGGGTTATGTATCTATAAATCGGAAGCCGAGGAGAAAGCAACGGATGCTGCCCGTCCCCTTCCCTCCCCGCTCGGTGGATATCCGATGGATATATATATGGGACGGTCGAGACGAGGCTCTGTCCAGCTTGATAGATGGAGAAGGAGTGGATCAATGGGAGGGGGACCCTGCCAGAAGAGATACAACCTTTTGCCTCTGCAGTGGCCCGAAACGCGGGATTTAGGGTGGCATATTTCTTTCAGATCCTTCGTTTTCACTTCCCTTTTTATAACGCTTTGGCATTCACTCAGTCCCCCCCCCCTCCCCAACTTATTTTATTTCTTTTCCCAATAGTGTTGCTTTTTCATTGTATGTGATCGAAGTCGCTGAATTTCGGGCGAAACTTTACTTTCTTACAGGTTAGGGCAATAATCGAAGTTTTGGTTTCATAGTATCTGCGCATTGATCAGAAAACAAATTTTAATCAATTACTCTGATATGCTAATATGAGAGAATAATTATATCAAGTAGAAAATTTGTATAAGTAAAGGGAATTTTGAGTTCCAATTGAAGCATTTAGTGTCGAAGCTAGCTCAATCCATTTTTCAAAACATCCATTTTTCTGGCATTACAAGGGCCAAAAAAACAAAACACTCTCTGTCCGCTGAACCTTTCCAAAAGATTTTTTTTCGTTTGAAAGACAATCGGTTTATTTTTTTCTTTTAAATTAGTAGTTTAATTTAATCATTTAGATACAAAATATTTCGATTGAGATTGTTTTGAAGTAAATCGGCTTTTTAATTACCATTCAAATTCAATTTCGTTCATGTGGTTTCTTATTTTAGTACATATACGTACTTAACTGCACAATAAAAAATGTAAGTTGGTGAAACAAAAGCAACGAGTAGCCATATCTTTGTGAACCGAGGTCAACTGTGGTCAGTTGTCTTATGCTTTAGCATCACCGAGGAAATGTAAATTTCATTTTTAAGTAGGAGAAAAATGCGTTGAATATTTATCGAGGTACATCAGAGAGTCGAAAACTAATGAACTGCAAGAAATTTTCCGGGAGAAGTGGAAATTTTCTTCAAAGACAGGAATGGCGAAGAAAACAAAATGAAAAACGCTTTATAAAATAGGAACATCTTCGTGATGCTATTGTGAAATGGAATCGACGACAAATTTCGAGTTATCAGAGCGTAGAAATGTCTAATTGGTTGTTTAGACAGTTTTTCAGGAATGTATCATTTAAATAGGTGTAATCATCTCATCTATGACATGTTCCTTTACAGCTTCATTTGCTAAAAATCTTAGCATTGATCGCAGGTGACCTTCTGTTTAGATTGATCAGTATTTCAAAACATCTTAATGGTCATTTTTTTAGGGTTGATATATTCGGAAAAATATAAATAAATACTATTTGCTCTATTAAGAGGATTTTTATGTGATTTTTTTATTCTATATATTATTGCAGAAAACTGTATAAGATCGATGAATTTTCAATTATATCTTTTATAAGGCATCACTCCCATACCTTATAACAAGTTTTGGTTTGTGACAATAACCCTGAAACGTTCGATTCATTTAGGTACTGTTGCTATTGTCAGTAACCTAAGCACCTTTGTTTTATGCTTAATAAGGCTGCTGGAAAATTCTTCGATCACATTGGTGGATTATAGCTCAATTAAATTTGCTTGTTGTCATACATAACTTCATTTATAAGGATCTCAAATCAACAAACTGCATGAAATAGCTTACAATTACGCCTTTTTTCCCTTATACTTTTTTCTAAATAACGCTTGGCAAAATCGTAAAATGTTTGTAGACAAAGATGTCTCGCTATGCTGCTATAGAAATCCTTCTGAATAGCTTTCTCTATTGCAGTTTCAACAGCCAAAAATTGGTTTCTTCGTCGTAAATCAAACAATCTAGTCCTACCTTGTCCTACTTACCAGGGAACACGGGAGGAACAACTTGACAAACTTATAACCATCCCCATCTCTTGAGATGGCAGGGAAAAAAAGAAATGGAACGTAAAGAAATCGAACATTTTTCTCTTTTTAGGAACCTTCTCCTACTTTTTTTTTTCTTCTTCTCTGCTTCACCCTCAAGATATCCAATATAGGAAAAAACGACGCTAGGTAGTGATAGATGGTAAAGGAGGAGAACCCGATGCTTCTGGATCAATGCACAGCTCCAGAGAGATCGCACTGGAGATTCTCGGAGAGAGGAAAAGCGGGGGCGAATTTTGCTGAGTCGCTCAACGGGACTTTTCCAGGACCCCACGGAGAAAGGGATGGATATGCTCCTTGTCAGACATGTTAATGCAGGAATATATCCTTGTTACCAAGTATCGGCAATTTAGTCCGAACTTCTGAAGGCTGTTCTTCCAACAGAAAATGCACCTCCGTATAGATGCATATAGCATGATTTACAACATGAAACTTCGAAGAGCATGAGAAAAATTATTCGGCGCAGGAAGCCATTTATCGAAAGTGGAATCAATATGCATAAGACGCTGTGTGACTGTGCAAGTATCCCCAGGATTACATTGGAAACTCAGAAAAATGTTACAACATCAATAATGCATTTGATTCAAGAATCTTCCACTCTGTCTAAAGACGCTCTGTGCAGTTATGTTTTGAAAGGTGTCAAATAAAAGCACTACCAACGGAAACAAAATTACAGATTTATGTTTTAAAACAGTCCTAGTTTATCTTGTAGTTTGGATTATGCTATTTAAAGTCCATTTACGCTGAATTTGTTAAGCTACATTTCAATTTTACACTCCGTTGACTTCCTTTTTTTGCTCCTTATCTTAGCTTTGTTCGAATGCAGCAGGAACAAGCGTAGTATACCTTTTTTTCCAATCTCACGTAAAAAAACTCGTACTTTTGGTTTCAAAAAATGTTTCAGGTGGTAAAGTATTGCTTTGGTGATGAATATAAAGGATAGCTTGATGGAAATGTGGGCCTTTACTTTTTTTTGGATTCGATATCGCGTTCATTTAAAAACCGGGGGAGGGAGGGGGGTTAAAGAAAGTATCGCGTTCAACCACAAGCACTTAAGAAGTTACGTGTTCTGCTCTTGCAGGATTAATTTAATTTTAATTAATCTGCCAAGAAAGATTTATGTGATTGTAGCTTCTATTTAATTATTAATATTTTTAAATAATAATATTTATTGTTTGAGTGAGTTACGTAATATAAATGCAAGTTTTCTTTAATAGAAACTCCCGAGTGTTACGCATTGCTATTTGTGTGTCAAATAATTCATTTGTTTTTTGTAATAAATCATAAATAATTACTTTTCTTACATTGAAAGATATTTACTTCAATGTTAAGCACATTTGAAATAAAATGTATGTATTTTAGATTTAAATACAATACATAGTGTACATATTTATTTAAATTTTGTGTAGAATAAATCCTCGATAATCCGAATGTAATGTATCTAATTATGTGGTTACCAAATCAAGGTCTAAGGAAGGAATTTAAAAGACACAGAGAACGCTTTATGCATTAATTGTTTAAACTGTAGTTCAAAAAACTGATGAAGAAGCTGAGATTTTTTTCCCTACAGTGAATAGTATCTAAGAGAAATAAGTTGCACATTTTAATTAAAAATTCTTCAATTCTTTATACAGTTGCTGTATTACATCAGAAATTAAAATCATATTGAATGCATTTTCCATTTAAAAGAAATTCCTAGGTGTTGTTTTAATTTTGAAAACTTCAGCTAGCTCCTCCTTCCCCCTTTTTTACTTCATCACGAAGTTCTTTCTCTTTTGATCTATGAAACTTGAAAACAATTTTGGGCCAACTTCTGGCATACTCCAAAGAAATAAAAGTTCTTCCCGAAGAAGAGAACCGAAAAATCTCTGGGGCCTTTCGTTGTCTTTTTTGCAGTGGGTTATGCCTGTGTCCAGGCTACAAAATAGTCAGTCGAAGAAAACCGCAACGATAAATTTAGACTGTGCGCCATTAAGAGCGGGAATTCCTCTCGCGGGCGCCGCGCCTATGGCCACCTTTACCACTAAATCAGGGCGGCCGGGGCGCTGTTATTGTGCCGTTGTTACGTCGTTACGGTCGGTTGACCTCGGGGCAACGTGGTCATTGTCAGCGGCGTAACCTGGGCTCTGTCCGAGTTTATGGCGGGACGATTATGTGGGGCTGCAGCCCCTTCGCTCTTTAATGCCCCTGTGCGTTCATGAGCGTTGTCATGGAAACGAGCGGGCGCCCCTACGCAGTTAATGTTAGTCAGGGCGTGCTGTCTTCAGCTTCTTTTACTGGGATTACACTGTTTAAGCGCATTCGGTTTTTTTTTTTTTTTCGTCTTCTCGAGTCCTTGCTGCAATTCCTGACTATTCTCTCAGGTTATTTAATTTCATGTAAACTTTTTGATAAAATTCATGTGATTATGCAATTTCTTTTTCTGAAGTAGCAATAAACAGGAAAAATGAAAGAGAGTTGTAATTCGTGACCTTTTCAAATAAAAAACATGTATTTAGATTTTAATTATCGTGTAATTTAACTATGCATTGTAATTATTTTTACACTTGATAAACTTTTTGTACAGCAAAATTTTTTTCTACCCTGAACCAAGGTAGATCGCACCAAGTAGGAGTTTTCTAAAAGTACTGCAGAATGTAGATAGCAAGCGTTTCAGTCAAAAAAGCAAAATCCTGTTACACTGATCATTAATTGTTTGATCTATCTGCTAGTTTAAAGCACGCTAGTGCGCAAAGACCGGTGGTTTCTCTTTGCTGAAACTTCATTCATACATTATGTAATTTCTCTTACAATTCCACTAGTTCACTTCTGTTCTTTGGAAGTTGTAAATGATGTTTTCATTTCTTAAATTAGTTACTTGTTAGCAGTTGAATCCGATGATGGCATCTACAGTACATTGACTAGTCAACCACGCTATTTCCCTTTCTGTGTAGCACTATAGCATTTAATGTGTGAATAATAGCAATGTCTAAACATTTTCGTTCCATAAATTAGCAAAGGATTATCAGATTGCTTCATCAAAACTTTCACTCATTATAATTTTTAAGTTATTTACTCTGTAGTTTTGCAAAAGAAGAAAAGAAAAAAAAGAAGAAAAAAAAAAGAAGGAAATCACGAACTGAGAAAATCTTGTTTAATCAATGCAGTGTTAATTTTTACATTTCTTTCGCTGCCATATTTATCGATCCTTGCAAACAAATATTGATATTTTGATTAGTATTACTTATCATGGTAGTCATTTATCATTTGCAAATATCTGTGAACATGACATGTTTTGTAAGAAAATTTCATTAGTTAATTAAAGGTTTTTTATGTTTCGAAGAACTTGAAAAATTCTATTTACACACTGATTGAAGCATTTCATTTCGTTAGAGTATCAGTGGTTTAATTTAAAACTCGAGAAATTTTAATTTTCTCCTTTTTTTTTTTTTTTTTTGTTGTACCTGGTGTTTCTTCACGTTTTTCTACCCTCGCAATTGTTTTTTGAATCTAATTACGCTAACAAATTAAATTCATTCCTTTTGCTGAATATTTTTCCTCTTGTTTTATCTCCAGCTAATTCAGACTGCAGCGACGAAAAGAAAAAATAACTCGTGGGAATGATCTAGGGAAATGTAGATATTTTTCCTTTTTTTCTTTCGTGGAGCGGTTGAAATCCCTTTATATTTTTTACTAAGTAACATTTTCGCCTATTTAAAGACCCGTTGCCATGGAGATGTCGTGGCAATGTGGCGTCTCCGTCTCCATAGTTACCGGCTCTGGGATGGCATCGGCATCGCATCTCTGTTTCGCTGTGTTGAGTTGAGTAGTAATGCGGCTTTCCGTTTCAAATTTTAGTACAGGCCAGAGAAGTGGTAGGGCAGAAGTTACGGCCACATTTAATGTTCTGCAATGAGTGCCAGGAGCATATCTATCCTTCTTCGTCTGACGCTTTATTCCGCCTGTTTATTACTGCAGTTGGTGATTTGCGTGGCTCCGCCGCTCAGAATTATTTTTCGTGAGGCCCAACATTGTTGAGAGCTTTTTATGTATGTTACTTTCAAGTTACATCATGTAATCCCTTGTTCTCTTTACCTTTCCATTACATATCTAATATTTCTTGCGGTATCGATGCAGCATTTTTGCGCGGCGTTTTGGGAAAAACTGTTTATCATTGGACATTTTATGAGCCTTTTCCGCGATAAAATTTTTATGGTGCAGTAAAATTTACACGTAAGCCGATTTCTTTTTTACGTGGCGGATAATATCGACTGATATGCACGATTTATACTTTAACTCACGCATTTAGGCCTATTTTTGCGAGATAGGTTATCTTTTAATTTGTGATGTAAAATTAAACTAGCATGTTTCTTTATTATGAACTATTAAGTTGATACCAGCGTAACTTGGCAGCATCCTTGGTGGTGTGATTAGGATCTACGTAGTCTTCACAATTCTACAAAATTAGATTTTCCTCAACTGTAGATGAAAATGATAAAAATTTACTTGTTAAATATATGATTTATTAAACTCAGATACCTCGTCACTCTGTGTCGAATGTTGTTTTTGTTTTTCTTCTACCAAAATAATTTTAAGGTTAAGGAGAAAACTCGTTAAAAATAGTACATTTGTAAATTATTGTTTTTTTTTTTTTTTTTTGTTTAAACTGTCTTTGAGTAATAGTATTATTCTGTTGTTCGAAGTTTCTCTTTTGATATCTCTTCGTATTGGTATCTGTTGAAATGCAGAAAAAAGAGGGGGGAGTGTAAAATATGGAAGTAGTGACAGCAATGGATATATTTTCGTATTTTTTAAGAATATATTTTGCGTAACTAACAGAAGCGAAGTAACCTACCCAAATTCGTTATAATATTATATTCAAAATTAGAAAACTCATGATCAAATGAATAAATTAATTTCTAGACAAAATTACATGAAAGTTCACTCGTTTTATAGAAGTAATTGAATCATCAATTTTAAAAACAAAAAGGTGATAAATACAAAAATTATATACTTAGAAAAGTTAACAGCAATAATAAAAGAAAAAATAAAGCTTAACATTAATATTACTTGTTTTTCCGTGGCATAAAAGTTTTTAAGTATTTTGAAAAGCAGGTTATATGGAAATAACATGTAAAAGCATTTAGTGGGGGCAGTTTGGGAACTTTGCTGCTTTGGTGCTGGTAAACAGAATGGGCAAGAATAAAATTGTGCGTTGTAGATTTCCTGCCTATTTGAAAAACTAATGTCCGGAATGAGCAGGAAAGAAAATATTATTTGGCCAAATGGTGAAAAACAGCCACACGTCATTTTCAGATGTAGTGTAAGATTTATGAAGAAGAAAGCATTTTGTTCGGGGGCTTCGCTCTACGCCAATAGTCTCTGAGTCGACATATTTCCTTCTGACAAATTGTCGTCATGTAAGAAAAACTACAAAGCGGGAAAGTCGAACGAAAAAAGAAAAAGAAAAAAAACTCCCGTAGCGATTGCTCATCAAGTTTTAAATTCATTTTTAGAAAAAATTTTCATTTAGTATTAATTTCATCACAGTAGATTTTATTGGGCTATGGCAGTATGTTGATGTAATTACGAAGCAGGGTAAAAGTTTTCTCTTACCTGTAGTGCAGAAAATGAATTGTATCCCTGCAATAAACAACTGTAGCTGGTTATTCTAACTGCAATAATAGTGTGGTTGTTAGAACTATGAATTCTTCGATATTTTCTGCAAATTTTGCTCCTACAAAATTGTTAAACAAGAATTTTTCTTTCTTTCCGTGTTAATATATATTTAAAGCTAGTCTTAAAACGTATAAGCTTCCAACTTTAAAACATCCATACGAGCTGTGGTTTGCTTGCTTTGCATCTTTTGCATCGGTTATGCATAGTATTGAAAATGTTAAAAGTAAGCATATTCCTGAAAAACTTTTTATTGATCAAAGAGCAAACTATTTTGGTTACATGTAATAAAGAAACAACCTTTGCGGCTATTATTTCTTGTTCCATGCTAAAAAATGCAGCATGTGTTCACCAAAAAGCATCAAAAGGAAATATTACGCACTCCGCGGATATCTTATCCTCATATATCTCTATAAAATCGTACTTATATGAAAGTAACTAAATACATTCACACCTTCACACATACAGCTCTCCCTCCTTTGCTATTGATCTGAGTCATACGTAGTTTTCTTGTCTTTCCTCGCTACTTTTTATTCGGTGTTGTAAAAGCTAAATAAAATTTCATTTTCTGCACCTTTTCTTTTTTCAGTTTTTGGATTGTATCCGATGCTTGCGTATTCTATTATCACTTCGGCGTTCGTGTTATTCCTCGTGGTTTAAGATTCCCTGCAGATAGGAGGGTTATGGTCTACGCGAATCATAATAAACGGTTACAGTTTACCGTTCTTAGTCGGGGGTGTGTTTCTGATAGCCGCCATGTGTGCTAGCTCAGAGTCAGCAGTTCCCGATATATTTGTTGGATGCAGTGTATTTATCATTCTAAATTTGTTTTTCCCTTAAGTCAACAAAAAACGAGTTGAAAAAAAAATTGGACTTTCTGTTTCTTTCACATATTTTGATTCCAGTATGTGACCTGTAAAGGAAATTAGTTTCTCAGTTTAAATATAAGATAAGTTTAGTAAAACTCCTATTTTTCCCCTTAACAAAAATGAAATAACTACTTTTTACTCCTCCTTAAGTTGATATTTGCAACAACCTTCTTTGCATTTTTTTCTCCCTTGCATAATTTTATTAAGAAAACAGTTCTAAACTTTCTGATTTTTATTTACAAAAAAAGAAAATAAAGTTAAAAAATAGCATTTTCTCTTTTTTTGAACTCAAGGATCACTTTCCCCCCATTAACTAGCGAAAACTCATAAAATGTATAAAATTGACTGCGCTAAAAATTCTAAACAAAGTATGCATTGCTTTAAAATTTGTATACATATTTTTACCAAAAAGTTATTTGAAATATAGAATAGTTTAAAATGCCATGCATGGGCAATTCTGCAGAAAAGTTTTATTTTTCATCCTAAACTTTTCAGTTTGTCGTTTTTTCACAAGGGGTGACATACACTAGGTGGCCAAAAGTATCCGGACACTTTCAAAAATTCACATTTTTACATATAGCTCGAGAAATAAGGGATCAATTGTTCTTTAACTTTAGTCATACAAAATATAGGCTTCACCGAACATTTCCAAGTTGAAATTAAATTACCCTTGCATTTGGGGGACGACAAGAAGGGGGTTGAAAGAAAAACCGCTTTTTGACCATAACTCTTCGAAAATAGCTCGGAATAAGCTATCAATTTCAGTAATTAATTAGCATACTATGTATAATTACTGTACAAATTTTTATGAACGTACCAATCTTACTTCTGAAGATATGAAACATTTTTGAAAAAACGGCAATTTTATTTGAAGGGTTTTTGCTCATAACACGCAGAGTTTTTGATCAAACCTTATCACAACTTCAGGAAAGATGACAAAATACAAGAGAAAGAACATACTAAAACGGCAAATAAAAATATTAAAAATTCGATGAGATATGAACGTTAAAAGGAAATAATTTTTCACGGCGCATGCGCGAACGACATAAATTTATAACTACAAAAATATTGTAGCCAGATTTATACTGCATCTTATAAAAAAAGTTTCAGTTGAATATCATGAAAAATGAAAAAGATATCAGCGATCTAGTGAGCTGTATTTCATTCATTCGCAGACACTACATAAATAGTAAGGGTCTGTCCACAAAGAGCTATTTTTAAATTAAAGGTTATTGCGTCGTTGTTCAAAACCAACGTTTCAGAGGGTGTCCGGATACTTTTGGAAACCTACGTATAAGGTCTTTTTGGCCGAACAGACGAAATGTGACGACAATGCCGAATATAAATTTTCAAACTGTATACAACTTAACATTGGAAAAAAATGATCGATTGTCACCACACTATTTGTGGACAACCCTTCACTATTTATGTATTGTCTGCAAATTGAATGAAATACAGCTCACTAGATCGCTGATATCTTTTTCATTTTTCATGATATTCAACTGGAACTTTTTTTATAAGATGCAGTATAAATCAGGCTACAATATTTTTGTAGTTATAAATTTCTGTCGTTCGCGCATGCGCCGTGAAAAATTATTTCCTTTTAACGTTCACATCTCAGCGAATTTTTAATATTTTTATTTACCGTTTTAGTATGTTCTTTCTCTTGTATTTTGTCATCTTTCCTGAAGTTGTGATAAGGTTTGATCAAAAACTCTGCGTGTTATGAGCAAAAACCCTTCAAATAAAATTGCCGTTTTTTCAAAAATGTTTCATATCTTCAGAAGTAAGAGTGGTACGTTCATAAAAATTTGTACAGTAATTATACATAGTATGCTAATTAATTACTGAAATTGATAGCTTATTCCGAGCTTTTTTCGAAGAGTTATGGTCAAAAAGCAGTTTTTCTTTCAACCCCCTTCTTGTCGTCCCCCAAATGCAAGGGTAATTTAATTTCAACTTGGAAATGTTCGGTGAAGTCTATATTTTGTATGACTAAAATTAAAGAACAATTGATCACTTATTTCTCGAGCTATATGTAAAAATGCGAATTTTTGAAAGTGTCCGGATACTTTTGGCCACCTAGTGTATTACTACCAATATTAAGCCTCCACAAAATTTTTTAATATATAGTAAAAATAAGTATTATTTAGCAGTGTTTAATGCTTGTTGTTTTAGGATGTGACAAATAATAGTAATAAAAATGGAAAAATTTTCTGAAGCTGCTAGGAGCTTGGAACTAGAAATAGCGCCTTTCTAGAGAATTACTCACCTTTTAATGTATTTTTATGAAAAATAAGCATCTAGTTGATGATAAATTACACCTTCTTACTCTACTTGAGAGAAATTAGAGAGAATAAATTATTTTTAAAATAGCAGTCAACTGCTCACGTAATGAAAGCAATTGTATCTCCTGAACTTCAATGAAGATCATTGGATTTTGCGTAAGATAAATATTTGCAATTGCATTTATGTTACCGTCAAACTTAGCACTATAATCGTAACGCCGTTTTCTGTTTAAGCTATGTGCATTATTATCGTATTTTGTGGAAGTATTGACTCAATAGCGTCATGATCAAAAGGTTCTGTTGTTAAGGTGGATTTTACTCATCGTTATGACTTTTGTCAAAATGCTCGTTTAACAAGATTGATGTTTATTTCATGGAGTGTAACGTTCTGCATAATAACTGTACGCGATAACGATCTTTAAATGCATGTTCATACATTTTTTAGTTATTTCATCATTTCAGAATTTAATGCATCAAATATAGAATAAATGAAAATTAATGATTTTATCACTTAGGTACATTGTTGTTAGTTTTAATCTTACTAGGCTCGATGATTAAATCTAGTCTAACCTTATTTACTTGTAAAATTTGGTTTGGATTATTATTTTATAATTTAAATTACTCCACATGTGACACCGATTCTAAATAATGTTGAAGAATAGTAGTCCAGAATGTTCCCATGCCTTAATTTATCTCTGGCTATACGTAACTTTACAGTAATAGTTGCCTGCTAATAGACTAACCTTTTACATTTGCTTTTCTACTTACGTTAATCTTGACAAGAGGACAACTTGCACATTAAGCGGGTACCGTCGGTTCTAATAAACGAGTATGTTAAAAGAAAATTATTGCAGCATTTTTTTTAATGTAACAATGTCTTTTTCTTAATATAACAGTGGATTATTTTATTTACCAACGGAGTATGATTAATTACTCTGCCATGCTTTAATTTTGTCTCTCCCTTCGTTACTTTATAACCAGTTGCCTGCCAACGGACTAACCCTGTACATTTGCTTTCCTTATCACATTAGACTTGTTACTAGGAAAACAACGTGCACCGGAAGTGCTGTTCTAACAGATAAGACAGTTCAAATAAAAAGATTGTATGAGTGTTTTTTTTTTTTTTTTTTTAATGTGACATTTTTTTAAAATGTAACTGGATTATTTTATTCATCGACGGATCATGATTAATAATTCTGCCATGTTTGAATCATTTTTATCTCAGACTATACGTAAATACTAGTTGCATGCCCACGGACTACCTCTGTACATTTGTTTTCTTTATCCCATTAGACATGCTGCTAGGAAAACAACTTGCATAGTAAGTCCCATATCGGTTGTAACACATAAGTAGTCTGTTAAAAGAAAAATGTTGTGTTCTTGTAAGAATGTTTTTCTGTTATTCTTTTTAAATCAAAATTTTTTTTAATGTAAGATTTTTTTTTTAAATTAATATATTGATTGTTTTACTTGTTGACGGATTTTGATCAGTAACTCAGCCATTCCTTTTTCTTTTCTGGCTATACATAACTTTATAACAGTACTAGTTGCCTACTAACAGACTAACCCTTTACATATGCTTTCCGTATCACATTAGACTTATAGCTAAGAAAAAAAAACTTGCACTATTAGTGCCTTATCTTTTTTAAGAGATAAAAGTTACAATTAAAGGATTATACGCTTTTTTTTTTTTTTTTTTTTTTTGTTTACCGTAACATTTTTTATTTTTCAAGCAACTGAATTGTTTTATTTATTGGCGGATAATGATTACTAATTCTGCCATGCTTAATTTTATGTCTGACTTTAAAACAATACTAGTTGCTGGCCAATTAACCCTGTTGATTTGCTTTCCTTATCACATTAGATATGTTACTAGGAAAACAACTTGCACATTAAATGCCATATTGGTTCTAACAAATAAGTCTGTTCAAAGAAAAATATTGTAGAGTTGAAACAATGTTTTTATTATTATTATTATTATTACTATTTTTAAAATGTAAGAGCTTTTTAAAATAGATATAGCAGTGTAGGGTATTTGTTGCAATATTACGTTCAACAATTCTGACCGTTTTAATCGCATTAATAGTTGCTTGATAACGTGCTAACCGTTTACATTTGTTTTCCGTATCACAATCGACTTGTTGCTAGGAAAACAACCTGCAACCTGGGAAACAACTTATTAGAGGGCAGGAAGGGGGACTTTGGTTTTAGGAGATGTACTCCCCTCTCTGGCTTTTTCAAAAAGACATTTTTCAATTGCAATTTTTTGATAGTTTTTCCTTCTCTTATTTTCGCCTGAATCTTGATTATAAGAGCGATATATTTTTCCGTTTGCATAAAATATTTATTTTTACATACCAAAAATTAGTAAAAGCTTGTATGTTCGTATTTGTTAATTATCTTTAAAAGGTTGGGGGTAACGAAGAGCGAATATTTCGCTTTTTTTTTTAAAACCACTGAAAGTAAAATTCATTTTTTTGATAACTTGTAACCCTATCTTAGTCAGGATGAATTTGATTGCAAAGTACGAAAATTTCGTTGTGCAATATGAAGTTGAATTGTCAACACATGTCGAGTAAAACGGCACATTTTAAGCACATTTTTTGTCTCTCTTGAAGTAAAATTACGAAAGCCAAGTGTACTGGTATTTTGAACGAGACGCAATATTGTAACAATTTGCCTGCTGCATATTTGCCAAAATGTTCACTGAACGCCGCCAAGTGGGCACCCCTCCGCATCCGCGTCTGGATAGTGTCGCGTTTATGCGGGGCAGAGTAAAAATGCGAGCACAAAGGGGCCCGGACTCACCTTCGCGTTTCCATGGCAACCCTCTCCCATATAAAGGGATGTGCCCGGGTTGTCCCTGGCAACGGAGAGGGATGATGTAGCTGCCGCTAAATCGCATCACTTGTTCGGGGTTTGAAATAGCTCGGGACGGGGTATCGCTCGGGCTGGAGGGAGGGGTACATCTGCGATCTGTCTCATTTATCTCGATTGCTGGCGAACTCAGTCATCTGGAAATTGCACTTTACCACCGCGACACGATACGTTCTCCCACACTCCTCTCTTGCGCGCCGTTTCTGTGTTTTTACGCCGCTTTTTCTCCACAATACAGGTATCAATTACGACGGCGTGTGGTAAGGGTGTCGGCTCTAATTTTAAACCTGTATAATGTTAAAAAGCGGCGAATCTACTCGCTTTGTAATGGATTTTGTCGATATTAAACACGGTACAATTATTCATTTTTGCACTTAATGGGGTGATTTATCAGTCATATCATTAGGATCTATAACTAAAGTCAAATTTGGTGTGAAAATTTTACATCATCAATGTTGTTTTAATAGCAAATTTGTCCCCCAAAACCTAGTTTATCACAAAACCTAGACTAGGGAATGAAAGGAGTATAAGTTTCGCTTCTGCTTTTCGACCTTAGTAAAGTCTGTAAATCCACAATGATTTGGGTAACTCTTATCCACAATGATTTGGATAAATCAATTCATATCTTTGTAGTTTTTAGTTTCCAAATTATGTTTGGAAAGTTTTATTTCATCGGCCTTAATGTCGCCGATTCGGAGTAATTAAAAACCATAGTAGCTGAGGAAGTGACGGACTCTGACTTAGAAATAGAACTTGTAGATGAAATATCTCTGAAACTTGAATAAAACGTTTGATTTGCTTCGAAAACAAATGAGATAACTACGTTTAACAGATAAGTTTTTATCTATTGCTGGTGGAAAATGAAAAATATTTGAAATTTTCAATCAACGGTGATAATGTTGTAGGTTTTGACTTGTTTTATTTTGCCCCTTCAGTTTTCAATATATATAGCTAAGTCTTATTCGATATCCTAATTTTAACACCTTGTTTTCTTTTTCTCTATTTTGGATTATTTTCACGAGAAAAGTATAAGGTGATGGTCTAGCCCTCCCCAGAAGCCTTGGCTTCAACATATACTGCAAATTCTAATACGGTAGTCTGACTGATCCTTACCCCTCCCTCCACACACCAATGCAATTCTTAACTGCTCCAAGTAGCATTACTACCGCAAAGTTTTCGTGCAAAAGCGCATTTATCAGCACTACTTTGTGCACTACAATTTTTACTCTACTTTTTATTTAAAATGTTTTGTGAAGCATAACTATTTTTATCAGATTAAAATGTAGAAAAACATAGATTCTAGCATCAACATCTGTACAAAAAAAATAGACATAAAAGATCATTGAACAGCTTCTTTCATACATCTAGTATGAAGGTTCTGATGATTTTGCTAATGACTTTTTTTTATTTTTCCACTATAGTTGGCAGTTGGCAATGTTTTTTGGAGAGAGACTTATTTTTATAAAATAGATAGTCATCAGAAACTCTTACATAGGAACATAATTTTATAAAATGCTTCGCTCATTGTCTTATATATATATATATATATATATATATATTATATAAAAAGAAAATAACAGCTCATGAAGAGTAACTGTGTATAAATTGGAATAACAAAAATAAACAGAACAATAAGAAACATTAGAAAAAACATTTAAAACTACGTGAAATGTAAAACTAACATGCAAAACATCAACATGGGTAATCTACTGCTTAATCTTCAGAGGGCAGGAGCACGGAGCAGCATATACATTTTTTTAGATTTAGCTTTGCAGGCTTCATGAGTGTTCGTTTGAATGGAAGTTCGTTTCAGCTGCTCCTGCCCTCTGAAGATTAAGCAGCACATTACCCATGTTGATGTTTTGCATGTTAGTTTTATATTTCACGTAATTTTAAATGTTTTTTCTAATGTATCTTATTGTTCTATTTATTTTTGTTACTCCAATTTATACACAGTTACTCTTCATGAGCTATTATTTTCTTTTTATATTCATATAATGCAATTGATATTTAGCTGCAATAAATGCGCTAGTTAATTTGCAGAACTTCAACTGTTAATCTTGCATATATATATTATATATATTCTCTGTAAAGCTTTATCTCTGCTTGTAACACAGTATCAAGTGTGATTAATTTGAATATTTTAGTGAAATTTTGAGCTTAATTAATAATTTAATTGCCTTTAATTGAACTGCGGAATGCGTGTTATTTTGAATAATTGATTGAAAAAAAATCTGTTTTGGGGGCTATTTGTACTATCTTGAGCTCCTATTTCGTTACCATACTTGCAATATAATACTGTTACCAGGGTGTAAAAAAATCAATGATTTTTTTAAAAAAATAAAAAAAATCGGATTTTTTTGATTTAAATCAGATTTTTTTTATTTAAATCGGATTTTTTTGATTTAAAAAAAAAAAAAATAGAAACTTCAGTTATTAATTAATTTTTATTTGTGAACAACTTACCTTTAAGTTTTTAAAAATACAAAAACACCTTTGAAGTAAAGCTTCACCAGTAAGAAACCCAGAAAAAAGTGTTAGGAGCCAATCTGAAAATAATCCTGTCTACTAGCTAGGATAAAAATCAAATGGGGCAGGAAGCTGAACCCAATCCTCACTTCATTCAGTCCCCCCCCCCTCTTAATTTTGCTTTTGTTTTGTAAAGCTGGAATATGTTCCATTTCAGCCACTAATAAAGACTGCCCGCCCCCTGCCCCCCTCCGCCCCCCAAGTTGCTAATGCAAGGCATAGAAAATTCACTTCTTCTGTTTTGGTTGTTTTTGTTTTTTTCTCTTTTCACTGAAAGTTCAATATCACACACATTCTATCTTGTCCCTCCCCCTTCAATTCACTCTTTACAACACCTGCCGTGCACCTGCATGTATTTTCTTTATTTCACATATTAGACAACAAATAGCACTATTTGTGCATACATATTATTTGGACTGCAACCTTCCAGCATCTGTGGAGGGGGGGGGGTGAGTAGGATTACTTTTCGATTTATTAGATGGAAATCAAAGCTCTAAAAGAAAATGGTAAAAATAATGAAATTGGGATTGTCCAAGAGAATTTTTTAAGGATTAAAATAAAAAGTGATTTAAATCAATGATTTTTTTAAAAAAATCAATTGATTTAAATCGCGATTTAAATCACTGATTTAAATCAATTGATTTAAATCATTGACACCCTGACTGTTACCCCTCCCGAAAAAAAAAATCAGACTACGGTGGTTTTCAACCGTATGCTGATTGAAAATTCCCTATTATTGCTCGCACTGGCCACGGTTACACCGGTCCACAGATCCGCCGGTGGCCGTGTCATTTGCGATTCTCGATGTTCACGACTGCATTCGCGCGTAAACCCGCATTCAGCCCCGTTGCAATTAGCGTGCGTTGCGCGGCGTACATTAAGTCTCAATGGCGCGGCCGAGGGCCCTTTGTTGCTAAGAACACTTGCGATTGACAAACGGTGGTCGCATCGGCCACGCAATAATGGCGCGGACTCGAGGGTGCCTGCTGATTAATTGTCGCGGAGACAGCTGCTGACCGCTACTCCGCATCAGCTTCCGAACCCCTTTTGTCTATGGAGGAGGAGGAGGATTTCGGTGCGAGCTTGCCGGGTGGCCGTGGCACCCACTATGCCCTTTTCACTTTTGCTCGTGGATGCGCTTCTCCAGTTTGGACGAGCATCATCGAGGAATGGGCACTTGGAACCCATTAGGAGTCGTTGGGTACTGACTGAGGATTGCTGAGGAACTTTTATTGGCAGATATGTTTTTCTTTTATTTATCTAAAAAACAAGGTGCACGAGGGACTTTCTAATCAAGAAACTTCCCTTCAAATACCGGAAGGCATGGGTTCGATTCTCACCGGAACCCTGGGCATTTTTTCCTCTCTTTGTGCTATAAATCTTTCTTGTAATGCCTTATACATTGTAAAAAATGAATGTTGTTTTTACAGTATAACACAGCTAATTTTGTAGTAATAAACTGTAAAACTGTTAATTTTGCAGTAAGAAACTAAAATTGCTAGTCTTGCAGTAATCTCAGTCACCTTTCTCACCTTTAGTCACTTTTTAAAAATTTGGTCACTTTTTGTCACCTTTTGGAATTTTTGTCACCTTTTTAAACCTTTCTTGGAATGTGTTTTAGGAAAATCTATTTTTGATAAATTAAATTTTTGAAGAGTATGAAAATTCTTTTCCTTACCTGAAAATAAATGGAATTCTGAAAAAAAAAAATCTGTCCTTCAACCATTAAAAAAATGTTTCAACTGTGGCTCATTTACAAAACAAAGCCTTTAGAAGCACCCGTTTAAAAGTTTCAAAAAACAGACACATTTTCCAAGGATACTTGGCAGTTCTTTTTCTTTTTTTTTTTGTTCGTGAAACAAAATTCGGTTGGTGATTTGCATAGAGATGGGATTTTCACTCATTCTCTATTGTCAATACTTTTTAGTAAACATCTTTGTATTTATAGAGAAACAAGAAAAATAATACGGATGATTTTGCAATGAAGTATTAAAAATATGAAAAAATAAAATATGTTCATTAAATACGTGGTCATTATCTTCACTTCATAATTTCAGGTATAAATTTAATTGATATTTAAGAAAATTATTTGAACATAACTAGGGGTGATTGTGCTCTAGTATTTAATCGGATTTCCGGTATTTTCATGATCGATTCTAGTATTTTCATGTTCGAAAATACCCGAAATAAAATATTTTTAACTTTGCTTTTATCTTCCCACCTCAGGAATTTTTTTGCTTTTTCGAATTTCCGATGATTATACCGATAATTTTTAATAATATTCGTCGAATATCAGTTTAAGATGCCATTCTAATTTTTTTTTTTGCTTTATTAAATTATTTTATTTTTTTTTTATTTTGATGCCTTCATTTAAAAAAAAAAATGTGAGAATCGAATTTTTCTCATTTTTGATGCTTATTATCCTTAGTTAGGAGACATTAAAATGAAATATATTTATACTAAAAAATTACAAATTTAAAATATTCGAGCGAAATTCTGCTTCTCTTATGAAAATCAAAATGTCAAAGTTAAAATTTAAAGATCTGATAAATAAGTTTTATTTTGCTTCAATTATGTGGATAGTAAAAATAGTATGTTTATCGTAGAGCTTCTGATTGTAATCTGAAGTAAGTTTATTTGAATTATTTTCTATGCCATTTTCATACTGTTAACGTCTTAATTTTGAAAATTGCGATTTCCTTGCGTCCGCTGTGAGAATCATATTTCGCATTTTCGATGCTTGCTATTCCTTGTTGAAAGGCAGACAAATAACATTTCTTTTTTTTATTTTGTTTAAATCATTAAAATAAAAGTTTTAAACAAATTCCATGCTCTTTTATAGTGTCAGATGTCAAAAACTTAAATGTTGAATCTGTGGCTGAATTTTATTTTTGTTTCAACTATTTAAGTTCACATACATAATATCTTTAAATAGTATTTCACTTCAGTATTAATAAATATGAAATCCTTGACTCAGGTCATATTGTACTGATTAGGAGATTTATGGGTACTGCATCTAGATCAATTCTTTTTCATATTTTCAGTGACAAATGCAACTTTCATTACTTTATAAATATTTTCTCACAACAAACAGTAATTCTGTTACTTATGCTTTCTCCTTAAAATATTTTTCTGGGGATAATTTGTTCAACACCAGCTCAAGAGTAACTTTATTGTTCATTTACAGTTTAATTAAATGCATACACATTTTGACTAAAAACTATGTGAAACTATTCGAATGTAGGAAATGTGTTGGTTTATGAAACGAAATTAATTATTATATATGTATAGTCATAAAATTAGGTGTGCTTAATTAATAGAGGCTTTGGTTTGAAAAAAAAACAGTCCCCCATCTCCCACACACATACACATTTTCTCTTTAAAACTTTCAGGTATTTTTTTATGAACTCACAATCACCTCTGCATAACATAGAGTTTACGCTGAAAGTTTTTTGAAAATATGTCCTAAAATGGTATATTTTGTTACTTCCAGTTCTATCATATTCATGTTCAGAATCTAAGTCTTTTGAAATAGTATGTAGGCTACTTTTGGTAAAAGTCAGAAAAAAAGATAATCGTTTTCGCAGTAATAAACTGTAAAATTGCTAATTTTACAGTAATAAACTGTAAAATTGCTAATTTTACAGTTTATTACCGCATATTTTAGTTTTATACTGGATCCTCTGCTGCCAGTATTATACTGTTGTTTTTACAGTACAATGCAGCTAAATTTTACGGCAATAAACTGTAAAATTTCTAACTTTACAGTAAGAAACTGTAAAATTGCTAGTTTTACAGTTTATTACTGTGTATTTTACAGTTTTAAATTGGAACCTCGGCTGCCAGTATTATACTGTAAAAACAACAGGTCATTTTTTTTGCAGTGTATGTAGGTAAAGAAAGCAGTGCAACCTCTCGAGGGAATGGCGCCCTATATCATAGTGATTAATAACTATAACAAGGCAACAGCAGCAACAAACTGCACAGCACACTACTGAAACATCCTATTGCAGTCGCAAGACTTAATAAAAGCAAGACAAAAACGCAAGTCAAAGTTCGTAGTAGATCAAGCTAACATTTGAAATACGAAGTATTTCCAGTAACAAAGCCGTTCGGTAGAACTTGCAATCCTGCTTTGATTCCCGCCATGGGACAGAAATCTGTACCGTTATATCCTAGCTTATATTTTTTAATGGATTTATTTATTTATGTTTTCGATATTGAGCCTTACCAAATTAGCGAACCTCTCTAGTTTGGTTAAATATTTTTAGTTTGAAGTGTTAAGATATTCTTAGCGCTTGAATGAGATTATTTATCTGCAGCCGGATTATGTTTATTCCTGACTGTTGACCCAAAACAAGGGCGAAACTGCAGTCTCTTGATGCTGTAACTGAGCCGCTCTTAAATAAATTATGTTAAAATTACTTACAAACATGTAGTTTTAAAATCAATAAGTTGAAAATATCCCATCAACTACTATATTAAAATATTTATCAAAAATATTTTTCTTCGTGCATTTGTGATTTAATAAAAAATTAAGCCATTACAAAGCCCGTACACTTAACTATCTATTTATTTAATACTTAAACAACTCGAAATCGTAAACTTTTGATCAATGGATTGTTTGATATTATGCAAGCTTCCCAATTTCGCATTTTGCCCCACAGATTAATTGTCGAAACTCGTTGGATTTTTTCTCGCTCAAAGCTATCTGCTTCAATGAAAAATAAAATAAAGGTCTGAAGATTAATTTACGTAATTTTTCTACAAATATTAAATGTCGGTTGCATGTAATTTTCATTTCCATCTATGATCAAGATCGATTACATTTTCCATTGAGAAAAATGCTCCGGAGTGGAGTGGGAACTGCGTGTAAGACTGCTGAGTAAGATTTGATCGCTGCGGCTATCGAGTACAGAAAAATATTCTAAATGAGCGCTTTTGCGCTTCACTGCTCGCTTATTCTTTCGGGCCAATTTAAATGCACTTTATATAATGTTCTTTTAAGCGTCGAAGATGAACCCTCTGCTAATGCAATAACTTTATCCAGCTAATTGCTTTGAATATTGTAACTGGTTTTCGTGTTATTGTTAATTCGTTTTATTAATTAGCGGCGAAAGATAGAGCGAAAATTTCTTTCTCTGGACATTTCTTTTTTTGCTTTGGTGTTCCACTCTTACAGAATTATTCGTGTTTTTTGCTTTGTTCTCAGGTTTTCAAAAATGCACCCCCTCGCCCTCGGGTCCCATATTTTTGCCTGTTGAAATTATCATTTGCAAAGTAAGTTACAGGAAAAATATGTGGCGACTTTAGATTACAAGTTACAGATATGGATGAGTGGGTAATTTATTCAGTACCAATAAATTTCGACGGACAATCTACCGTGGTGGCATCATTTATCACAATAGTTATTTTTTTAATTAGTGTAACCGCAATCAAGCTATTTACTCAATAAAAACAAGCAAACAATAAGAAATACCGCAAATATAAGTAATATGTAGCAACATATAGCTTTTTTCTTTTAAATTGCACTTATAGTATCATCTAAAAAATGGTTTTAAAATGTATGGTGTATTTATACAAGAACCAGATTTATTAATGTACGTAAAATAATTATCATGAAGAGTCCCTGGTGATATTAAAATTTGAAGACTGTTGCGTCTAGTCAACAATTTGCCGCTTGTTTGTTAGTTGGTTCCAGCTGCGCCTTCGGCTAGCAATATCTCAATTTCAAAGCAACTATCCTTCTTAAAAAAGAAATAAATCTTTATTGCCATGTTTGGTATCCGATATAAGATTTAAAATGTTTTAATGATCATTTTTGCTCCTGCCCTGAGGTGGTTGAAAAATAAAACGTGAAAAAGTTGTCCCCTATTAGCTTTTTTTTTCGCAACAATTTTTCTTTGTAACGCTTTTTTGTTGGATGCGCTGCTCAAGTAGTATGTATTGCGTTTTTTCCCTCGTGTTTTTCGTGAAACAGAAAGCGAAAAATCGACTTTTCCATTTGTTGGAAAAGAGTGACACCGGATTTAATTTCGCCTTCCATTTTTTTTAATGGTTGAAAAAAAAAAAAAAACAGTTACAAAGTTTAAGAAGAAAGAATTAAAAGAAATTCCAATCGTTTTGTTGCGTTTCTTCACTTTCATTTCTAAGCTCGATACAGTAACTTGGAGCAATACAATCAGGACCACTCCATTTTTTCGCTTCCGCAGACATGAGGAGTGGGTGGGGGAGGGAGGGAGTTTCTGAAGGAAGGAAATGCCATGCTCCATGCTCGTGAATTTCTTCAGACATTCCATTAGCAAGAGTAAGACTCTTTATTGACTTAACCCTTTATTAAATCAGAGCTTCTATGCATGATTTTTTTTTTCAACGTGCTTTTAGCTATCTTATTTGATGAAATGAAATTTCTTTCATATTCTCAAGAAATAGGGTGCTATAACTTCCTTGCATTGATAAATGGAAAAAATTGTACTATTCAGATGTGCAGTAGAACTTTTTTTATGTCGGCTAAATGAATATTTTGCTTGCTGGGGTCGGGGGGGGGGGTGTGATATTACTAATAAAATAGTGAAAATGAGAAAACTAGAGTTTTTCTTTTGTTTCATTTATATTCATGCTTTTCACTTGTGCGTTCCCTCAAGTTTTAATTTGGCATCAATGTCAAATCTTAGTGATTTTTTAAGTGAATAAATGTATGAAAAGTTTGGATTGTTATTATATAATGCTCAAATGGTTGTTAAATTAGTAAGTTTTCTATCATTTTTTACTTTTTAATCAAGAATAGTAAATATTTCAATGAACTAATAAGTTTTTTTAAGAATAATTATTCTTTAACTTTAACTATTCATTAACTTTTCACTTCATTGTTTTTCATTATTAATGTACTATTTAAGTGCTTAAGAAAAATTAAGATTATTTAGAAAAATTGTGAATGAAAATTATAGGAGTGAAAAAGTAATTTATGAATTGCTAATGAATCTGCTAATATATAATATTAACAATTAGGAACTATTAATTCACGTTAAGATATTGATTTCATTGACGAAAGCTCATGTTTAGTAAGCTCCTCCACAAGCAAATTTACTGTTGCGAAATGGCAATTTGCCTTTTTCCAAAGGAGCTTCAAATACTTGGAAGCTATTAAAACTTCTCCGTCTTTGTTCTCCGCAGTCTTTGATTGAAGTGCGGCAGCTTTGTGCTGTGCCTCACCAACATTTACCCAGTTTCTACTCACAAGGCAAATTGTCTCTGGTAATGGTCATAAAGACTCGAGCTCTGTAATCTGAGCTGGAATATCAGTCATTGTAGTCCTAGACTGCTGTCAGTAATCGCGTGTTAGGGTAACTGCAACTGTTTCGATAAAAACCCAATGTGGGCTCATCAGCCCTTTTGCATGCTCATAGTCACTGTTACTGTCTCGTGCTGATGTATTAATGAACCTTAACGAATAGCTCAACTCGTTCATTTTTAAGTAAACCAATTGACAACCACCGCTGTTTAAAAAAAAAAGTTACAATTATAACTTAATTTATAGCAATTCGTTGTAGCACTACAACATTGAAGTTTTCGAAGCCTCAAAATGCTGGATTAAGTCTTCAAAGTCTACGAATGAAATCAAAAGTCGTTCATTGATACATTTCAGTCTTTACGTTTAAAATAAGTTTGCATGTATCGAGTTTCTTAAATGATGCATCAATATTGTCTTCCTTTTAAATGTTTATTTTTTACTTTACATTCGGTGGAAGATAAATAATTTACCTGATTTAAAATTATACTATTTAGCATTTTATGAAGTTTTGAAAGATAGTTTAAAAAATTGCCAGAAATATAATAGGTATGTATAGACGTATGTACGTATCTTCTGAGATATGTCCGTTACTGAGCAAAAACAAATATTTAATTGTTGTTTATCGAAATCCTCAAAATTTAATTTTATCACGTAAAAGTAGATTTCATGTTCTTCATAAAAGTTTATGCAATGAAACAAGAATTAGAAAATATATTTAGACTTTAGAGAGGCTTGTCTTTATGGAGTTTTTGTGTAACAATAAATGCCTGTTACAGTGGCATTGCTCTTAAAAGGACTTGATACACACAGTTGTACATTTATGCATTCATTTTTAAAACTTTTATGCAAAAGGGTTACCACGTGATTAGCAATTCAGTAAATTTATCATTTTTATAATTGGAGCTTTCTTATAAGTTTATTAGAAATTCAAAGCAGCCCTGCAGTGCAGAAATTTGTCCCAGAAAAATCTTGAAAAAAAAAATCCTATTAAAACTTTATTCATAAGAAAGAGAGTTTGGTGGAAAAAATGTAAAAACCTATACTCAAAAAAAGGGGCTAATAATTTCCGTGAAATTATTACATACGATCAATGGCTCAATAAATGATAGTAACTTGGATTTTTTTTGCTCCTTCGTTTAAAAAATAATGACCTGTTATTTCTTCACCGAAAAAAGCGTCGCCGATGAGGCCTCTTTATTTGTAAAATAACGTCATTTAAATATTTAAAAAATGCACTTCCGCTCACTAGCGGCAGTCTGAAAAATAATTAAGACCGCCTAAGGATTATGCAGTTTTATGAAGGAAATTTTTAGTCTCATGATTTATTTGACTTAACTTTGTTAACTTGGGGAATCATTGCTTCATAATTTTATGCATAGGTTACCTTCGACTTTCTGCTGTGAACTAAAGTTAAATGGTTATTTTTTTATTTTCAGTTTATAAAGATTCATGTTTAGGGACAATTACTTGGTGTTTTATAATATTTAAAAATAGCCTCATTTTACGGAGACTGTTTTATCATATAAATGCGCACTTTCAAACTTTAAGTCAAACTGAAAAAAAAAATCGTTTCTAGTTTTGAAATTATAAGGGAAGTATTTGTTGAAAGTATGCAAATTTTCCTCATTGTTATATGAAAGGGAAACTAATTATAGGTAAAAATATTGCTTGGTGCTACAGAGCTGTCTTTTAACTTTTTTTCCCCTTTTTTAGTGTATTTTAGCAATTATTTTTTATTAAGTCTTTCGTAAGTGACACGAATACTTGAAACCATCACACAAATAATTTTAAAACTATATGTTTTTCATTGTAATTTCAACGAATTTTAAATTTGTGAGCTAAATTTGGATGCTTTTCTAACAACACATCGCGTGATCTGTGTAAATCAAAAATACATAGTAATTTTTATGAACCGTATGTAAAAATATGTCATTGATTTTTGAGATTGTCAATACTGAAATGTATTTTATTGTAAACTCAATGTTGTAACAATCTTTTAAGATAAGAACACCAGAAAAAACAATGCTTAACGAAATTTTTGATGTAGATTCTGTTTATGAAACAAAATGCATTGAATTTATATCATTTTACTATTAATTTTAAATGTCGATCTCTACTTTCAAATTAAAACTGGAATTTTGTTTTTGAAAATGTTTAGTTCAGTTAGTTAGTACAAAGAATGGCAGTTATAATATGGAAATCCCCCTCTAGAGTAACTTTGTTTAGAGTAAAAAAACAAGCTCTATTAAAATTGAGTTTTTTGAATGTATTTCAAACATTTCTCTTAGATAATAAAAATAAACGCTATATTTTTGAAAAGAAAAAACTACGTCAGTTATTTTATTGTTTCTTGAAAATCATTTTGAAACGAAATATCGTTCTGGGAATATTCCCTTTGAAACTGAAAAGAAAATGTGTCCAACTAAATGCTTCCTTTTTTTTTTCTCCAAATCTACAGCAACAAAATTTGCCCTTTTTTAAAGTTCTTTTTCTTCCCCCTTTCTCTTCGAAGCTTGTGCAAAAGGAAATGAGGAACAGGAGTACGTTCTCCTTCGAAAGAACACAGCAGGAGAAAAATAAATACAAGGAAAGTTGGAAAAGAATGATGGGGAGGACTAGACAAAGAAACGAAAAAGTTGTCAAAGAACTAACCAAAGTGACCAAATTTATTGACACCAGAACTGAACACTTCAACAAAACCGTCTCTAGTCTTTACAAAGCCAATATTTGGTTCGAACATGAAAGAGAGGTGGATTTTTCGAAAAGAACGAATAAAACAGAACGAACAAAAACTCTTTTTTGGATTTTATGCGTGCATTTGTTTTTCCAACTCTGGAATTATTCTTCGCTTTTTCTAAAACAAAATCTTTAAGAATAACTTTGGCTGGTTGCCAAAGTCGTCTTAAAACTAGAAGGAATACAAGAAGCACATTCTTCTATATTTCTAATTGCTAACGATTAAGTTTTCGAAACGTATACAGTAAAAAAGAAAAAAAAAACTAATTATTTGCCATTCATTTTATTTTTCATAAATCTAAGGCCTGCGTTTTCGTTATGAATCGAAGAGAAGTGATTTTTTTTTTTAAATATGGCTGATGATCCATCAATGAAGACGACTTTTAATTTCTCAGTATTTTTTTAAATGCGGGATTTCCGCTTTATGTTACACGCCATGCAGCGAGAGATACCATCACCAGTTTTTGAAGACAATGCCAAGTCAAAGATTTATGTTGACTAATAGGACATCACTCATATGAAAATTCATTCAACGCAACTCCCAATTTTACCGCTACTTCTACCCTCCAGTCAACTTCGATCTGAAAACATCCTTGTGCTATGCTGTTTCTGGCTGGTAATTGAATGGAAAGTTGAAGTTGCGGGTGAATTAGAAGTTGCGTTGAACGAATTTTCCGAAGTATGATACCCCCTTAATTACGAACAATTCCCAAACTGAAAACACGTGCAACGTTCTCGGTATTTTGCCAACATCATATATTCCGTTATAAATTTTAAAAAAATAAAAAATAAAATTCACTCATAAATTGCTGTGTTTAGTGTGTCAGTTTTCCATCTTATATTTACTTATCTGAAAAATGCTAATTTATTCGGACTGTAATTAAGCCGAGTACTGAATATTCAATGGCCGAATATTAAGTAAAAAAAATCAGTAATCACGTAATTTTTGGTACTTAAAATTAATTATTTTAGAAGATTACGGTCTTATTGTTGATATTTGTCTACGGTGAAAATAGCGAAAGACTATTTTCGACTGCAGAAAATATACATAAATCCGAAAGAAATAAATTTATATAATTAATTTAGTTTTTTTTTTTTTTTTCGTACAACACTAACCTATTTAAAAATAGTGTATTAAAGGTTTTTGAAATCTGTATCTCGGACGTTTAGTGACAAAAATTGGTTTTAGAATAAATTTCAATCATTTTTATGAATTGAATAGAATATCTCAACTTTTCAATTCTACAGTAGCCCCTCGTTATATCGCTCATTCGGATATATCGCTTTTTTCTTTTGTCTCCCCCCCCTCCCCCAAAAAAAACCGCATTCGAACAATCAAACTCTGATCACATAACTGCAATGCAGTTAATTCATTTCAGCTCTTTAATTGCAAGTGGGAGACAAGTGTTGAATTATAAATCCTGCCAAACGACTTTGGATTCTTATTTCACCAAAACAATAGGTTAATTTTATGTCTGTATACATATTTTTTAAGACTTGCACATTGTAATAACAACTGCGGTTAGTTATATTTTTTTGTTACTTTTGATTGAAAAAAAAAATCTAATGTTCGAATAAATGAATTTTTATGTATGTACACGTATAATTTACTTGAATGCTGGATATAAAACTATTTTTAATGAACTCGGTTATATCGCGCTTTTTTCTTGTCCCCCGAAAAGCGCGATATAACGAGGAGTTACTGTATTTCAAAAACTAATTTCATAAGCAAACATAACGCCAAACCTTAGAACACGTATTGGACGCTTCAATGTATATTAAATTAATCTACTTTTCAAAAAAAAAACTTTTTTTTTTTTTGAAAAGTAGATTAATCATTTACTTTTCATTCTCTGAATTCAATTTCATGTTTCTGAAAACGTTCCATAATTTCCACATCTTCGTGTGATCCTTGAAATAGTTGTGACACTATTTTATTGATTAATACTTGCTTCAACTGAAGTTTTTTCTCCATTGCTGTTACTTATTTTTTTCTCCCATTTTTTTTTTTTTTCAAAATACATTTATTTTAAGGCAATTTCAAGAATTACAGTAAGTTATTGAATATGAGACTATAACATTGTGATTCACAAACTTCGAAATAAATTACATAATTGAAGTAGCATGTAACTTGCTTTCTTTCCGAAGCCCTGCTCCCCCCCTCCCTTTTTTCGGCAGAGCTGCTGTAAAGAAGTCCTTGTGATTTTGCAATATAATTTGTAATTTTTATATAACAGCTTTGGTCTTTCACATTTCGGTTCCTCACAAATGTAAACATTTATTACGTAACAGCTTGGCATTTTAATGCAGCATCTTATTTTAGAACAAAATTCATGATATTGTAAATAGAATGGACCTATTCTTTTCGCCTTAATATTATTCTGCCCTTTTTTTCTCGTTTATTAATTGATGGTTTATACATTTTAACAGATGTTAACTGTATTTCTTTTGTACTTATTCCAGTATGACTAGCTTAATAAAATTTTTTACTACCGTTAAACATTTTGTCTGTCACATTCTTTTGCCTGGATAACCTGCTGAGAAATAAATGAAATCTTAGAATTGTATAGAAATTTTCCGATCTCATTATTACTGTATTTTTACGTTACGGATACACAACTTTTCTCAAAATGAATTTTCTCCCCATTTTTTGTTTCAATGCAAACCTTTTTTTTTAAGGACAGTAAAAGAATTACAGCATTTAGTAATTAATTCTCAACGTCTGCATGGCATCGGGTTGATCGTTTTTATATATGAGATACATAAGTACAAAACTCGTTGAAATGAAATTGTGAACAACGAAAATAGGTATATTACCATTTGCGCGTTTTTTTGCACGTGTACGAAAGAAACGAAGAAAAATTCCTTCAGACATGATTAAAATGTAAATTTAGGTTTAAATTTGTATAAAAATTGTTTTTCGGGATACAATATTTCCTTTACTTTTTACAATGGTGTAACTAGTAATTTATTTAATTTTGATGATTAATTAAGTATGTATGTGTTTCTAGTGCTACGACCTTAGAGCCTGGGGGAGGGGGGGGATTCAGAAAGCAAATTAAAGGACAAAAAATCTAACAGCTCAATTAGTCCTTACGGTGAACTCGCAACCTCCAGTTTTCAGTTTTTAGGTTTCTGAAGCAAAATTTAAATTAGAAAATATTCGAGATATATTTATTTTCATTAGATGAGCTTCTTGGTTAAATCTGCTGTAAATTTCAGCCAGGCAGATAGTGAGTGTTTTGATACACGCGTCACGTACAGCAATGGAACGGTTTTCAATATAACGGCACAGATTGAAATCCAATTTTAGGCAATTATAAGGAGGCATCTTGAGCTGATTTTGCACGAACTGGAAAAGGTATTACTTTACAGGAAGAATGAAATGGGCTAGTGAAAAAGCGTAGTGCTCTTTTGAAGGCGGAGTTTGTCAATAAGAAAAAATTTACCTAGCATTTTTTTTCTCAATCACCAGTTTTTAATTATCATTATTATGGGAAGATTTTGTGTAAAACTCTGAAAAGTTATTAACGTATATTTTCAATCTAGCTGATTTTTGCTTAAATATTTTGAACTTAATTGATCTTTTTTTTTTTAATTTCACACCAATATTTTCAAGGAAATATTTGGTGTGAATATTTTTGGAAGAAAAATAAATCTCATAACGAAGCAACTGCCACGCATAGCTTCATTTATTTTAGATAGCTGTCGTAAATTATTATTATTATTATGTTTTTCGGTGTCAGATAAGAATAAGTTTTCTGCACAGAAATTACAGGACAGGTCAGCTGACGACTGATGCTTATGGAGATATACTAAAATTTAGTTGAACATGTAACTGATATTTCCATAAATACACATTGAATTATATTCGTAAATGTACGTTTCATTATGAATTGCCAATGTACTTGTCATCATGTGTACATAGGCATCTGTCGGTTATAATTTTCATTGACAATAACGTAGTTTATATGTTGACGGAGTCAATTTGCCGACAATGGTTTTCTTTAGTGTTGTCGCTTTTGTTTCCATTAATGTGGTACATATGTGTGTGGTGGCATTCAATAATTGCGGTCCATATGAGAACAGATAATCATAAACTATGTTTGAATTCATGGAAAGTGTATCATGTGTATTATGAGAGAATTGACTGAAAGTGGTACTCATATGAAACATGCATAATGAAACAGCATGGAGCTTTACCTCCACCTACCCTATTTATTAACCGAAAATAATATAAACATTATTCTTGTCTATCTGTGGTTTATGAATGAATATAACTGCTGTAGTAGTACTGAAAAACATGTTCATAAAGTTTACAGGACTTAAAAGTATTAAGCATTGATACTTATTACAAAAAACGTTATGATTTTGCTCTGTGAGCCTTCCTTTCCTTGGGAGCTGGGGACTACTTCAAATTAAAAGACAGCTACGAGTGTGAGAGAGGGAAAAAAAATTTCGCTTTCATATTTTTATTCGTATCTTACGTTTAAAATAAAAATATCAAATAATTCTTCCATCGATCTGCCAGTAGATGTTGAAAAATTGAAAACCACTTAATGAACTCGGCGAGCCTCGCAAAGAGCAACCCCAAAGTACTTTTTCCTTCCTCTGTCGTATTAAATCAGTCCTCTGCTCTAATTGTTTCTTTAATTCAATTCAGTTTCCAGTTTACAGTTACACTGTTAATATTCTCTATGTAACTGAGGGGATGTAAGTATTGATTTGAATCTCGTAATTGATGAAACGACTTCATTTTGGTTTTTAGCAATTTTGCCGTATAAAATTAATTTTGCATAGTTAAATAATTCAAATTTGTATTTATATACGTATTAGGTAAGATCTTAAACAGTGTAATTTTCCCCAAAAAAAAACTCTTTTTCTTCTGAACATGCCATCCATTTTGTAAAATTGTTATTATTGCTAGTATTATCTTCTTCATTTACTATTTTTATTTTTGGTAGAAAAATTGGTGAATTAATATAAAATCGAATTAAAGAGAGTATTGGCTCAGTGTACCATGTACTACACTAAAATGGTGCATTTAAAGAGATTGTTTCATGCTAATATTTTTGTGAACTGTCCCCCATTTTTACGATTAAAATTATCATTAAGAGTCTTATTTTTTGCTATCAAAATTTTGTGAACGTCGGCCGTGCAGTTAATGGTTTAAACAAACCATAAATGAACTGCATATTGATGAAAAAATAATTACTCTCATTCGGGGAATCTAATCTTTCCTTCAAGAAAATGTTTGCAGTTTTTTTTTTTTTTTTGCGACAACTTCTTGTTTTGTCAATGAATGTTGTTAATAAATTAAAGGGCTTAATTTTCTATTATCAGATGCATAAAATTGTCTGGGAAAACAAAAACTACGGAAATCTCCAGCCCTCTAAGTATACTTTGTTTATTTGTAAGTATTCTCGCTGCAGAAACAGGAGTGCTTTTAACGGATAGGGCGGATTAAACTTATCCGCCGTTGAAAGTTACGTAGCTGAAGGCGGTGTTAAAACTGATGTAAAAGCACTTTTGCGACTCTGGCGAAAGATGCTGATTCAAACCCTTTCCCCTCCACTTTTTATTCATAGGCTAGCTCGTTTTAAAGGCTTCTTTTCGTTATCGGTTTTGCGATTGTCGAATGTGGCAAGCGTAATAGATGCGAGCCTGATCTGAAGTCGTAGGAATGAAAGAGATGAGGGTGGTAAAGTGTTTGAGTTTATTTACGGTTCGAAGGAGGGAAGCGCTTCTTCAGAAGTTATTTGTATTTGTTTGTCTCTTTTTTGTTGATTTTTTTTTTTCTTTTTTCTTTCGTTTAACGTTTAATTTATAGTTTTAGTTATTGCAGATTTGAACAAAAAGTTCATGGAATCTTTGAATGTGTCTGCAAATATTTCCAAAGATCAGTTAGCTGTGATGAGTACAAAAAAAAAAAAAAGTTTGTTGTTATTTTCGTGTTTGTAGTTAATAATTACTACGGAAAAATTGGGTGCCATTCCCTCGGGAGGTTGGACTTCTTTATTTATTTACATGTAAGACAGCACGGGAAAGATTTATAGCACAAAGAGAAGAGATAACACCCTGGGTACCGGTGGAAATCGAACCCCTGATCTCCACCATATGAACGGAAGCTTCTGGCACAGACCCACCTTTTAATGGTTCTTATCCTTTGGTTGCTCTCTTTTAATGTCTGATGTATTGGATTCACAGAAATCGAACTAAAGCAGGTAAGGAATTATGAGCCCAATAAGGGCTACAGCAGTATAATATTGCTCCATAAGAATTGAGAGGGACAGATATTTCTGATCTCCAGTAGGGCAACTTATTATTACACTATGTACGATTTTTATAAATCTAATGAAAGCCAGCACAATAATTATTAGAGTGGTATTTTTATGTTAATTTTCTATTGGGTATGTAAAAAATAATTTAATTAGGGAGAGGATAGAGAAAGTAAATAAATATATAGATGCATTTAGATATATATATAGAGAGAGAAGAGAGAAAGAGGCATAGAGGAGTTTAACTCAACAATTCTCTTCGTCAACCGATTGATTGCCTCGTTTTTTTGTCGCGTTTCTCTATCGACGTCCAGCCTTTCTTTCATGATTGTCAGGCAGAAATCAAACTGTACTCCCTTGAGTTGCACCTGAGCATCCCTGATTTCACGTAGAGCGTTTGCGAGGATTTGGAGGCTTCCTGGTGTTTCCTTAATGCCCTCGTGTATGCTGACGTGCGCTGATTCCTCACCTCCCCCTCGCAGCAAAATCTTTTATGCCCGAAACAAGCCGCTTAATCCACTTCTTGTGTCCTGCCTCTCCCGATTCGAACGCTCACAGGGGGTTGCTCCAGACCCTCTGCTGTCATTCTCTTAAATCTTGTTTGGACAGATGCCACCAAATGTTTCCCTGGTATTTTATTCTGTGCAGAGGACTTGTTATTGCTCGTGCTCCTGTTTAGCAGACTTTTGTTCCTGATCCCGCTTTTCTTTCATCTAAATCCCGAGGATTTTCTGCCTCTTTTTATTCTTTAAAAGTTCTGTCGTAGGCCGTGCTTTTGTTTCCTTTTCGGAGCCTAGAAGGTGGTTTTAAGTGCTCACATGGGGGAAAATGTTGAGCAAGGTTTATTGCTTTTCTTTGATTTATGATTTTTTCGCGTTCCGTATTTCCCTTAGATGCAGCTTTTCTTATAGAAGCTGTTCAATTTTGGGATTATCAGATTCGATGGGGAAAATTGAGATGCTCTTTTGAGTTAAACATTTGAGTGTTATGGCTCGATGGATGTAATATCGGGAAATATTTTCTTTGACTACTTAATAACTGATATGTTTCCCTTTATAAAACAAAAGTTTCTAGGGGGGTGATTTATGTTGGAACTGAGCGTCTAAATTTTTATACTTGCATTTTCGAGCTCTACTTGCAAATGAATACAATATGGAAAAATATCTGCCTCAACAAATTAGTCAACATTTTGCCGTTATGGTGGATTTACTTTCTTTTCGACTCTGTGCACATCATTAGTTCCACATTATTTAAATTACACTGCCTCGTGTTTTCAATCATGAATCATTGGAGTTTTCTTATTCTATCATTAAAAATTACTTTCATCCTAAGAATTGAGAGTTGTTGGTGTGCTGTAACGCTATTCTTAATTTTTTTGAAGAAAATTCTTGCAGCGAGTTGGATAACCATAACAGCATCCTCTTACATCAGACATATATTATGTCACTGTTACAATTAGGGTAAATTCATCATTAGAGTCACTGACTTGATGAGCTTCAATTGCTGCACCCGAACAATAAGTTAAAAACCTGCGCGCAAAATGTGTTTCTATAGAGCCCATAAATCCAGCTGCAAGAAAATCATACTCGGTAGTTGTGATACGGAGGAGGAAGTAGCTGTGATATTGATATAGCCGAACTGACAGTTTGTTCGAGCTTGACAACAGAGCTGGAATTGCATTTCAACCCTGCTAAATCAATTATTACTCATTTTTTACTCCAAATAAAGCACCTCTGCAAAAGTAGAAAAAGTTAACTTGTGATGACCTTGAGTTTACGTACACGAAGCATTCTAATTATTTGATCTTTTAAATTCTGAACCATGAGCTTACTTCTCTCAAGCATATTGAGTATACAGTCGACGCTCGATATAACGACCGTCTCCGTCCTACAGAAAACGGTCTTTATGAGGAATGGTCGCTGTAAGAGGTAGAACATAGAGTATATTGGGATACAGTCGGGGGTTTTCTCACCGGTCGTTATATTGGGATGGTCTTTATAACGTGTGGTCGTTATAACGAGCGTCGACTGTATTATCCTGGAAAGTGGAAGGCGGCCGAACATTCTGAAATACATTCTTTTTAAGGAGTTCGGAGTTGATGCGGACACCCCCAGAACCACTTATTTCGCTCTCAATTGTCCAATTCTGGAATTAAAATTCCCTTTTAAAAAAAATTCGAATACGAAAAAAATCCCGTGTTTCCTGTATCTTTACTAGCTCTACTTTTGAAACTAAGCTTCTTGTGGGGTTTTTTTTTTTGGGGGGGGGGATTCTCAATGAATTAGGATAGCTTAAAAATGAGTAAATTAACTATGAAAATTGAAGATTTAAAATTCCAAATAAACGTACATCTTTAAAGTCGCAGAGCTTAAAACTAAAAGGCTGCAACTGTTCAAATAGGGTAAAATACAGGCCCTTCATTTCAAGTTTTTCCAGGGGGGGGGGTCAAAGTGTGCAAACGTAATGCAATTTCATCGGAAAATAACAAAAATCATGCCCACTTATATGAAAAAACATTGATTTCTCAAAGTCAATTGACCCCCCCCCCCCTGACCTCCCTAAATGACAAGCCTGGCAAAATATTTAAGAAAATTCTATTGCAGTTTTAAAATGCTTAAAAATTCTTATTGTGAAGTGTAAGAAGTGAGTAACATACTGAAAATGAAAATGTAAAAGCTGAGGCTTTTACAGCCGGAGTCAATAATATAATTTCTTTCTGGACTGGTAGGCCGTTGTCCATCCAAGATGTTTCTGGTTAACGTTTCGCGTGACGTATTTCAGGTATCTTATCACAGCACAAATGAGAACAAGTTTACTCTCCGAAAAAGCCTGAGATATGTCAGACTTCAATCTATAATTTCTTGAATGGACAATCTATAGATATAAAAAGGGATGTATATTTGTGTTTGTTCCTTATACAATTCCAGTTTTCGTCGGATTTTTATCAAACTTAGCACAGGGGTTCCTTCATGCACCAGAATTCACATGGGTGGGGTTTTGAAATTTTTTCCAAAAAGCTCAAACTTCAAATTTTTTTGTCTCAAATTGGCCATTTTCTTCCAATTTTGAATATGTAAAGTAATAGAGATAAGCCTTTAAGCATGCAAATTGATAAAAGTTAACGCATTTAAATATGAGTATTTTCCAACATAGATTATGATAAACAGTGAATTATCAATTTAAGGCTCACCTATTTCATTTTAGCGTTTAAAAAAGTTAAACATAAGGCAATGCCGGACAACGCCGGGAAATAAGCTAGTGTCCTATAAGCCCGAATATTAAAAATGAAACTTGATACTTAAAAGAATTCCCCTAGTCTGCAGCTATATGTTTATTTGAATATTGACTGTAGTTCCTTTTCTTTTGCAGGCTGTTGTAGAGACAGTGACGAAGGCTTCAGAATACAGTGACTTGGTGATCGATGAAGGTAGTCCGGTGAATGCGGATATGGTGTTCGACAAGGCGAAGAATCACCTCTACGTTATGACGGAGAAGAGGGTAAGTGGCAAATGTCTGTTCTTTGTCGAATATCATGCTTTTTTGAGGAAAAAAAAGCTTACGTGTATGTTTTTTTATCCAGATATTTGATCCCTATTTGATCGAAAATATCCATGGCATTAAAGACCAGTCCTTCTTTTTACTTTCTTCCTTTTTTTTCTAGTAACATGTTTTTTTGTGTTGATCTTAGCCTTTTGCTTTGTTATATATTGCATAATGATGTTTAGAAACAATTTTATAGAACTAACGGTAATAAATCCTTACATGTCACCCACCTCAGCCCCTGCCTTTAAAGTGAAATTCTTTAATGGGGATTTATGAAATATAACAATAATAATGAAATTTATAGTTTATTACCCACCTCCCTCTTATGGTTTCTTGGTCAACTGTAAAATGTTAAACTACCAATTAGAAATTCACCACAAGCACCTCATTGTAAATAATAGCTGCTTTCGGTAAGCCGATTAATGTCCTTTATTTTTATTTATTTTATTATTTTTTTTAAATAACCCTATTATGTTTTCTCTAACGCTCAAAAATATGCATGTTAAACTCGGAACCCTAAGTGTTGATAAATTATTATATTAATGACCTTTAATTCTTTTAAAATGCCTTAATATTAGTTTATTAAATGCACCCTTATTTAGCTTGAATTAGTGAGGCAGCCTCTTGTTTCACGATAAAACAAAACCACAACATTTTGTCTGACGTTTGGCATAAAACTTACGGAAAATTAGTATCTTCCAAATGAAATTTGAGACTCGTCATTGCCACAACAAAATCAATAGCTTTTCTAAATAATTAGCAAAACCATTTTGAAAGCAATCACATGCTGTTATGATTTTCCGGAATGCTCTTTTGAAAAGGAATCGGAGTTGAGACAATTTGTGTGGCCTCTAAAAATCCCAGCTAATTTATTGACGAAGTATTGGAATCGGGAGGCGGGAAAGGAGGAGGAGGAGGAGAGGGGAGAATCAAAAGTTGTACGGAAGAGACGGGTACAAAGGTTTGTTTGAACTCCCGCTTCGACAATAGGACGCCCCGTGAATCGCGTAAATGTCTTTTAATAGGAAAGAGATAACTTTAAAATGGGGGATTGTTGTAATTTTCTGAAGCTTAATATTGATGGTAGCAGTGTTTGTGTGTATGACATGTATGATGTTACGCAACTTTTCAAGAAGCGTTTTTAATTCTCTTTCTACATGCTTTAGTTATGTTCAATGCCTTGCTTGAACGCTTGTTCTTTTTTTTTAAATTAAGTTAAAAGCATGAGCAGTTTCAAATACATATCTTCAAATAAAATAAAAGACATAGAAGTGTCGAGCATAATATTAATGCTGTAGTATTCCACTAGTCTACTTTGTTTAAAAAAAATTTTAAAGCTTGTTTAATTAACCATTTTTATTCAAAATTCTCTTTTGTTAATCAGCGTAACTTATCAGTTAGGGTTGCACAAAGTAAACTCGTATGTCATGGATTGTTCACAATAATGATGCCGCATTTTTTCTGAAACTAGTGTCAGTTTTGTCTTGCCAAATATTTCATTCAGTCGGGGGGGGATTCGAAATCAGTAATTCAAAATTACACTCCGAATGGAAAAAAAAAAAGTGGTATGATGAAATAAATCTCTGAATACGGCATTAGTCCAATAATCGAACTTTAAGCAGGAAAATTTCCATTTCCCAAATCGAATAAGAACGCAGAGAAGGTGAGTCATTTCCACTCGGTCTTCCTAATAACATTAAGCTTCCAGGTAACATCTAAACAGGAGGCTCGCCTTTCCTGTATTTCATTAGGCTGAAGACGACCGAAAGGGGTGTCTATGGAACACAAGTTTCCGAGCGGAAGGGGGAAGAATGTGTGCTTGGCTACTTCCGAATAGACTCTCCAGGGAGAGCCAGGGAACAAATTTCGTTTGGGAATAAGGTGAGCGGGAGGAAGAATGGGCTTGTTTATCGGAATCAAAGGATTTAATCCAGAAGTGAAGGGACATTTGAATTTTTAAAGCGTCGCGCAGTTGCTATTCAATTGATGCTGCCCGGGTAACTTTTGGGGAAAACAAGGCGGCTCTTTTTTCGTTTGATTTGGACAATTCAATTGCAGATTCTACTATGTTGTTTGAATATGAATTACATCTACTGCTGTTTGATATTTTATCCGGCGACCTTCGTCGAATTTGCGCATGCCTCAGGTCTCTACTGATTTTGTTAAAATTGGAGTGATAGCGATAAGACATAATCAATGTGAAGAAATTTTGCTATTTGCTTTTCGTCGGATTTGTTTATTTGACGTGTTGGTTTGTGTTGATGTTTTTTTATTATTATTTAGTCCTCTTCCTTATCAGTTATAGGAAAATAAAATAATATAGGACTAAAAAGAAATGCTACCAGGTGCATTTTCTGTATCAAGTTCTCATCCCTTTTAAGAATAGAACCGTTCAACGGTGCTGTAGTCTCTTCGATTCAGAATTTTTGGTGGGCAACAATACAACTCTTAACTTTTATTTTCATAGTTTAAAATTACCAGCGTAGAAGGAAAAATTATCTTATGTATGTTTCGTATTGAAGTATAATATAATCTTAATGCTTGTTTAAATAGCTAATTAACTTTTAGTAGACAAATGGTTAGAAAAAAAACTTTAAAATATATGGAACTCCATTTTGTTTAAAAATTAGAATAATGCTTTGCTTTCTTATCTAATGAATTTGATGTCCGTAATGATAGACCATTCTTTTATTTTAGCAATAAAAAAGTAAAGCGAACATTTCGAATTGGTTCTTTGTTCAAAGCCACCTTAAATATTTGACTTAGTTGGAAGCAATACAGTGGGCAAATAATAAGACAATAATAGTACTAGATCTAATATGTTTTTTTTTAAATTATTATTCCTTTTTTTCTCAACTTTTTTCTTTCAGTTGAATTGTTAAAAGCTCTAAATGCAATTCGTGCTTAAATATTTGAGGTTCAGACTTTAAAAAAATTGTTTTACTTGTAAGCTAATTCTTCCTCAAATATTTTACTTGAAAAGGGAAAATAGTGCGAAATTTAAAATATTTGCCTAAGATCGAATTTTATGTGCAAAATATGTTTTTTAAGCCCATCTCTTTAAAAACGAAAACTCGCTATTTATGACAAATTTCGTGGCATACAAAATTTTTTATTGTAATTAATTAAATGGAGGAAAATGGGCAATAATATAAAGTAGATTGTGTTGTAAAACAAAAAATATTGCTAAGAGATGCATTGATTTAAAGTACATTTATTACTCATTATTTTATTATGCTTTTTTAATTAATTTTATACGTCCCGAATTTCATTTACGAAACTGTTCGCAGTATGCACAGGTGCTCAAACGAGTTTGAAGACGCACGAAGAGAAATTTCATGTGTCAAATTTAGAAAATATGATTTGCTGTGACTAGTGCAACTGCAAAAACTACCTACAGCAAACTTTTCTATAAGTCTTGAAAAATTCAAAACTTTCCTTGTTAGTTTTGAATTAGTCGATTTTAGAAAAACAAAGTCGGTCTAAACTTTACGAAATTTTACAGGACCCCAAAAAATTTTTTTTGGGAAAATGGAAAAAAATACGTGTCTTCTGAAATCTTTAGAATATACCACCATAAAAATTTCAGAAAAATCCAAAATTGTGTATTTCCGGACACTCGATTTTTGCCCGGTTCTTATAAAAACTGCCTCTTAAATGTCTTAAATTGTGAAATTTTATGTCAAAAAATGATGTCGTCCACGAGACTTCAGATACTTTGCTGTTGCCGAACTCTCATTGTTGGCACGCTTGCGTTGCAAATGAAACGATTTATTTTCATGTTTAGTTCGAAAATGCCCGGGGGAGTCTAAGAAATTTTATTGTTATTTCTTTATTTCAATTTTGTAGATGGCGGCAAACTGGTTAACTTTAACGCTTCCAGACGAGAAGTAATTCGGTAATGTAACGAGACACGGCTTCTTGTAAATCGAGTTATTGCCGAGAGATTCAAAGCAAAGGTGACTCCTACTTAATTCGCCGTCTCTAACTGAGTTAATCTGGCAGATAACACCCGGATGGCAGGACGACTCTCTGCATTTCATTAGATTTCAGGGTCCATTTTATTTCGGAGTCAAAGAACGAGAACTTGCCTCGGTTAGGGAAGAGGGGGTGGTTTGCTTGGCTACTTCCACTTCCACCAGAGCCTTGATGGCAAATTGAGTTACAGATCGAAGATAAAAGAAGAAAAAAGTAAGGTTTTATTTGAAATTGGGGGGGATTTAATTTTCTTCTGACCAGATTAATGCATTTTTAAATAAGAAGCGTAGTGTACCAAAAGTTGCGTATAATTTTGAACGTATTGCGTTTGCGTTTTCCGTATTGGGGGATGCTTTAATTTGTTCTAAAAGAGACATGAATATGTGCTGAGGGAGATTTTGGTGTTTTATAAGTGAAACTTTGATTAGTTTTAAGCAAAACTTGAATTTGTCGTAATTTGAAATTTCATTTGATCAAAACTTAAGTGTTTTCTGTGTAAAACTAGCTCTGAATAATTGCTTCAACGTATCCAATTTTCAACAAATTGGTGAAAATACAAACCTGTTCAACTATACATAGCCAAGAAGCAGTTTCTAACACAAAGTGATAAATAAGCAATAATAATTATGATGGAAATGGAAGATAAAAATGAAACATTTTTAAATTATAACAAGTCACATGTTGGAGAATATTCAGATTGTATTATATCAACATTCTGCTTCGTGGAAGATGATCTTCATACTTTTCTAAAGTATAGTTATGAAAAGTTGTCCTTACCTTAAAATTAAAACGAGTTTCGTATGAAGTTTTAAAGGAAAGTAGTCTTCTAAAATGTTTGTTCGGAGACATGGACTTAAGAAATTTTTGCTTCGTAAAAAATTAATTTAAATCTTCAGAATTATTTTTTGGAAAATTAGTTCAATGACTATTTCAGAGTCAAAATTTTCCTTTTAAATATACTGTATTTATAATGCAAAAAAACTAGGCACACATCTAGTTATGTCGAAGATGTAGTGTTTCGGATTAGGCAATTCAATTCTATACTGATTTATTAGAGCTCACACCCTCCTCCTTTAAGTGGGAACTGGGGTTTCTGAATTTGCATGCTTTACCTGTTGCTACTTTCAGAAATAACCCTTGTAAGTCGTAGTGAAATTTAGAATTGATTTAATGTAATTGTTTTGTCCCTACACACGCATGATTAATACTAATATTTTAAAGAAGAAATTCCGACAGGGAAATGTGGGTGATCAGCCCAATTTATCATGTTATACTAAATTTATCATAAAAGTAAACCAAGCACCCATCCAAGCATTTCGAAGTTGTAATATAGCAATATGTCTCGAGTAAGCTATGGTACGGAATGGAATTCTATAATGATTTGCGAGCGATCTTCCATCCCCCCCTTTTTTTAAGGGATAACTGAACTGTGGCCTATTTGAAACTATATTCCTAAACGTGATTCTACAGTATTAAAATAAAAAAGGGGGAAAAAAAAGGAATTTGTATTCTTTGCTGCTTTTAGAAATCACCCTCATAAGTCGTCGCAGGAGTTAAAATGGATTAAATGAAATTGTCTTATCCGTGCTCGCACTCGCAATATTGATCCGCTTTAGATGAGAAATTCCGAGTTGGGAATGCGGGTATTGGGATCCTTCTCAAAAGCTGAGGCATAATGAGTCGAACCCCTTTGATTTTGTCGTAGCGTAATAACGTCACTGGAGACACAACAGAACTTAAAACAGTGAAGTCGCCAACAAATAAACAAATTACTCGCTATTGTCACGAGCAGCAGTCTTTGCAGCGAGGCAGAGCGGGCGCTTCCCTCTGGGAACGAATTAAAACTTTTCAAGGAATCATTCCCATTTCCGCGAGGAGTATTCATTCCCCGTCTTTTCCCGGGGAAGGGGGGGGGGCAGGACTCTGCATCTCTCTCCTGACGCGAGTGAAAACAAAGTCCGTAGCCGTGTCGACGAAGTATAAAGGTATTATTTATTCCTCCGGGTTCTGTCTATTCCTTTTGTCAGCCAGCGAGATGACATAGCTCACGATTCGGGCACGAGTATTGTTTTTGCCAGAGAGTCTTAGCTAATACGGAAAATAATTGAAAGATATGGGATGGTTTATGGTGGAGCATTCCCTCCGACAGCTGGGTCCGCAAGGCGGGCCAGAGGGGATTTGGGTCTGAATGGTGCGTTCAACTTTCTATTAAGCAGTCAAGTAAAGCGAAAAGATAATCCATTAAGTTTCCTCTGGTTTGGAATATTTTATTTCGCTTTCGTCTTAATTGCCTTGGATGTACGAAATGCATTTGAAAATTTGTGTGGACAAAAGATGATAAATTCTGCCGATACAAAGCTAATCAATTGATTTCGTAATTGTTTGTGTGGTCGAGATTTGTGGTCATGGAGAGTTGTAAAATTTCCATCTACCGATTTTTTTGTGGCGTCAGTCACACTTGGATAGTTTTCAAGAGTAGATTCAAGTAGTAGGTTTCAAGTAGTAGACCTTCGATTTCATTAATTCAACTATCAGAAATAGTTTTTGTATGCTTGATAAATTTTTAAAATTTGCTATTTTGTGGAACAAATTAAAGCTAAATTTATTGTCTGTGGAAAAGGCGGAAGACTTTATTTTATTCCAGTTCATTTTTAAAAACACAGTGAAATTCGCAACAATTAAAAATTCAAAACAAAAAAACTATTACTTCACAAGTAAGTCATACTAAATTTTTAGTATCATTTATTTTATTCTTTGGCGTATAATCATGGGCGAAAACAAAGAAGTTTCAACACATATGCACATTTGTCCTTTTTTTTTTCTCCGTGACTACAGTGACTAGCATTATTTGACCAATGTAGAAAGTTTAAACATTATCTGAATAAATTCGTGTGCTGATAAGTAACCACAACATTAATTTGTACTTTGAAGTAAAACAGCTATGCAACAAAGACCTTTGTTAGTAATGTCAAAACACCTAATTCTTGCTTGGATGAATATGTAATATATTTTACCTTTTCTCACTGAAAAGAACAGGTATTGGCAACTTTTTTTTTCCTTTTTGCTGCGAGTCCTATAAAAACCTAAATCTTAAATGAGTGTAATGGGTCAGTTATTTTTATTTTAAGCATTTTATATCAGTCGTGCTTTTTTATATACAAACTCACCTATTTTTTCATTCAAAAAAAGCAATTGTAATTTTTTTAGAATAAAAATTAATATTCAAATCTGCAATAAAGCAGACCTGTGTGTACTTTTTGTTTTCGCGTTTATTTTATTTATTTTTACTTATTGCCTTTTTTATTTTTAAATGGTTAATCGAATTTTTGAAGTATTCGTTTCACGTTCATAAAACGAAACCTACATAAAATGTGAAATAATGTGTATGTGCATAGTAGTGTTCACACTTTAACTTGTATTAACTGAGTATTTTTCGTTTTCAAAATACTTACGTTTTGTTCTTGATTCCCCCCCCCCCTTTATTTTTAGACATCCTATGTATTTATCACGTTATGTGAACGTGAAAAACGTGACGAGAAATTTGCTTTTTCTTTTTCTGAACTGAAGCCCTTGAATAATATATTTATTTTTTAACTGGGACCATTAAGAACAGATTAAGCCGCGCGTATTTTAATTTCGTGCTTTTTTAATAAATAGTCTTCTTACACCTTCACGCCGCATTATTAAAACGTACTTTTTGTGCAAACAGCGTGCCTACACTTTAATGGAGCTATAGTAACTACCTTGCATTACGTTTACAATATATATTAACATTTTGGTTGAATTTAGGTCTTAAACACAAAGCATTGCTAGGATACATGTTCTATATTCACTAAAATTCTAAATTAGTGGTCGCTTCTGCCGAAATAAGGTTTCAATGGGTTAAAAAATATATTGGAACTTTGGCGTTTTTGTAGAGTACCAGTCTCTTAATTTGTTTACATTAATAGCGAATATGTTATTTCCTTTTTGCTCTGCTTTTATACTTCTTTTTTAAAAAATGGCTATCAAAACTGCAAAAGTATCTGCTATTTTTTATAACTTGTAGCCAGTAGCTATTATTCAGAATTCCTAGTCTAAAACTTTAATATCCACTAATAATAAGTTAGACGAAACGAAAGAAATCTGAGTTGGAACTTTTAAACTATTACTTGTTCGTAACGTTTCAAAATATGCTTTTCACATTCTTTACATTCGAGAAAATTATTGTGTGTTTCTGGTTCGCTGTGATTGTCCTTTCGCGTTTCTGCATTGCTGTTTCCTCCCATCAACTACTCTCTTCAAATTGGAGAGAGGATGCTGAACTAAGAATGTTCAAGTGGAAAGTGCTCACTTTCTAAGTAACAAAATAATGCTGTTTGCAGATTGAATCTTCTGAAAAGAAGAAAAACTGCACGAGAACTCTTGTACGCAGGTTTTTTTTCCCCTTCCTTGTGGATTTCATTCTTTCTGAAAACTCCATTTGAGTTCTCCTTGCAGTAGTGCTTTCACTGCATAGTAAGTGTTGTGGTTGAGAAAACAATTTTACAGTAACGGGAACCATCTGCGTTACAGAATTCGAATGTTTTGCAATAGTAAAGAATAAATATTTGAAAGCTTTTCTATGTCGGATTGCTTTCTTATCTTTTTTTTTTTTCTTCAAAGTTGTTTGCTTTCTTCAGTATTATAAAATTCATTGTTTTGGTTTAGTCGTTTACTCAAAGAATTATGCAAACTTATAGTAAAAAAATGTTTAGGCCTATAATTAACTTAAAATAGTTTAAGCTTTTGCCTTCTCTTTTGCTTTTCAGGAGAGAAAAAAAATACTGCGTACTTTATGATGTCGTTCTATATTTCATTTATTCAAAAAATCGCATATTGAATTTTCAAGGAAAAAAAAGGGGAGAATATCGTCATTGTTTTTTGTTTTATAAAGGCTCCCTTTTTTTCTGCACTATTTTATTAATTATTCTATCTTAGGTTCTTCATTATTTTAATCATTTCTATTTGTGACAATAAGCCACTTTTAAAGTAAATTTCGTTTGTAGATGTTGCTTAGTTTTCTTAGGAACTACATTGCAATTAGAATTTGTATTGAATCACTATTTAGCATAAATGTAGGCAAAGTCTTCCTAATTCACTGTTAACATTTACAAACAGTACTTGTATCCTGTTTTCATCAACATTATAAACGCTTTTACGACTTTTCAGAAACAATTTTATTTTCTAAACTCTGCCCAGAATGTCTCTTTTCTTTCCGTTTGCTTTCTGTCAAACTGTTGCTGCCACCTGATGGAATTAGATTCTGAAACGTACACGGAAAGAAATAAATATATATAAAACGACGACTGACCTCGTTTAGCTTTTCTAAATTGTTCGACTTTCAGTCCTGTCCAGGCGACTCTGGCACTAAATAAAAAAAATAACTTCATTCGAGGCGGGAAAAAGACTCGATTCCTTCCCTGATGTTTCTTGATTGGCGGAGATTGGCACACACTCTGCATTTCACCGGATCCGACAAACACAAAATAAAAAGCAGGAAAGGTGGTAGAGGAGGCTGAGGAAAACTAACATCGCCTGGCCCCACAATGACCACATCTCTTTGGTCATTACCCACTTGACACTTCTTGCTGGCCGTGGGGGAATTCCCCAAGGGACGCCCTCCCTTCAGGGTGTTAAGAGCAAAGTCGTGTCTCCTCTACTTGCTTTTTTTTCCCACCTCCTCCTCTACCGCACCTTCTGTTTGGTAGGCTTCTTATTTTGCTTTTTGAAAACCTAATGGTTGATCGAACGCAACTGTCTTTTCTGTCCTCCATCACCCCGGCCATCTTCATTCGTAAGTCTTCTTATACTTCAGTTTAGCGAAGACGTATCTTTGATGTATCCCTGCAACAAAGTATTTCTGTTTACCGCCTTGATATGTTTGTGAAAATCATGACATTTTCTCCTCTTTCATTTCGGATGTCTTTCAGCGCTTGAATTACGTTACTTCCTTTGATTTCTTAACTTACTATTTTAGTCCTTGGTTCTCCGTTGGGCGCTATGGGGACATTAGTCATTTATTCCGAAACTTCGGTGACTCCACTGCTGCCCCAATGCTTTCACCACGATTATGCTTAACGTGTTACATTGGCAGTTTGTTATAACATGGTTATATGTAGTTAAAATATGTCTATTCTGCCCTAGGCGGGCTAATGGCAGTATCAACACATTTTTTGTTTTCTTTCTTTCTTTTTCATTTTTATTATTATGATTTTTTTCCCAATTTTTACTTATTTATTTATAGCTTTATTTGTTTATTGTTATTATTATTGATTTTTTCCCATGTCTTTATCACCTAGATCTTAATTCAGTTTTATTGTTTAAGCATGATTATTTAATTTCTCCCGAAAATAGAGCGTTTGTTTGTATGTTCAACTTTCACTATTTTATTAATGTTTGTTGGAAAACAAATACACATTTCCTCAATTATCTCCTTTTTTTGTACATATTTACTTGCACATGGCAATGTTATATTGTTGTTAAATATTACTTCATGACTTGTTTCTTGTTTATGTTAAGTGGATGGGAAAAAGTTAATCGTATGGTGATAAATTAGAGCTAAGGGATAGTGAAGACGTGTTTGATGTACAAGTGTTGGGTTATGTTGTAGAAGGCAACTTGTTGCGAATTGTACGTAAAAAGATGAAGAATGGTAATTATTGAAAGTAAAAATTTGTTGGAAGACTCTGATGAATAGCGTGATGTTACTGAAGAATTAGATGGTTCAGAAAAAAAAATATTTTTGTGTTCTTCTAAAGGTCTTTGGGCCATTAATTCAATGAAATATTGTACAACTTATTCAATGTTTTACACTTATCTCTCCGCTGCAAAAAATGTATCGACATCTTTGGCGCCAGTGGTACAAAACGTTCTGCGCGAAAAGGGTTAGTTCGATAATGTTGTTTAAAGCTTGCAACTTTTTAATCTGCATATTTAAACTGCGAGTAACGATTGACAGTGCTGTTAGATTTTATTGCTCTTGTACAGTATCGTGCTTTTAATTCTCTCTGTCTTTAAATATGGGCTATATTTATGTGCTTCGACTGCACATTAGAAATGCGGAACTTTTCACGCCACATGCTTATTCGTTCTATACATCTATTTCCTTGAAATATTTTACTTTCCTTTTACTTCTTATGAAGTTTACTTTTTGTAGTCGTAAATTGTATTTCTTATTTGGTACATCGAGATACTTTTAACCATTGGAAGTATGAAGTGTGGGTATTTAACTAGCTTAAGGGTTACAAGTTTTTCTGCTGTGTCTATAGACATATTCATTCAATCCTGAATGTGCTTTCGTCGGAGTATTTTAATCTACTTCTACAGGTCCTAGAGTATTGAATTAACTGTTTTCAAATAAAAAAGTTATAGTTGTATATAATCTCCATATTATCATTAAATTCGCAAAAATTTTGGTCGGAAAACTGCTCATATTAAAAGGAGATAATAAATATGTACGGTGAAGGAACTTCCGTTGGATGCTTTCCAACTACGAAAAAGAAGCCAGCTGCGGAAAATAATCAAAGACACATACATCCGCCAAAGGAAAACAAAGAGCCGAATTCCAGCAAAACAGCAAGGATGGTTAGGAAAAAATAACATCTTCTCTGGTCATTTGGGGGAGGGGGGGGCAGTTATGTACAAAAACCATCTGCCATTGCATCAAAAAATAATTTTACCGCCGGCGGCCAGTGCAATTAGTCATCAAGGAGGAAAATATCCAAGAGCAACTAAAATGAGGGCTCTGTTAACTGTATTAGAGGATTTAATACAAAAGTTGCATTTTTACATTTCATCCTAGCTAAAGATATGCTGCAGTATGAATAGTATAATGATGGGCATTTGGAGATCTCGTAATTCCAATTATCGTTCGTTTAACTTTACCGGATACAGAAAATCTGGAGCTAGTTACCGAAACTTTTAATAGGCTTGTATTTTCGTTTTACAATTAACTAATTGGTCAATTTAAGATTTTTGCCAAACAATAATATTAATTTAATGTTAAATAATGTTTCAGCGTGTGTAATTGTAGCAATCTGAATCGGAAATACAAGCGAAAAAAGACATGCGAAAGAATTATGACGTCGGGAAAAAAAAAATAATTTTTTTTTATGGGTTCATTTATTTCTTTTCTTTTTTTCCTTTTTTTTCTTAAGTACCTACTGGAAAATCCAGGTTGCAAGGCCTTTGAATTTTTTCCAAAAATAATCATCTTCATTTTTACGAAAGATTTTCTATGTTCAATGATTGAAATACTTTTTCAAAAGAGTTTAAAATATGTGTTCTAGAAAACAATCACATATCAAATTTTCCCCCACAAATAATGTTAATTGCATCGAAGTTATCTGCAGATCACCGCACACGTTTTAGGTACTAAAATTTAAAGATGAGATTATGACGCGTAATTTATGAATACTCCATATCCTTTTGCTCGAGCTAAAAATATTTTTTTCCCCCAATTTTATTATGCATACGCTTAAACACTTACTTGACTTATCGGTTATCTGTTATCTCCTTCAACACAGATGGAGAGATCTCGAAACTAAGGACGATGTCTATTTTTTTTTTTTTTTCGAAAGAAAATTTCAAAGTAGGTGTGTGTGTGGAGGTCTGTGGAAAAGCAAAGTCTCGCGCCCGATCTAATCTGGCGACAGTCTTCTCATAACTGCTTTTATCTCCTGCGGAAATTCAGCGCTCGTGTGTCTGCACCACAAAAGCAATTTCCGCCCTTTGAACCTTATCTCTTCTCTCTCATTCTCCGGGAGAGAAAAATTGTTTGTGTTGACTTTGGGTCGATAAGGAAGTGACCGAGAAGGGAGCACTTTTCAACGAGTTCGAAATCATCTTTTCTTGGATATGAATCGCTTTAATTCTTTCCTTGACGCCCGACTCGTTAACTCGCTTTTAATTGTCGATTTGCTTTGACACACGCTCGTCTTTTGTTTGAAAATGAATCGCTCACCGAAAAGTAATTTACCGAGGATTTCGGCTTTATATCCGAAGCCTTAATGGTCACAGGCATAGGGATTTAAGATTAAAGTTGTTGTTTTTTATATATCTTTTTTTTTATTTATTTATTTACTTTTCTGTAATTAAATTTTAAACAGCTGTTACAGCAAATGGATGCGCAAATCGGTTATTGCAATGTTTATCGCCTCTCTCATCATGGAGAGGAAATATATTTTTTCCCCTCATAAGAATACATTGACACGCACATGTAAAACTAAAATCTTGGAAGTGTACCTTATCCCTAGGAGAGGGAAATATATAGTATTTGCTAAAGTAAATTTAATGGTGCAACAGCCCATGGGGGGCCAAGGTCTGCTGTTCATGTGATCAGCCGAACGCGGAAAACCCGTGTTTAGTTCCCAGGTCTGCAGTGTGGGAGCGCGAAGAGTTTATCACTAAACCCTGGGCTTCATATTTTTATCGAATCAAATTAATTGTCATTTGTAGATTCTAGTGCATACTTTTTTAAACTGTCTTTCAATTTTGCTTTTTTGTTTATTTTTAACTTTATTATTATAATTATTTATTATGCATTTAAAAAACGTCCTTTCTTATGATTAGTATTTTAAGCTTAAGAATTACGAAGTATTCTTCTGATTGTTGACTTTTGCGACAGCGGAAATGGACCTATATTGTCTACTTTATTTAAACTAAATCGACATTTTTTTTAATCGCATTATTTGGATATTTCTATACACGAAATCTAATTTCTGAAAATTAAAAACTCGGTTCAATCTGTGCTTCTGTTCTATTTTAGTCTGCTTGCAAAATAAAGTAATTGTGAGAAGCTCCTTTTATTCTTTGTGTCAATTATTGCTATCCCCAAGATCTTTTTCTCCTTTTTTTTTTTTTTTTTTGAAGTAAATATGTGTCTAAATCAAAAAACATTTTTCAAAAGAAAACCTGTTAACATTTCTTCAAAATGAATAGTAGATTTGTTGTGAAAACAAGTCTGGAATATGCCCTTTTTACATTGGCTTTCTTAGTGCTATTTATTTCACTCTTGCTTTAAAGATTATTGGATTGAACTTTTATCTGAACTCAAATACAGCCATAAGTAACCAAATCGAATCTATGAGATGGAGTAAAAAATGAATTAAAGAAAGAAATCAACTATATGCCGCGGCAGTGTAGCGAAAAATAGTTTGCTAAAGAAGAAGGAAACGATGTATTCTCATCTTTCACCGCTCTCCGTTTTCGAAATTAAATTTCTGGCTTCTTTTCGGGAATCAACAGTTTCTGCTGATACCCCCGTCCTACCTTCAGGCCAGAGAATGTACCAATGCACGTACTCTTCGCCATTGAAAATGTCTCTGGCCGCCATCTTTGCAGTCGTTGCCATGGTAACGCGTCGTTTCGTCTCCGAAACAGATTCAACAAGTTCTTCATTTGGTTGCCTCTTTCTTATCGCTTGACTGAATCTGATTGGAAAAGACGCAGCCCCGTTTCGAGCCCAGGGGCCAATAGAGAGATTGATGCATTGATATATGTAACAATATCTAGTTCTAAAAAATGATTCTAGATTTTTTCCCCCTCTCCTCCCCCCTTCCACTATATACACTTGCAGGATATTTCGAAGCCTGGCAACTCTTTCAATGATGGCGTCTCTCAAATAGATTTATTTCTTCTTTCGACTAGAATAATTAATAAAATTCGGCTTGGGATAATAATTGAATGATTATTCATTCACGTAATTGGTAAATGATTATTTAATCACTTACGTTCACAATTATACGTACTCACTTACTTTATAATTCTACTTGTAAGTGCATTCAATTAAAAACTCTCTTTAAAAATAGCAAAAAGAAAAAAGGGAGAAAATTTTTTTACTCGTATTTTCTCTCTTTTATTTTCGCTCTGTTGTTGTATAGTGTGCGTCTCTCTTACTAGTATACTGAAAAAAATAAACTGTTAACATTCTTCATAATTTTTATTTCGTATGTTTATGTGATGCCTTACTGAAGTTAATGTGCCTCGCATAAATACTTCTTTTGAATTATGTCAAAACTAGCTGATGTGCCCTGCGTAGCACGTTTTTAACTGCAATATGCCAAATCCAAGAAAATAAGTAAATAACTTTCAACTAAGCCCAGTAGAATATATTTCTCAGAGATATTTTTTGCATGCGGTAGATTAACTGGCTGTGAAGGAGAACATGAAATCAAACTTAAATGCGTTATTATATCCGTGTGATTTTCCAAAAAATTACTTTCTATTTTCTGATTGTTGCCAAAATCAATTTTCTTTTTATTTAACCCAGTATCGATTATTGGCATAAATGAATATAAAAATCCTAAGAAAGCAATAAATTTCATACTTTCTCCATAGAAGCCTTGGTTCAAAATTTTCATTATGATTACTATTAATATTATTGTTGCGAGGCAACAAATTTTTGCAACAATGGACTGAAAATTTAATCATTTAATGGGGAAACTCTGTGAAATTTACTGTTTTTTATAATAACTTTTTAAAACTAACTTTTTTAGAAACAAATTATAGCCTATCCTGATTCCTGTTAATATAGCTATCTACGGTGAAAAAATTATTAAAATCAGTCCAGTAGTTTTGAAGATTACCCCGGACATACATACAAAAGTAGTCATTTTTGTATATAGATTAAATATTTTTATAAACTACTTTATTTCATCATCTCTTAAATACAATTACGAACATGTGAATTTTGCGTATGCATCTCTTACATTTTCATCATTTCAGCTAGATATGTAACAAATTTTAAGTTTGCTAAAGTTAAGATTTGTATTATGAAGGGGAGGCGCTCCATGTTTGCTAACCCATCAGTGGTATTAGCATAATGAGTTGTTTGACATTTGCTTGTTGAAGTTTAATTTGTTGGCTTTTTATTTTTAATTGTGTGTGTTTAAAATATTAAACTTTATGTACATTTTTAAAGAAATACCTGTACGTTGCCGCCATGATTGGCAAAATAGGGACTGTAACTCTTGCAAATGCATGCTGACGAGATCACCTAGCAAACTTGCAAGGGTCCGAAAAAAAACTTTTGAAAGAAAAATGAAGAAAATCCTGCGTAAAATTCAAACATGAAAATGCTTAATGTAAAATTTTCAAAATAAACAACTTCGAATTTCATCGACGATCTGTAGGGGAACGACGATCTACGCAGGAAAAGAAGAGAAAAAGAAATTTAATTATATGCATTATATTTTCTAGATAAGAGTTAAGCAGTTTTCTTGCTCTCCTAGTGACTCATTTCTACTTTGATCTAAAATCTTTTGGTTTTTTTTTTTTTTTTTGTTTTTGTTCATCAGCAATATCAACTATTGAAGTTGAAGAGCATCTTCTAGAATAGTTGTAAATGAAAACATCCTAATTTTCATGGACTATGCATAAAGTTTTAAAATCTTTGTAAATACTCGTCGTTAAATACCGAATGAGGTTTCTCATATCAATCAAGTTCGTTTGACAAGAACTATTTTGCTTTTATTAAACCTTCTCCTTCTCGTCTTCCGCAATATTTTCGGTTAGCTTATCGCTACGATGGATATCAAATGGCTTGATTGTCTCGTCACTCCATGATCCGAAAACTATCTTCCATTAAATGGAAGCTCCGACCAATAGGGGCAGAGCAAGTGTTTCTCGGATTGCTGAAATCTACCACCGACATTTATGACGAAAGGTATTGGGCAATGGAAGGGTTCTCGCTTTTCACTCATAGAAGTAATGAGGCCGGCGTAAGGATACCTAAGAGAGTGGAAAGATGGGGGATCCCCTCTCTCTCTTTGGCGAGCTCCACCCCCCCCCCCGTCCCCTCCTCTAATATGTCACTTTAATCAGCAGGGCACACACTCGGTTGCAGAGGGAAGAGTCATTATAAAATGGGTTCGGTGTTATGTTTGTCTAGGGGGTGTTTGGTCGCGCAGGGAGAAATAGGAGTTGTTGTTTTATGGGAGCATGCATAAAACGCGATGAGAGGAACAAATAGTCGATTGGAACCAGCCTACCATCACCATATTAGTTTGTGCTTGGAACAGTGGGCAGAAGTTTTCTCACAGCTGAATATTGTTCTCCTATAGCATTGAGTGTTTTGCCCCTTCAATTTTAAAGACGCATTGAAGTTATTAGTATGTAAATGTTTTCTCTAAAAATATTAATTGCTTTTTTTAGGAATCTTTCCATTAGAACATTTCTTTGGGTAATCGATGTATTTATTCTGATTTTCTTTCCTGAAAGTTGAGTTTTCGTCTTTGCAATTTGCATGAATCTAACTTGAGAAGTTCAGCCATCCTTAAGACATCTTAGTAAAAAACTTCATCATCTATTTTAGTCTCAGAATATAATATTCGCAAGAGTATGTCTTAATGATTCGAAGAAAATGTAGTTGTTTACACATAACCTAGGGTCTTACGAATTTTTTTGTTTGTAATTATTGTTTGCAGTTAGCTCTGTTTTGAAAACTCACTGTTGAATTAAATCAGTCGCCAAAAATGGTCACATACAGTTATTTAAACTTATTTTCGTGACAGTAATTGTTCTTTCCAAACATAATCCTCTGTTACTATTGTCCCAATCAAAGATAAATGTAGCGTACGATTAGAAAAATAAGGCTTTAAGTCTAATACAGACGAACTTTTTTTTAATTTTTGAAACATCGTTGGGAAATATATTTTAAAAGCCGTAAGAACATTTGTCTGTAATTGAACGTCGAAGATTGAATATAAAGCTTTTGTAAGCTGAAATTGTGCCATTTCAGTATTTGAATCAGAGGTACCCCTAGAATTGATTGCGTTCATAGAAAATGTTTTTCCTCTTCCCGCTCACACAAAATGAGTATTAACATCAAATTGTTGCTTTACGAGCAGAACCAAACTCGTGCTGTTTTTACATTCATATCATTTAATGATTTCACATAGACAGACTGAGTAGTAAACCCAAATTTTTGTACAGCTACACCTGAAGATGTACAGTTTTTGTGACTCAAACTTAGAAAAAAGTAAATTCTCCTAACAGTTGTTTGCATACATTTATCATCATGAGAGTTGAGACATGAAGATTATAATGTAGTAACGGGTAGTTCTAGATTGTGCTTGTAATTCCCAAGGGTAGCCGCTCCTAATATCTCTGAAGATGTTAAGGTGGTTCTTACTCAGTCTAAAATTAATTAAGGAATATTCTTCCTGAATTTACATTTTAAACATGTTTGGAAAGCAAAAATTGAACTTTGTTGTTAAAAACGTTAGGGCAACATAAATAACTTCAAACCTCAATAGTTGCGTAGCATGTAGCAAATTCATTTCTCTTTGTACCTCTCTTGCACAATGATTCGAGAATTTGTAATCTAATATTTTCTTGAAAAGTTACTCCCTGTCACAGCTAAATTGAAAAATACCTCTGTTGGTCTTCAAAAAAATATTTTCCAATACAAAACATGGCCTATAAAAATAGCCTATACGCCGTTTTTGCATGTCTCACCGAAAAGCTATTTCACCCACCGGTAACTTTAGCTTTGGTTTGGCATTTCCCTTTGAAGTTTTTATGCAGGTAAAGAAGACTTCTATCCTGAAAAGCCGTGTTTATCTTGTTTAGTTGATACAAGAAAGAAGGAAAAAAAAACCTTTTTCTTTATCTCTGAACAGCAAAATGGCTGCATGTAGCGTTTTCAATTTCTTGTAGGAATGCCTCCCCCAACTGATTCATCTCCGTTCCGCCAATCAGACGACCCGTAAAACTCCCCCCTCTTTGTGCTGGTTCCCTATCAACTGGTTGCATGTCACGGATAGATGAGAAAACGGTAAGGGGAGACGTGTCTCCCCTGATACCTGAGGAAGAGTCGTCTGCTTCCCCTCTCCATCCTTCTTGAGGGGTCATATTTCGGCGCGTGCCGATCTTCCCCCCGTCTTTGCGTTCCAAGTCATTAGTGTTGAGCAGGGGCCGTCGCGAAGGGATGCATTTCAAACTTTCGGGAAAAGGATGCTCTTACCATTTATACTCCCCTACATCAAGTTAGCTTCCATCTAGTTTTTCCCTTCAAATGCGTTGTCTTGGGGAATCTTTTACAATGGAAAATACACACAGGCCAGAAAACGCTCTTTCCATTTTGGAATATTTTGCTCTATTTTTTATTTTAACATGAAAAGAAATACCAACTCTAAATAATTTCATCTTCCATTTTTGGTGAATGCAAAGAAACTATCAGGAATCACCCAAATTTCAAAATATTTTATTTGTAGTTCAATTGGTAATTTTAGACAGGTAACGTAAAATATTTGCTCTGCTAGAAGTTTCAATTTGGTTTTTGAATCCTTATGGCCTTTTCTGCAGTGTCTGCTGATTAGAAACGTTTTTACAACATTACTGTTCAACTTCTGTAATACTGGTCAAAATTAATCATATTTTAACATAAAGGAATTCCGCGTGTATTCAGCGAAGACAGTGAGACAAGATGATACATATCACTGAACACTAAAAGATCAAATGAAGTAAATTCCCTTTTGGTGACGAATTGTTGGAAAATGAGCATAGGTTAGACCTAGCACCTGAAAATTGGTAATTTCATTAAACCAATGAAAGCTACGAAATTTACCAGGATATATGAAAATTAAAATACATGAATAACTGTGAATAATAAGTGAAATAAATCTGCCAATATATTGTCTATAGTGTTTTTGTTTTATTTGTTATACACCTCTCTTTTAGAAAAACGAACAAAATAGAGGCAGTCCTATGTGTGTCGGGGGGGGGGGGGTCCAAGATAATTTCTAATTTTTTTATTGAATTATTTTTTTTTATTTTCTCAATGATAGGTTTCTTAAAACGCACGCACACAAACATATATTTTTCATATATAGATAGATAGATTTATTCATTTCATTATGAAAAATGTTAAACACTATGTTCTTAATTTACAATGATTGTCATGCTACTCTCTCCGCCCCCCCCCCTCCTCTCTCTAAAAGCTACACATATTTATTTACTTTCTTTTTTTTCTTCCCATCGGATGGTCTGGAAATATACATTTTTAAGGGTGGCTGATTATTTCAATAACGTCTTGCCTCCTCCGATATAATTCAAACATCGCTGAACTCATTTCTTTCATTTGGATCGAAAGCAAAACAGGCAGTGAGCCTCTCCCCTCTCCATCCTCTCCTCCCTATCCCTGCTCCATGATTTATCATCATCGCACACAAAACCTTGGCGTTATTATCGAAATTATCTCGGCTCAACAAGTTTGGGGAAATAAGGGGAAGACCCATTTACCTAATTAGAAATACATTAATATGTGTGCCTTTTTTTTATCCATGCGATCATCGAAAATTGAGAAGAAGAAAAAAACCGAGGCAAGAGCACTTCTATTTTTACGCTGGCAATATTTTTTTGCTACCTCTGTGTACGCGCAAATACGCCCCTTAATCGTTATTCTGGCAACAAGCTCGTGGTTGCTTATAAAAAAAGTTTTCCTTGCTTACCATCGTCAAATATTCAGATAGTTGTTAGGGTTGGAATACGTGACAACTTATTCCACGGGGACCATTGGTGTGGAGGTGTATCTGTGATCGATGCCACGTTCTAGGCGAAGTATGAATACCATATAAATAAATCAGCGAAGCATAAATAAGAGTTTCTCCTTATAAATTGCTCCATCCTTGTGGCATTAATAATAAAGAACTCTTTCTGCCGTTAAATTGTAACAAAGCCGTGGAATTTTTCTTTAGTTTTTTGTTTCTATTTATTTTAAATCCAAAAAAAAAGGGGAGGGGGATGAAAATTCCTTTCTAAATTTTCTAACATATTAATGAGAATGGACTCCAATAAATAAACGTATAAAAGAGAGCAAAAATGTTTTTTCAACCGTTAAAATATTAGTGTTTAAAAGCACTTACCAGAACATTTTAAGATGAATTTTTTGACAGTAAAATACCTAACTCGAAACGTATTGTGATTTTCAGTCCGAATTTATAACTGATATGTTCGTAATGATAAATAACTAAGCTCAAATGTGTTTCATGCTAAAGCTTTTTTGTTTGCAAATAGGAATTTGATTTATCTCGATGCAACGTACTGTTATTTTTGTCTAATAGCTGTCTTATAAATATTCGTGAATCACCATGAACTTGCAATTTCAGCATATTTTAAATTCAAGCAATATTATTTTCAAAATATGTGTTACCTATTTTTCAAAAAATCTTTCTGTTTCTGAAAGTTAAATAAGTTATGAATGAAACTTTGCACCTTCTTAATTTGCCGCCAAATTAATTTTCAATTCCTGATCGCCTATTGATTTTGAGTACCGATACCAAAATGTCATTCAATTTTCCTTCATTTCTCTAAAGTTTCTTCAGACTCCTCCTTCCTACACCCTCTAACTGAAGCCTGAATATTTGCTGTAACTTTTATTGGTCTTTTGATGATTCTAGAACTGCGAAATGCTGATAGTATATATTATAATTTCTTAGTAAATGAAAGATATTTCTTTTTCGTAATTTAGGTTACGATGGTCAAGGTGCAAGAGTGCCATGTCTTTAGATCTTGCATGGATTGCCTTGGAGCCAATGATCCGTATTGTGGGTGGTGTTCCTTAGAAAACAAGTAAGTCTGATTTTTGTTTGCTCTGATATCAATGAAGAAAAATAATTAAAATATGAATCTGAGATGAAAATACAAAACTAAAGTGAATTCACTTTTTGCCTGTTTTCTGCTATCTTGCCTTTGTACTTTTCTGCTATTTGTCTCAAAACATTTTTTTCTCTTTTCCATTGCTTTCAACTTCTTCCAAAAAACAACAAATATTTCTACAAGAACTTTATCTAACCATGATATGACAAACTACGAGACATTTTTGAGTCTTCAGTTTTCTGTTTTAATTATAACACTACTTTAAAGTTAATTAACGTAAACTTTATTCGAGAAAATCAAAAGAAAACTTAGAAAAAATGTCTTTAAAATGCTTAAAATACTAATTCAGAAACGTAATTATTTCTATTTTATCTTTCTTTTAGATGTAGTTTAAGAGGGGCTTGTGCAGAAGCTGCTCAAGATCCACTCTATTGGCTGTCTTACAAAAGTGGCAGGTGTACAACGATCACAGAAGTACATCCTCCTCAAATTCAACGCACAACTGCTCGCATTGTAAGCTTTGTTTTTGTTCAAAATTATTTGTAAACATTGAAAATACGTTCCAAAAATTTTTAAATGAGCGAATGTATAAGAAATTGCCTAGCAAATTCTAGCGTAGTTGGAAAAAAAAAAATCCCTCGTTTCTAAAGAAAAGTTTAGACCACGGTTTTTATTAATAGAGTGGTTTCTATACATAAATTATACTTAACTTTAGTAATTTTTATTCTCAATCTTTAGCACCAAACGCAAAATTTCTTAGTTCAGTATTGGGCAATATCTATTTACTGCGTTGTGCTCAAAAGGGTAGTAGACTTTCAAAATTAAGCAACAAACAGTTGTTAACTCTAATTTCCTGTAAATGTTTATCGTATAGATATTTTAGAAGTTACTCGAATACTATCATTTACCTTCCATTTTATTTCAGTTTTAGAAATGGAAGAAAAGAAATAGCTAAATCATCAATAAAGACTACCTTTTGTCAAAAAAGAAAAATTTCAGTTGATTAAAAAAAAAACTGACTGAATGTTTTTTTAGTTGGGTGGCACACAAAATCTATAACTTAAGTAGCTTTTGATGCATAGCAAAATTATCATCGATATTATTTTTTACAATGCCTCACTTATTAAAATGTATCTAATGTAAGCAATAAGCATTCGTTTTCAGCATGCATAACTTATATTTCTAGTTGAGCTTAGTGATAGACAACTTGCCTGCATTGGAAGGTCAGTTTTTCTGTGCTTTCACTGCATTTGGAAAAACGCTTATATCAAATGCCACTCGCTCAGCCAATGGAGTCAATTGCCCTACCCCACATACAGATTCATTGCCAACCATTCCACCTGGCGAACGTAAGTATTTATTTCAGTTTCCTCATTTTCTTAATGGTAGACAGACCCAAAATAATGAAAATAATTGAATGAATTTTGAAAAACAGTAATAATAATAAAAGAAAAGAAATACTTTGGAAAATATATATGGATACAAGAAACTAATCTGAATAATTAGAATGTTTAAAAGTACTCGATAAGGTTTATTAAAGGGTATCCTTTATGACCTCGACCAGCCATATTAAAAAATCAGCAGGTCCTATCAATATACACAGACGTATGAGTCAGAAAATAGTGCAAAATTTCTCTAAAAATGATTATTACTTTAATGTTGTCTTAGAACATTTCAATTTTTTAGCCTACTTTCCCTTGAAAAATAAAAGAAAGACGAAAAAAGTATTAAAAGTAGAATAATGCATCTAAAAAATATCGCCAAGTCCAAAAAATATCGCCAAGTTAAAAAAATAAAAAGGTAAAATGAATATCGAAAAATTAAAAATTTGAAAGTAGGGTATTGAGATGGAGAATTTGTGCGTCGGTCTGTCGGTCGGTCTGTCTGTCCCCGCCCCCCCCCCCCCCCAATAACTTTTGAATGAACATTCCGATTTGAACAAACTTTTTTTTGTTGGAAAGATCTCGGCGAGTGCAGCTCATTCCCATATTTGATTTTTCGATTTGAACAATTTTTGGTTCAACTTTGAACCGTTCAAACAACCTGTCCCGCGATGCTAACTTTTGAGTGAACAGTCCGATTTGAACAAACTTTTTTTTGTTCGAAAGATCTTATCAAGGATACTTCATTCCCGTATTTACATTTCCGATTTGAACAATTTTTCGTTCAACATTGAACCGCTCAAGCAAGCTGTCACCCCTAATAACTTTTGAGTGAACAGTCCGATTTAAATAAACTTTTTTTTTGTTCGAAGGATCTCAGCAAGGATACTTCATTACCGTATTTAAATTTTCAATTTGAACATTTTTTCGTTCAACATTGAACCGTTCAAGCAACCTTTCCCCACCTAATAACTTCTGAGTGAACCATCCGAATGGAATAAACTTTTTTTTGTTGGAAAGATCTCGGAGAGTACAGCTCATTCCCATATTTGATTTTTCAATTTGAACAATTTTGGGTTCAACTTTGAACCGTTCAAACAACTTGTCCCGCGATGCTTTCAGAAAAAAAATTTAACATTAGCGCCTACGGGGAATTTAAGTTGAATGTTGATCCTGAACCTAAAGTCGGATTTCCTTCAAACTAACTTTGTAAGAAAATGGTTTTGTAAAGTACTTTTCTGAATTATCTTCTGTGAGGACTCTGATTTCGACTCCGACTCCGCAAATATGGCGGAAATGCAGGTTCAGAAAAAAATGACTGACTGTGCAGACGATTTTTTGTTTATTTATTCATTTGTTTTAGTTTATTTATTATTATTATTTGGCAGACGATTTTTTTTTGTAACAAAAATGTTTCATTCACAAGGGCATTTTATTCTTTATTTATATTTAACAACTGGCAACGGATTAAAAGTGAAATTCGAGACATTTTATCAACGGACGAGTTTTTTTTTTTTCTTTTTTTTTTTCTTTCTTTGATAAAATGTGTTTTGATGTACTTTGTGCTTTTAATTTTTTTTTTTTTTTTTTTTTGAAAACGATTGAGGAATTTTTCTACGGAAGAACTGTAACAGTTACATTCTTTAAAAGGTGCGACAAAACTTTATTTATTCATTTATTTACTTTTTATGTGTATATTTCATCTGATGAGAGGGGTACATTTTGCTTTTAGAAATCAGCTTTAAGTGCTAAAAAGGTATGTTTGACATAATTTTTAGTCTCAGATAATTAAGAGAATAATGATCAGATGCTAGAATGCCGATGTCGATGTACGGGAAAGTAGGCTCGTTTAGTTCTTGACAGAACTTAATGATATAATATTGACAGAACTTAATGATATAATATTGGGAGTACTAAATATTAGTTGAATATTCAATGCATTTCTTGTTCAGATGAAAATTTTTATTTTGCATTAATTATGTTGCACCTAAATCTGCTGCTACAAGAATTAATAACGAAGGATCTTGTGCTATGCACAACACTGCCGTGCTAAGCACAAAAGTCGTATCTGTTCTTTTGACAAAATTGAGTTATCGCCACCAGGTCGCGATCCGAGCAGGTGAGTTATCGCCTCAAATTATATGGTCATTTGAGAATGGGAAATATTTTTTAAAAAATTCTGAAAAAATTTCATTTGAATCAAATACATGGTGGCTCAAAACTTTAAAGAGTAATATCTCAGTTTGAGCTCAACTACAGATACCATTTTTGCGCTTAGCACGGCAGAACAGTCATTGCTCCTCAAACTGAAATAATGGCTGCTGTGTTTATAGTTAACAAATCCTTAGTCCAAGTCCAATGAGCAAGTTATCGCTGTAAAACGGTTTTTACGGTCAGCACAGTGTTACTGCGGGGAAAACAACATCACGCTATACAATGTTCCGACTAGTTTGTGGTTTCCGACTTGATTTAAAAATAGGAATGCACCTATTATTCAGCAGTAATCAATGATCGGTCCCTTTGCTATTTGTTTTATAATCGGCCAAGTTTTACCGATTATTTGGCTGAAAATTATTTTTATGTTAGTAACTTATTCAGCATAAAACGGCTTCTTCTACTTGGCATACTTAAAGTATTTAAATTAAAATGTCATTTTTCTGCCGATTAATCAATAAAATTGGCCGATTATAAAATAATCACCCAAGTGGCCGATTTTTTATTTCTGCCGATTAATTGGTGTATTCCTATCTCCATATATTATTTCTCTAAGCCGAATCCTATACCCGGTCGAAACTCGCTCATTTCTTTATCGAATTGCATGAAAATTTATGATTTTGAAGCTTATCCCGCGGGCTATTGACGAAAATTAGACCCAACCTCTAAAAAGTGTCGGTTCGTTTTTATTCGAACTTCAATTTTTGTTCACAAAATTGACTCTATCTAGCGAAATAATTGTCGTATCGTCTCCATTTTGATTTCATTCGAAAGATTAAAAAAAATGCGTTCTTTAGAACGTTTCTCCGCTAGCGCCGCGTAACGAGAATCTCGAAAATACACGTTTAAGCGACTTATAAGCGATTGAAGTTTGAAAAAGTTAAATTTTTTGCTCAACTGTCAAAATCGTTACATTGTTGCTCAAATCAATTTTAAATGTTTTAATCATTTCAAGCCAAGGCTTAGCTCGGTAAACCTTAATTGTAACTTTTATTGTTTCAAAATACTATGGTAGTTTTGCGATAACGTTAGTATTTAGTTTAGTAGTAGCCTTGGGTATTTGATTTTAATATAGGGTATCACTTTTGTAGTAGTTGTAAAAGTGAACGTGTCTTTGATCTCTTTGAAAAGTTGTCAGAACGACGGCAGTAGATGGCGATATTGTGCAAATGAAGCCAATAAAAATTGTCATATTAAAGTTTAAGTTTAGAGTTTTTTTTTTTTTTTTTTTTTTTTTTTTGCGGAATTCCGCACGGGTCATCTAGTCTTTACTAATATATAAAGCTGTAGAGTTTGTTTGTTTGTTTGTTTGTTTGAACGCGCTAATCTCAGGAACTACTGGTTCGATTTGAAAAATTCTTTTTGTGTTGAATAGTCCATTTATCCAGAAAGACTTTAGGCTATAGTTTGAAAAGATTCGATAAGCGATTCGTTTTTTATTCGAATTCAAGGCAATTTTCTCATAAATCGCCGAATACTGGGGTTAAAAATTACTTGCACACATTAATGTTATATATCGTTGGAAGCAGAAAAATTTTGTCCGTCCTATGTAGTTTGTTCCGATTCTCTAACTTAAACACAGCACGAGTTATTCCATTTTTAAACTTGCCTTTTACAAGGCTTCACCCGATTTCTTGCAATACTTGGTTCATTAAAACCATCAATAAAAAATAAACTAATTATTCCACAGTTTTGATTTTTACGCCATTGGATAGAGCGATATTTTTAACCCCAGAATTGATTCGACTTACAGTCGAAGAACCAAGCTTTTATCTCCACTAGAAAAAAAGTTACAAGCGTTTGAACTTTGAGTTCGAAAACCTCTTTCCTGATCAAATTATTAAAGTTTTATTGCGTTGCTATGGCGACATCTTTTAAATTCATTGTTGGTGTCTTTTTCTTCATTTCGTTTCTTAAAAGCATTTCATTTTACGGCGTTTCAACAAGGCAAATAATGCGATCGTCCGTGTTTCACTTGAATTCCTGCATACTTAATGGCTTATATTTTTTTTTCTGGTACCATTTTGAAAATGTGTTTCAAATTAAATTGTAATTCATGTTTTTAGCAGGGATTTTTTTTTGGCTGCGATCTAAATATTAAAACAACTTTTTTTTTGGAATTTTGCAATTAATGTTATAGGAAGAGAGCGGTTTTGAAATATTTGTTTTTGGTAGGGAATTGTATTTGTTTATTAGGGAGAGTGTTAAATATGTGCTACTTGACATTGTTTTTATTCCTGAGGAAGCATGTGCAAATAATGCGATTGACTTTTTTATGCGGGAAAGTTTTTTAGCGAGCCGCTTTATCGGGGAGTAGTTTTTTGAAACCGGTTTCGCTAAAACTTTCCTCCCTCCTTTAAATGCGAGCCGCCTTGGCGGCGAGTAATTGGTTTTAAGTTTCCTTACTACTTTAAAGGCGAGTCGCCTTGGCGGCGAGTAGTTTGATGAAACTTTCCTCGCTACTTTAAAGGCGAGCTGCCTTGGTAGTTATATATCATTACTGAAACTTTCCGCGCTACTTTAAAGGCGAGCTGCCTTGGCGGTTATATATCATTATATACCACCTTGACGGCGAGTAGTTTATTTAAATTTTCATCACTACTTTAAAGCCCGTGCAACGCCGGGCCCCATAGCTAGTTTTTAAATAAAGTTCGAAACGACAAACAAGTCTGGACATCGTAAAGCAGGGTAGGGAGGGATGTTGTTTTCCTTGCACTAGCACTGTGCTGACAGTAAAAACCGTTTTACAGAAATAGCTTGTTTATTAGATGACTAAGGATTGATCGGCAGTTCACAATAGATCGGCAGTGATCAATAATCGACCACTTTTCTGATTATTTTATAATCAACCAATTTTTACCCATTAATTGGCGGACAAATTACACTTTAATTAAAACTACTTAAAGTTTGCCAAGAACAATAAATTATATTTCATGCCCGAATGAAGTTATTAACATAAATATAATTTTCTGCTACATAAGATAGCATTTAATGCGAAATAGATGATAATCATAAATAATAGAATAAATTGAGATTTGTAGAAAAGCTATTTCATTTAATTTTTACAAATAAACTTATTGTATTAATAGGTAATAAGAAAAATAAAGTAGGAAGTTATGAGATATGTTCTTTCTCTGTTTTTTTCTCAATTTTCTTTCTCTGTATAAATTTTTCTTCTTTTACAGATCATTTTACTGCTAAATTGTCTGTTAGAATGAAAATAGGACCAGATTTTGTTGCAACGAACTTTACCTTCTATGACTGCAGTACTTACACATCGTAAGTTATAGGCTTGTATTACTGTTTACTATCTTCACAAATTTCTCTCTATTTGCCCTTATATTTTACAAGCAAGCATTAAGTTTATTGTATGGTATTTATATGTTTGGGATTTTAAAATAATCTCTCATCATGTGTTTGTAAGTTGGGCACTAAAATTTTAATATTAAGATGTAAAATGTTTCAAATTCTTAGTAACTTTTCAAGTTTTGCTCTTAAACCGCAGATGATACTGATGTAACTTAACTTAAAACCAGGGTGTCAATGATTTAAATCAATTGATTTAAATCAGGATTTAAATTGCGATTTAAATCAATTGATTTTTTTTTAATCATTGATTTTAAATCACTTTTTATTTTAATCCTTAAATTCTCTTGGACAATCCCAATTTCATTATTTTTACGATTTTCTTTTAAGCTTTGATTTCCATCTAATAAATGGAAAAGTAATCCTACTCATCCCCCCTGCACAGATGCTGGAAGGTTGCAGTCCAAATAATATGTATGCACAAATAGTACTATTTGTTGTCTAATATGTGAAATAAAGAAAATACATGCAGGTGCAGGGCAGGTGTTGCAAAGAGTGAATTGAGGGGGGAGGGACATGATAGAATGTGTGTGATATACTTTCAGTGAAAAGAAAAAAACAAAAACAGACAAACAGAAGATGAATTTTCTATGACTTGCATTAGCAACTGGGGGGGGGTGCAGTCTTTATTAGTGGCTGAAATGGAATATATCCCAGCTTTACAAAACAAAAGCAAAATAAAGGGGGGGGGGCTGAATGAAGTGAGGATTGGGTTGAGCTTCCTACCCCATTTGATTTTTATCCTAGCTAGCAGACAGGATTATTTTCAGATTGGCTCCTAACACTTTTTTCTGGGTTTATTACTGGTGAAGCTTTACTTCAAAGGTGTTTTTGTATTTTTATTAACTTAAAAGTAAGTTGTTTATTCATAAAAATTAATTAACAACTGAAGTTTCTAATTTTTTTAAAAAAATCAAAAAAATCAGATTTAAATCAAAAAAATCAGATTTAAATAAAAAAAGTCCGATTTTTTTTATTTTTTCAAAAAAATCATTGATTTTTTTACACCTTGCTTAAAACTGCTTTAATGTTTCAAAAAAAAAAAAATTGTACTTAATGTATACTTTTTTATATAAATCAAATGCCAAAAAAAAAAAAAAACCTCATTTTAAATATTTCATATCATTAAAAGTTGAAATATATTTGAAATCTTTTTTCCCCTCTATTAGCTGCACTCAGTGTGTGTCTAGTGATTTTCCTTGTGATTGGTGTGTTACTGGCCACCGCTGTACCCATGACACTGGAGAAAATTGCAGAAATGATGTTCTTGTAACTGGAGTTTCTGTAAGTGTTAGGAATGTTGTTTTCTACTCCTTAATATGTGTAACATCTTTGGTTTTCAAATTAGTAACTCTTGTATGCGATGTATGTTTGAAAGAAACAATGTTTTGGTAAGTTTTAGGTGGTTCTTTTTTCAATGTGATGGAAATTTTCAATGACATCAAAAAGTCTTTATAAATGATTTACAAACATAAAATTTTAAACTTCTTAGGATACTCATGAGTGTAGTGCTTAAAATGAAACTAATTGCATGATTACTTATAGTTTGGATTCCATAAATTTGTATTCTTGTTAATGCCGTATTGGGTAATTGATTATCTGATTAAGCAGTCTAATGGCTGTTCCAAGCTTAATCAAAACACAAAGAAGCAGTAATAAATTTTAATAAAATACAAAGATAAATACTAAAGTATTGTGCAATCAGTGATTCAATAAAGTCTTTCAAAGTGAAAAAATGAGTAAATTGATATGCATTGTTGATTATTTATTAAAATGATTTTTGTTTTCTGCTTACTTTAAAGAAATGAAACTTACTAATTTTATTGGTCAGCTAAAAGTATGCAAATATGGATTTTTGAATACAGTGGCTGCCACTTTTATGAATTATGTTTGTTCTAAATGGTTTTGATTCAATAACTTGACTAATTCAACGAAGCTGGATTTTGTTCTGTTTTTGACGATTTGATTCATTAACCTCCTGACGGTTCTGGACATCTTATCATATCCATTTAACAAATAATTCTGGAACTGCCAGACTGTCGGAGGGTTAAAGCAGTTGATTCAATTAACCACTGATTAAATTAACCAGCATCCACTTTATATACCAAAAATAATTTTTACTCTGTACATGTAAACTATTTTTCAAAAAAAAAAAAAAAATTACAATCAAGCAGTTACTTGATAAAAACAAATTACAATTTTATTGCATTCTGAGATGTACTTTGAATTGTTGAAAGAATTTTTATTGATAAGCTAATGATCTTTTAGAGCATTGGTCCAAGTATTCGTTCTGGCCCAGGTTTTTGCCCACGCATTAACAAGACTTTAAATGGCTCCACTGAAATCTTAGTTCCATCTGGTATCAGCAGAAGAATTTCTGTCAAAGTTGATAACATACAGGTGGGTAGATTTTTTTTCTCTTATTTTTAAATAAGTTATGCTATTACTATTTTAAAAGTTTACTGTATTTAACCGTTTGATTAGTTACAGCTTCCACTATATGGAGATTTTTGATTAGTAGAAAGTATTAAAATATGTGTTTTGAAAGAGAATTAACAAAATAAGAGCTGATAAATAATTTTTGAACTACTATGTTTTTAATTTGAATCAGTTAAAGAAAAATGCTCACTACACATAGGTAAATACATACCATTTTTATGTCTTCGTATGTACTTTTTTTTTTTTTGACAATTTAAATTGTGTAGCTCAGCATCTTTTCTCTTTTTCGAATGTTTTCAAAAATCATTTTCCTTCAAAACACTATGCAAAATCAAAAAAAGATTACCTTTGTTCAACTCATTCATTACTCACATAATAGTTGTGTAATGAATGATATTCATGTGCATAAATACGAGTTATCATCTATTCTGTTACGCATTAGAAACATAATTTGTGCCATTGAGTTGACTTAAGCTTTTATTGGTTGCTTTTTATTTATTTAGTAAAACTATTAAGAGTGTTAAAAACGATTTATTTTTTCACTTAAAACTATATTAAATGTTACGGATCATTTCTGACCTTTGTATATCTGGAAAATTGTATTAAACTACTTATTTTATCATTTGTTAATTCCATCTTTAAAAAATCATTGTGTTTATTTTGTTTTATTATTATTAATAATATTATTATTTAGACTTTGGTTTCTTTCTGATTTAGTTAGTTATTAGTGTTGTTATTCTTTTAAAGCATTTTTCTAAAACCTTCTCCCTGCAGCAGCATATAGCGAGGATGAGGTTCTTGTGCCAGTTCAACATTGAAGGACGGGTGAAGCAAGTGAATGCTCAACTGATTGGAGAAATAATGTATTGTGAAGAAATGGTGGTACGTATTCATTACACAATTGTTTTCTGACCTCTATTATAATAGCATTTAAATTAGCAAATTTTTGTCTGGAATGCACGTTAATGGGGAAGAAAATGAAAAAGAAGTCTACTTAGATAGTCATTGTAAAAATCATGAGAGATCTATGGAGAAGATTTGAAAATAAAAATAAAAAAAATAATGAATGCGATGTTAAAAATCTAAATAAATAAAAGTAACAATTGTACAGAAATTTGTAGCATGATTTTCAATTTTTTTTTTTTTTTTACAATTTTAGAGTTGTGTAGAAAAACTTTTTGTTCATATATGAGCAATAAACATTATCTGGTGCAGAAAAACGTGTGTATGTAGTGCTTACCAGTCCTCTTGCCTGTGCTTAATTGCACACAGAGAAAAAACATGAAAAAATAATGTTTTTCTTCAGTAAAATAATACAGGTGTCTATTTTTATTACTTGCACTAATGTGATTCAGAAGACTTTTTTTTTTATTATTTCTAGGATTATTTCAATTCAGTTTGACTATTCTCGCCAAGGACGGATCCAGTCTCTGGTCAAGGAGGGGGTCATTTTCGGAAGGGGGGGTCAAAGTGCGATTTTTGTGCAAAAATAGGGGCGGGGAGGGGTTGGCAATTTTTTCGTAATATGCCCCAAAAATGCAAGTTTTTGCTGTATTTGGTCGGTTAAAGGAGGGGGCTCATGACCCCCACAACCCCCCCCCCCTCTGGATCCGCGCCTGATTCTCGCTTTGATTTTTATATAAGAAATTTGAAAATGGAGAACAGTAATGATTAAATTGAGACTAATAATATTTCAACATTTTTTTTCATTACCAATGTTAACAATCAAAAAGTGTTTTGAAATAATTTAAAAGTTGTTGTCACTTTAATATTGTGTGGGTTTACTATATTTCTTTTTTTTTTCTTATCAGTTTTCATACAGCACTCAAGCTCCAAATATTACTGCAGCTTTTGCTGTCATCTGGGATGTAAATAAACCATTTGACAATCCAGAAAATATCCATGGTAAATATATAACTATCTTCTTAGCACATTAAAAATTAAATGTAAGATAAAAGTTCAAAGCCATTGTATAATATTTTTCATTTTCTCTCTTTCATAGTATTGATATATAGATGCTCAGGAATGGCTCAGAGCTGTGGAATATGTTTAGAATTACCTGAAAAGTACAACTGTGGTTGGTGCCAAGATACTGACAATTCTTGTCAAGTTTATGAACATTGTAATCGTCTTCCTACTTTATGGTTAGATTCAAAACAGACGTGTCCCAACCCCCAGATCCTTTCGGTAATATTCTTCATTTGATCGGAGTAGTTTACCATTCATTAATTGTTATTACATTTTTCTTTCAATCATCTTTATGAGTTTTTGTTGTATTTTCTTGAAAAATGTTTCATTAAAAATTTCGTACTGTTACAAAGTATAGAAATCAAATGTTTAATCTCAAAACTTAAGAAAATGCTATAAAAATTCTTATTTAATTAATTGTAAGACAATGAAAGCTTACATTTTGTCTTAACTACAATAAAAATGGTTTGTATGACTTATATATTTAGTAGATTAAAAAAGCTCTTTTTGTTTGAAACAAAAGGCAAAATGTATGCAGTAAGATCTCATTATAGCGAATACTAAAGGAAACATTTGTACTAATCAAACAATTAATTTCAATGCTTTAAAAAATGTGAACTACTTTCTTTTTATAGCTATATCTAAACTCATACTGTTTTCTTATCTCTCACGTTTGTTGCTTTCAACTCTGAATTTTTGAAAAGCAAAATCTGCTCAAAAAATTTCACAAATCTAATGTTTCCCATTTTATTCTATATTTCAGTTTTATCCCAAATCTGGCCCTTGGGAAGGCGGCACAAATATAACTATAAAAGGCATCAACTTAGGAAGAGTTTTTCAAGACATTGCTGGTGGAGTAAGAGTTATTCATGAAGACCGAAAAGTTATTGCAGAATGTGTACCACATGAAGAACTCTACCTCAAAACTACCGAGTAAGCTGATTTGTATTCAGATTATCATTGAAAATAGCAATTAATGGGACCTTCAGTTAGCTTTAAACAGATTTTTGTGTTTTAGTAATATCTAGAGTTCCACATTTATATATCCACATTTATCTAAAAAAGTTTAATGTATTCAATTTCTATTTCTGAGTTTTTATGTTTTATTTGACTATCGTGTATTTGGTTACAACTACTTTCATGCTTGACCTCTATTAAACGGAATGCTTAATATTAATGTTATTTATTTCAAATAGGATCGTCTGCCATGTTGAAAAACCCCCGAACCTAACCACTGGTTTAATTGGAGGACAAAGTTTAGTTGGTTTTATTGAAGTAAAAGTTTTGAATGATTATACGGCTCGATCCAGAGAACAATATTCTTTTGTGGTAAGTCTGCCAGTTGGTTACTACGAAATTCTGTGGCATTTATTTCGAAATATGAATCATATTTTTAAAATTGATGAAGCTTGAATTTTAGTTCTAAATTCAATTAATAATTTAAATTGTTGTAATCTCTAGCAACAGCAATTCGTCATTTTTTAATCAGTCTCTGAGCTTTGACATAAAACATAAAAAAAAAGGTATGTTCGAGTAGAGCAACTGGTTTACCCCATTGATTGATTTAATGATCTCGGTGGTTAGTGCAATGAATGTCTATAATGTGTTTTCAAGTATGATCGGCTAACTTCTAGTGCTATTGAAACACGCCTGATAAGTGACTGGTGCAACCGGTTGCTCTAGTCGAACATACCCGTAGTAACATTTCAGATGAAAAGTGGAAACTGATTCATTTATTTCATACATTAAGGATTATTACAATTACTTTTAACTTTCAATTTTTGCTCAAGTAAATTTTCGAGCATTTTAATTATTTGTAAAATATTAAATCACAATCTTTTATTTTAGAATCCAAGGATAATATCTATTAAACCAGGCAAAGGACCAAAATCTGGTGGAACACATTTAGAAATATGGGGCCTCCACATGGATGCTGGCAGTCGAGCAGAAGCATTTGTTGGAGCTTTGCCATGTAATGTTACCAGGTACGTTTTTAAGTTCAGGTTTTTTTTCTCATTCAAAAATATAAATTTTGTATGCTTATTTTTGCTTGAATAATGTGGATTTCTTACTTCTGTCATAATATATTGACCTAATCAAGATTGTAGGCTGTTCTGAAATACAACTAGGTAGCTAGCGTGTATTTCTGCTATTGTGTATTAGTTAATATGCATTTTTTTTCTTCTTTTTATGTGTTCTATTGTAGAGCATAAACTATGGCAAATAATAATCAGTCATGGTAGAAAAAACTCCAGGCTGTATATGCACTTATCATTGTAGTGCGAAAGAAGCTTACTTGCTACAGCAATTGTATCAGTAACTTAACGTCAAAAGTTTTGTTTATCTGATATTTATTCCATATTGCAAATTGTAGTTTTCTTTTAACTTCAAAGTGCTTAATAACTTTCTTTGAATATACTTCGCAGCAGCTTAACTTGGCAGTGATGTCACTAGGGGCGGAGCCAATAAGAGCTCACAAGCAGTCAGCGGTCTCCTCTAATTCGCCAAGTAGGCTGTGACGTTTTATCTAGCTCGTTTTTCATAGGCTAACGTCACGCTGTTGGCTCCGCCCGTAGTGACGTCACTGCCAAGTTAAACTGCTGCGAAGTATAGTCAATTTCATTTTAAATGGAAAAATTTTTAAGCTTCATCCTAAGTTGGATTTTCTTGAATATGTTTCTGAAATGATGTTTTCATGCTGCTGTTTTCCTTTTAATTATATTATTTAACTTTTAAAATTATTAATTTGTTTATTCTTTATTGTACAGCCGTGATGCCAACCGTGTCCTTTGCACCACATCTGCATCTAAGGAAACAACTACTCAAACTGTAAGAATTAAGTTCGACAATGGATTGAGAGTATTCGAAGATTATAAATTCCTTTATGTCGAAGATCCTACTATCACATCTGTTGAATCTGGTTCTACAGGGCAGAGGGGTATCCCTAAAGGAATACCTAGGTATGTCTTGATCTTTTTTGGGCTTGGCAAGAGCTTGTTATTCATTTCACCATTATATTTTTAATAATCCTATTCTCTGAAAAGCAGGATTATTTGATTTTGTCCGGGGTGGAAAAAACCGCCCCGGACAAAATAGCATTTTGTCCATTTCGTCCACTTTAAAGAAAATGACAGTTCTTGATTAAAAAATCCAAAGCTTAAAAGTAATGTTTTAAAATATTGATTTTTTTTTTATTTTTTTAATGAGGTACTAGTTTTATTATCAAAATTAGCAATGCTTACGAGAGCACACATCAGCAGTAAATAATTTTAAGATGTTTATTTTTTGTGAAGGAGTTTCATTGCCAACAACAAAAGCGTATATAAAATATAAAAGTAGAAATGAAAATTTTAAAAGGTTTTAGTCTCAAAATATTAAAAGCCCAATGAAGTAAACATTATTTGATGTCAAGAAAGAAGATTTTGCCATGAAATGAAATATGTTCCTATAATAACATTAATATATCCATAAAACAATTCTGTGTACATAAATATTTTACAACGGGGCAACATTCATTAAATCCTCAAAAAATATAACGTAAAATGACCAAATGAATCAAAATTAAACCAATATTTCTTGTAGCATCTAATGTATTTTCAAATACAAATGATATACATTTATATGTATTTAATTCAAACAAAATTTAACCATAGAATTTATGAGAAAATATCATATAAAGTTTACTTTTCAAAGGTAATTAATTACATTCATTGTAATGTGTTAAATAAATATCTAAGGTGACAGAACACTTATGTATTAAAGGAAAACACTTTTTTTTCTATTTGTCTACTTTATAATAATGTAATTACACTCAATAGTTTATTCACTATGTTAAATTTTATTTCTGTCAACTAAAATTAGTTAAAAATCAATGGGTTAATTGCCTTTTTTTTTTTTTGCATGAAATCATCATTCTATTTTGGGAAATAGGTAATGCAAGAGAGATACTAATTGTAAATCATAACTTTTTTTTTCAAACTTATGAAAAAAAAACTTTTCATTTCTTCCATTTTGTCCATTTCTTCCGGCGTCCCGGACTTTTTGCAAAAAAGTGGACGAAATGACAACACTGCTGAAAAGTGTATGAAAATAGTTTTCAACTTTTTTTCTCGTGAGGGCAGATCAAGTCCTACCCGCCGGTCAGATTACCCAGTATTAGTGACATCACGATGCCACTTCAATCCTCACTCATTGCAGCAAAAAAGAGGGTGATCAGAAAAGTTGACTTTCTGATTTTGTTGAGTAAAAAAGCCTTTCATGTGTTAAAGATATAAAATAGCTCAATACAATGACATATAGCTTGTATTGAAATTATAAATCACTTTAATTTTACGTATTTTCGGAACTCTTGTATCTCCAATGGTCAGTTTTATTTATAATAAAGGTAAGGGTTGAATCTCATCCAGTGTAAAAATTTGAATTGAAAATAAAAATGTGAAGAGTAAGAATTTTCCTCTCTCAGATTGATTGTCGTTTTTTGTGAAGTTGCTCAGTGGCTTTTACTGTAATAATTTATGAAAATTACACTTAGGATACAGGAAAATACTTTTAGACAAGAAATCTCATTTCATACTTGGAATAGGAAACTATATCCTAAAGAGTGGTAGTGTAAAATCTGGGAGGAATGGGGACTTGAGTCAAACGGTTCATGTAATGTCAAGCTATTGAAAAAAAATTAAACAGGTGAATCATGTCCGCTGTAACTTTCTTTCCCTTGATAATATAGGTATGTTGCCTTTTATATCTGAAATCATGATCGAAATCAGAAATGCCACTGTATTAAGAATAGGGTCTTAAATTTGGAAATTTCTGTCATGCTGTAAATTTGCTGCTCTCATCCCTGAAAATATACTCTGTGAGACTCTATTGTAGTCCTCTAGCAATGTTTCTACGGTCAACGTTCAAATAACAGGCCCCGTATCTTTCGAATTGGTAAACTGACTGACGTAGTTTTTGATCTCAACACGTATCTTGCCTCCCACAGCATGTTTCCACAAAAAACGAATTTTCGAATTTTTGTGACTGTTGTTTTTGCACTCGCCGATTCAATTAGAGTTACAGTTAAGGTTAATGTATGAAGCAGAGTTTCTTGATATTGCAAGAATGGTCACGAAAACCAAGTGACTGTAACCAAGTTCATTCATACATAGATTTGGTGTTAAATGCAATTTTTTTCTATATGATATATTTTACTTAGTATTATTTAATCTAAAATATATGTTTCTAAGCATACCTCTTTTTTTCCTAGTGGTGGAATTTCTATTAGTGTCAAAGGAACCAATCTAAATGCTGTCCAATCTCCATACATGTATACCATAGTGGACAATGTGGAATACAACAGTGTAAGTTTTAAATTAGTCACCTAATACTCAAATTTGAGTACTAACTTAAATGAGCATGCTTGTATGACTTTATTGTTGTAAAAACATTTCCTGCAATATAGATAAGTAGTGAGCTCTTAGAATTTATTTAAAAGTGCTTTATTTTTTCAATCCTACTAAAAATAAATAAATAAGAACTTTTTTTCCAGCAGAGTTGTATTGTTGAATCTCCAAGAGAAATGAAATGTAAAAGTCCTCGAGTTCCAGCTGAAAAATTAGATTTTTCCATTGACGACATGGAAGCTCATCCACTTGAATTGGAATATGGATTTAAAATGGATCATGTTGAACAAGTCCAAAATCTTAGCAGCCAACCTCGATATTCAAAGTTTATGATGTACCCAGATCCAATCTACTACCCTTTCAGTGAGAAGGATGGCATTAAATATTATAAGAGTGATTATTTGACTATAAACGTAAGTAGCCAAGTAACACATCAATATGAAATAATTAGGTACTTTACCATTTAAGGTATGTCACTTGGTGCATTAAAAAAATTTTTGGCGATTTTACTTCCGTTATCACTATTTCAAACTAAAAGTTTTATAGTTGGCAATAATTTCTAAATCGTAAGGGTTGCTATACTCTTGTATGTATTGCCAAACCAAGTGGTGTGTCTTTAGTAAAAAAATACAAATTATTACTTCACAGACAATACAATTTAAATTGTATTCGATGTGCTTGATCTTGTTTAACGAGGTCTTTTAGTGCGCAGGAAATGTATAGCAGTTATTTTTAACTATTTTTTTTTTCCTCACTTAATGTAGTGAAGGAAGTCCAAAACAAATTCAATATAATTTTTACTGTGGTTTACTCCTGGTTTTTGTTTTACTACATCCAAAATGAATCACACTTTTAAGATTCAATAAATAATATAATAAAATTCTTGTTTAAAGGAATTGTTTCAAAATAAATAGTTTCTTATTTGTAAACTAATATGCATATTTTTATTTCCAGGGAATGAACTTAGATCGTGCTTCTCAGGAAACGGATGTTATTGTTCGGATTGGGGCAAGTTATTGCAATGTAACTTCCTTATCAAGATCTCAGTTAACTTGCCGCCCTCCCACAACTCAGCCTTCAGCTAGGGATGCTAATGGCAAGCCTGATCCGAATAAAATTCCGCAAGTTGTGGTAATTTTCCTTATTTTGTTATATTTCGTCCTTTTTTAAGATCTCATATTTTGAAAATTTTATTAAGTCTGAGAACAGAAAGTAACACAATTTTTGTTTCTGGTAACCTGGTATCATTTTCTAAGTGCATGTCTTATCATGAAAATTTAAAAAAGAACTTGATTTCCCTAAAAAAATTATTTCTGTTTTTAGGATGACAGAATAAAATTTGTGTACTGTCACTATTGAAACTTACAAATTTTCGAATTTCTTTTTATTGAAAGGCAAAAAGGGAGCATTATATTTCTGATCAATAATACATGTTAACCGGGGTTCTACAAATAAATGACAAAAACCTTGAAATGGGTAGAGAGAGTTTTGTAAAATTTATTACTATTTATCAAGGCACTTTACGTAATAAGTTCTCAACTGTAGTCTCCCGTCAAGGGTTGCTACAGGCTATTTCAACTGTGTCTTTTTGACGATTATATAAAATTAGGGAAATCTCTATTTAAAAAAAGTGGCAGGAAAAGATGGGGGGGAAACGCTAAATTTTAGAGATATTTTAGTACTACAGCAAAAGTCACGGAGCAAAGTTTCAGAAGTATAACTTCTGTGTTCTATATATTTGTACTTACTGTTCAATTTAACAGAAATTTATACTGTTAGACTAGAAACAAAACTGTTTTGAAAATTTGTTACATGTTGTAATCGATATGAAACCAGATAGTACTTTCTTCGAAATATTTGGTTTCAGATTTTTTTTAAAAACTCAAAACTTAATTTTATAAATTAATATTTTATTCTTTACTGTACCTCAGGCTTATAATATAAATATTAATCTTATAAATCTATTGTTTTATGTTTGAAAATATTAAGACCATTAACAATTTACATAATTTAACTTCATTAACAATACATTAATATTGTTCAATAACGTTCAGAATAAATTAGGTGTCAAGTATCTACATGACCTACTGAATTTTTTTACCAGGTGGAGGTAGGTGACCATTTGAAGTTTACCATTGGACGTTTGAGCTATGAACTACCATCAAGCCAAGATAGCACCTTGACTAAGCCAGTCATTATTGGTGTCATAATCGGAGCCTGTATTTTAGTCATAATAGTCATTATAATTTTAATTGCTTATCGCCGTAAATCCACGGAAAGTAGCAGGGTTTTGAAAAGTATGCAAGAACAGATGGACGTCTTGGAGCTCCGAGTGGCAAGTGAATGCAAAGAAGGTATTTGTGTACTTTTACACTTCATTGGAGATTTTCTTTCACTTCAAAATTAGCATAAGTCTCTTAACGCATTTGAATCTTACTTTTGAATAGCATTTGCTGAGTTGCAGACGGAAATGACGGATTTGACGAGCGATCTCACGACGGGTGGTATCCCATTCTTGGATTACAGAACTTATGCTATGAAAGTGCTTTTACCAAATAATGATGAGCATTCTGTGCTTAGAGAGATGCAGGTAAATTTATTTTATCTTGATTGACTTTCTCAGTTTTTAATTTATATTTAGGTTAATAGGCAGCCATAGCGAATTGTTTAAGCTTTAAATGTTTAAGACTTTTATTTTACAAATTACTATATTCACTGATTTTTGCTTATGCTTTAAGTATGCTATGTGCAAGGAAAATATTTAAAACAAATAGTAGAGATAAAATAATTTTTAAACCTGAATGTCTCATTTGACTAAAAACAAAAGTAACTGATTTGAAGGTGATGGTGAACAAATCACTAATTTATTTTTATATAGTTAAACATTTTCTGACACTTCTTTCAGATATTTAAAATAATAATAATAATAATATTTCATTTCTTTTCTTTTTTCTCCCTAGTTAAATTCTTTGTTTTTACTCATTTATTTCCATTCATATTTTTGTCACTTGTATCTATGCAACATAATATATTATGCTTTTATTAACTTTAATCTAATAACTTTAATGTAATATCTTTTCTTTTTTGTTTATACTTTATTTTTCTGTTTGTCATTTGTTAAGATTAAACAATTATTATTTTCTTTTTGTGACTGTGCCCCTAGAAAATGCAAGACCCATCATTTATCATGGGCAGTAGCAAGCAATTGCTTTTCCCTGACTTGAGTAATGTCTGTATTTAAATATATATGTGTGCTTCAGTGGCGGCTCGTGCCTTAACTTAGTGGGTGGGCCCGCAATTATATCTTTCCCCACTAATGCTTACACAGATAAAATGAAGGAAACAACAGTTAGTAAACTAATGCTGAGCGACTTAAAATAATATTTAATTTTATTAATACAAATTTGCATTGCAAAATTATCTCACATATGATTTGATACATATGTTTTATATTTTAAATGTTACACCAGCCTTAAGCGATCAATGTAATACTAATGACAATGTTTTCCACAGACGACCGACTTTCAAAATATCACTAATGTTTCTCTCATAATTTTGCCATTTTCGGACAGTGAAAATATTCATCACATCAAAAGTGTCACGCCTAAAGCGGCGCACCTCCTCAAACATTACGGGACTACACTCAAAAAGAAAAAGAAAATTTCTGCCTAAAAACACCCCCTCTCTCCCCCTAAAAATTTCGACAATCTGCACCATGACTTTCTGAAAGCCTCTATCAAATTAAGGAACTCATAAAGTAAATGACTAGATCTAGGCATGCTTACATTTTTTTTTAAATTTGGATACAAATGTTGCAATTTTAATTCACGAAAAAACAAATCCTAACGGTGTTAGAACTTTAAAATGTCACTTTTATAGCTATGATACTTTCAATTTTAATGCATGTATATGTTTTTAAATAAATTGGAATACACTGGAGTTTGACCAGTTATGGTCCCACTCGCTTACCTATGGTCATACTCAAACTAGTAATGAGATGAATCGAATTATTTTCAGGAAATACACAAAGAGTACATAACAATATTAAAACACTTATTTTTCTTACAATATAATCAAAATTAAAGGATCTTGACTACCGGTTCGAATACCATTAAAATTAAAACACGGATAACTGACTAATTTAATTATGTTTATCAGAATATTTGCTTAACTGGTAATAACCTTTTCGGATACATGATTTGACTGACAGTCATAGTAACGTGTTATATGCTCATATGTTAGAAATAAAAAAATCTTGCAGAACGCCTAGTTTTTTCCAACCATTAAGTACCGTTATTAAACTTTGATATAATATATTTATTTAACTAGATTGCTTTTAAACAATATTTAATATTTCATATATTATAAACCTTCAGGAAAATGTATTGCAAAATATAGTTTTTAAATGTTGCGAAATTTTATGTCCACGTGTTTCTTGAATTATGAAACAATTTGTAAAATAATAATAATTTACAAAATAAATGTATTCATTTATACATTTTAAGCTGAATATAGTTTTTATATACAGTAGACTTTGATCCACTCAATATTTTTATGAACGTTCAATGTTTTAAGTTTTGTTTTTTCTGGTTACTGCTTTAGTGTATTTGTAGTAGAAGGTTAATGTTACGTGTCATAAGATATAAGAAAAAATGCGCAGTAGCAAGCTTTTTATTCAACATCTAAGTGCTTTTTCGGACATTAAAATCTCTTTGAGTGTGATAATATTAGTTGTAGGGATGATCATCAACGAAGGGGAGGGGGGGGGGCAGACTACTTCATTGATATTTTAGGGGGCGGGGGTTAGCCTCTCGTTAGTCCTGGATATAAATGCAGTCATGATTCGGCTAAATAAATGTAGCATTTGGAGCTTAAGAATACTTATCACTTCTACAAGCATTTATAATTTCACACCCGGCAGGATGACAAATTCCTAGAGTTCATACAATACTTAAAGATTTTTTAATATATTAACACAACACTGCGACAAATGAGATTGAATTCAAAGTAATACTAAGAAAATGGCAAACGCACTACAAGTCAAAAATAAAGTCTTCATACAAAAATTTTGAAAATAAGAATTTCAAAAGCAAATTAATAAATAAAATATGCATGCATTGTATTAAAAATAGGTGGGGGGGGGGGGTAATGGAACTGGCAATCTCTATGCCTGTTAGTAATAGGTGTTGAAAATTAAAAAAGAAAGACTAAAAAAAAAGAAGATGTGTTATAAAAATCAATAAAAGAAAAACGAAGAGAGCGGAATGAAAAGCAAGTTTTCTCCCTACCCTAACACAGGGGCCAGACATTCCCTGCTCCTCTGTAACCAGTGAGGGACACTTCCCTCTCCACCGCTTTGGTTAGGGACAAAGGGAAATTTTGGGCCAGATAAAAAATGCCCACTTGTCGATTGTTACAATGGGATGTCATCTCTCTCTGCTCTTCTTAATTCAGCCATTGCGATTGGCTAAAATCGGGGGCTTGGCGAGGGCCGCTTTGATCTGGCCCACGAATTCGTTCTTAAAGCCGTGCTAATGCGAAGCGCTTAGGTGCGAAACGCTAAAATTGATGGAGTTTGAAAACTTTTTTATGCTGTATTAGCAATGTGGAGGGGGGGGGGAGGAGCTGAAGGTTTAAAATATATTTTATGCCCTATGTTTTGTTTTGTTTTTTTCTTTTTTGTTGGTTGAAATACAAAACGATTATGTTTTATTCGGCATTTTTTTTTCTTCCAATTTTTCTGGGTGGGCCCGGCCCACCTGGCCCATAGTGAGGAGCCGCCCCTGGTGTGCTTATACGTTGTTGTTAACATATATTTAGTCATATTACTTGTACCTCTTCCTTTAACACTTTGAAATAACAGGTCTGGCCCTCTCCATGTATTCTACAATATTCTTTATTCGCTCACAAAAATGATATCATTAAAGCAATGTATGTTGTGAATGAATATACTTGTATGAATTCTTGAAGTTAATGTTTGAAATTATATATACATGTATTTAATTATTTTAAAACTTTTACAGATTGATCCCATTAAGAAACCTTATATAGAAAAGGGACTGCGGCTTTTTGGACAGCTAATTATGAACAAGACATTTCTGTTGTTATTCATACGTACATTAGAGTCAAATCGCTATTTTTCGATGAGAGACAGGTATTTTCCAACTTCTTATTTGCTGTTAAGTTTAAGAGCCAGATATGTTTTTGCACACTATACTTTGTCCACATTATGTAAGAAAACTTTTTTTTTTTTTTTGAAAATATGCTAATAAAAAATTTCAAAAACAATTATTAGAACCATTGTTTTAATTTTTAAAGCTGTTGTTTTTAAATTTTTCTAGGGTCAATGTTGCATCTCTGATTATGGTAACATTACAAGGAAAAATGGAATATTGTACAGAGTAAGTTTCATCCTATTAATATTATTTTCCTGCTCAACTTGAATTCTAATCAGGGCTTAATTATGAAAACTCCATTACTTTGCTTTTGATTTTATGTGAAGGTTTGGAATTCACACTATTGATGCATGAAAATAAGTCCTCAGTAAACTTGTCTTCATGTATAAAAGTGTGAAGAAAAGGCTTTCACTTTTTTCTTGTTATAAATTATGCTTTGATTCTAAAAGATTTTTCTATTAGTGATTAGCATCATACCAGGATTTGAAATGTTTACTAAAGACTTGAAATGTTTACTAAAGACTAATAACACTAATTGCTTGCTTGTTTATTTTTCTGTATTTAATTTTGTTAAAAATAATAGTATAACAAATGTCATTTTCTAACAGCATTCTAAAGACTCTTCTAGCAGAGCTTATTGAAAAATGTATGGAAGGTAAAAGTCACCCGAAGCTGTTATTAAGAAGGTGTGTTTTTGTACTGACTTTTGAATTGTTTAATCATGTTCAAAGGAAGCCATTATATTAATTCGATACTTTTATTTTCAGAACCGAATCTGTAGCAGAGAAAATGCTTTCTGCGTGGTTCACATTCCTTCTTTTTAAGTTCCTCAGGGTAAGTTTATGTACACAATGTACTTACACCAACAATTTTTATATAATAGAAAAACTGAATGTGTATAAAACGTACTAATTTCGCTGAAATACAAAAAATATATATGTAAATAATTATTTGACTATTTAACTAAATTGTTCAAGTTAATAGTATAAAATGCAAAGGTGTTTCAATTCTTTTTTATTTAAGTATTTTTATTTTATTTATTTAGTTTCAATTTTTTCATTAATTTTTGATCATACTGAATATTTACTATATTTTTTAGTACAGTTGTAGCTCCTTTTAAATAGGAAAAGAAAAAAAAGATCAAAATGAAAGGGAAACATACAAAACATAAAATAAATAGAAAGCTATAACTATTCATCAAGAACTGGTTTTCATTGAAATGTTAACCTGAAATCCTTTAACAGAACTTGCTTTTCAAAACTTTTGATTTGGAATAAAGTTTTAAACTATTATAATGTGTCAATGGTTCAGAATTGCAAAGTCTGTACAATTGATGCATAATAGATTATATTAGCTCATAGTTTTCTAATGTAAAACCCAATTTCTCAAAGTCCTTACCGTAAACTAAAAGAGCAAGAAAAAAAATTTTCAAATCGTAAATATTTTACTCAAATAATCATTCAGTTAAGTGAATAAGCTTATGCCTTTCGATTCCATTGCTCTTCTATACACCTAGCAGCCAATTTTCTGTTTTGAGGAACTCAAGTTTAATGCAAGGAAAAGCAACCACCGTCTGTTTGCTGAATAGCACTTTAGGAAAATCATAACAACTGTCCAAGGGGCCGTGCTACATCTGTTTACCTGATTCTGACTGACAAAATAGTCGATCAGAAAACTTTAGGACGGGAGGGATTAGAAAGTTAACATTTTTTTTCTATTGCCTTTAAAAATTTTATGATCAAATTAATTTTTATCAATCAAATTCAAATATTAATTTAATCAAGAAAGCATGCAAAATAATTATATTATATACTGTTCTCTAATCTGTAGAAGAATACTCTAAATAAGAAGAATATTCTATATTCCATGAAAATTTGCAAAAATCAGAAAATGTTAATGTAGTGGAATTGTCTGCTTTTCTTTTGAGAGGCTCGAATAATAATGATGACGGTGTTTTGTTAATTTTACAACATCAACAACTGTTTCTTGCCGGTCATTATTCAAGGGTAAAAAGTGGGATTTGCTTCAAATTTTTCATTTTTGCGTCTCAAACTAATTGGCTTTATTATTCCAGGAGTGTGCTGGTGAGCCTCTCTTCATGCTCTACCGGGCCATCAAGCAACAAGTAGACAAGGGCCCAGTGGACGCAGTGACCAGCGAGGCTCGGTATTCGCTCTCTGAAGAGAAGCTTATCCGACAATCCATCGAGTACAAGAGCATGGTATGTTTAAGAAATATTTCTCTCTCTCTCTCTTCATCATATTTAAACAAAATTTTATGTTTCAGGTGAAAGCTTACCTCTTGTTCCCCTTTTAAATGCGACTCTTATCAGAAATTTAGGTTGCTTTAAGAGAGGAACCACTGTGAATGTGACCATCATAAGACTATTTGCATTTATTTACGATAATTTCTGGATTAAAGGGTAGAGTGTTTACAACATAAAACTGGGAGATATGAGATTTGGGCAAAACAAGAACATTCAGAAAACTTTCTCCTACAGTTGAAATTCTGAGAATAATCGAGAATATTCGTTTTTCTCAATTCAGTGAAAAACATTATCAATACCATTAGTATCATGACGTAATATTCATTCATCATGATCAGAACTTGAGTATAAAATCAGTTTTGTGTTTACTCTCATTGTATAATATCTTTCATTTAAGATAATTTCTCTAAGCTATGTTTATATTTTAAAACGTATGTTTTCAATAAAAATGTTAATTTGTTCTACCAGCTGCTATAGACATAGTGATTATATTGATTAGTGATTGTGCTGGGGAACTACTTTCTAAAGTACTTTTATTTAATCTCGCAACTACGCGTACAGTGAGAAACAGCCATGATCAATTTAGTATTTCAAAGAAAAGAATTGGGATTAAAGCTAGATGGAGATAAGGATGATAAAAAAAATGCTTGTTTAATTCAATCGTTTATTTCAGAAACCACCCAAGCGACAAAATTTCTAATTTTAAGAAAACATTTATTTCTTCATGTTAAACTACTTAATAAGCGATTACAACAATATTTTCTGAAAGAAATATATCGAAGTATGGATATTTAAAAATATTATGAATAATATTTATAATATGTTCAGTTAAAAATATTAAAATCCTAATAGATTTTTTCATAAATAACGGTAATTTTTTTTTTTTGAACTTTTAGTGTTTGTCGCTTAGGTGGTTTCTGAAATTAACAATTCAATTGCTATGCATGGCTTATGGATAGAAACTTCATCATCTCCTTCTTCAATAATTAATGTATTCTGTATAATACATAATAAAATACTTTATTTTTATAATTGTGTTTTTCCAACTTAATATTGAAATGTGCTTTATTTTGTTTTAGACTGTGTATGTGTCTATGTCTTCCCAGACTGCCTATGTGCAGGGTCTGGAACCGCATGGGGAGAATATAGAAACACCTGTAAAAGTTTTAGATTGTGACACAATTTCCCAAGTAAAGGAGAAAGCGCTGGACGCTATTTACAGGAGCACACAATTTTCTATGAGACCAAGCAAGGATACTTTAGATTTAGGTTTGTTTCACATGATATCATAATGTTATTTTTCAACTCTAGTTTCGATTACATTTTTTTGTGGAATTTCAAACTTCAAGACTAATGATATGCAGTCAATACAAAGTCTGTTAGAAAAGATGAAGAGAAAAAAAATGGCAACCTTTGAGCATTGGAAACTTAATCAGCCTTAACTAATCTTCTTGCAAGGGTAGCTTCTTGTTTTGCTATTGAATGGTGTCATTTTATGCCAGAGGCAAATTTTAATGCCCCAAAATACAAATGTGACAACCAGTAACTGGCTTTGGACTCCACTAGGCTGGTCCTAGTCAATTTATGTCCTCTCTTGTTTTAAATATTATCACTAAAAAGCATAAAGTTAGGACAAAAGTTTTGCCCTTTATTTTAAAATTAAAAAAAAAAAATGGCAAGCCAAATTTTTTTAAAATTTTTTGTTCACATTGAAATATTTATTGAGAGCTGTAAATAATACTAATGTAAACATTTTCAGTCTTATATCAGTTATGAGATGGTATTAAGTGCTTTTTCTATGGTTCTTTATTTTTAACCAACTTCAACAAAGGAGGAGGTTATACAATTCGTCGGAGAAATTTTTTTTTTTCGGTATGTTACAAGATTACCCCAAGATGCCTGGACCGATTTCAAAAATTCTTTTTTTGTTAGAAAGGTCTTTCTTTCCGATTGGTCCCATCCTCTCGTGGTCCGGGTTCGATAACGGGAACCTGCAGAAATCTTTCGAAAAAGAAATTGGGATCACAGTAATCGTAATAATCACCATTTTGAACGCCAGGCTTCTCTGGATTGCATAATGAAATTCATTTCTATGGTCTTTTTGAAAATTTTAAACCGAGTATCTTTCTATGTCCTGCTTTTTTCTCCTGAACTCCAACGAACTGAAAGTCGTACCTGGTACTAATTGATTCGTAATATTTCAGGTTTTATTAGTCTTAATTTACATAAGTTTTGATAAAAGAATTCTGAAGAAAATGAGGAAAATCTCCAAATTTTTGCTCAAATTTAAAGCGATTTGCCCTAAATGATTAAATATGAAATACATTGTTACAAAACGTGATTGATATGAAACAGTTATTATAATGATAATGAAAATTTTGAATGAAGGCTTAACTGAAGCAAACATGAAACTCATTAGCGTGCCACGTACGTAATACGTCGTAAAATTTTATGAACCGCCAGCATCTAGTGTTGTTTTGAAATATAAATTAGTTGAAAAGCCGTTAATATTTAGCCTTTGATTAAACTAGTACACAAATAAATACCAGAGAATAACAAGGATTATTTTTTAGTGTCAATCGTTTAAAATTTTAGACGGGTTGATACTTTCTTTCTTTTTTTTCCTTACATAGTTTATTTTATGAAGCATTTGCTTAAGCAAATTAGGTGAAGTTTTGTAATGGAAACATTACCTTATTTCATATGTACATTTACACTAAAAAGAATAAAATAAAATATTTTTGGAAAAAAAAATTGAACCGACTTCGGAACTTCACTCGGCAAGTGCTCTAAAAAGTAAAAAATAATTTTATTCTTTGAACACCATCGACACTACATTTAAACATAAGTTTTGAAGTCGGTGCAAAAACTATAGGTGAAATGATGTTTATCTACATTTTGCCAACATTTTTCAGAGAAACCATTGAAAATTAAGAGCTGAATATTTGTACCATTACATAAATATGTGGTTGTCAATGTAGTGTATGCGAATGCGATTAAAGAACCTGGATTCATTGCAATTTATATACAGGGTGTCCACTCCAATCGTGGACCAATAGCTAATTTCTAAACCGTTAGAGATAAGCATATAGTTTATTTAGGAAAAAATCTCAAAATTGTGAAAGGAATTTTGGGTCTATTCAATGTTTTTCAAAAAATCAAATTTTGAAAGAGTTACGAAATTTAAATTTTTATACAGCCCCCCAGTCCTATCAATCATATTTAGTAAAACATTCTTGACACTGTAACGTTTAAAACTAAAAAAAAATCACTCTTCTACCACAAAAATTGACCGAGTTATGACGTTTTGAAAAATCAAGATTTTGCATTGTTTCATGACGTCATCGAGAGATCGCTTAAGAGACCGTATGCGAAATCCTTCAAAATCTTGATTTTTCAAAACGTCATAACTCGGTCAATTTTTGTCGTAGAACAGTGATTTTTTTTTAGTTTTAAACGTTACAGTGTCAAGAATGTTTTACTAAATATGATTGATAGGACTGGGGGGCTGTATAAAAATTTAAATTTCGTAACTCTTTCAAAATTTGATTTTTTGAAAAACATTGAATAGACCCAAAATTCCTTTCGTAATTTGGAGATTTTTTCCTAAATAAACTATATGCTTATCTCTAACGGTTTAGAAATTAGCTATTGGTCCACGATTGGAGTGGACACCCTGTATATAGTTAAATTATAGTTTCGTATGATTCTATATAGTGTTTTTGCGCCGACTTCAAAACTTATGTTTAAATGTAGTGTCGATGGTGTTCAAAGAATAAAATTATTTTTTACTTTTTAGAGCACTTGCCGAGTGAAGTTCCGAAGTCGGTTCAATTTTTTTTTCCAAAAATATTTTATAATGTTCAGATTCATTAAGTTATATTATAACAATCATGCAATACAGTTTTCTCCTATAAAATGATAACTCTGGCTTTTGGAGTCTATTCTTCAATGGCTTATCATAGTAGAAAGTTTTTAATTGTTTATGCTATTCAAAACCATGAGAATAGAGTAAAAATTTTCTAATTTAATCCATCTTTTAGCAAAGTTTTCATTGATTTTTTGCGCCTGCACATACTTACATGAACATTGAATTTTAATCACTAGAACAACTCATTATAGGGTTTTTTTGATCACATTTAATCTTGTGCAGTTTTTCGTTTTTTAAAGCGGCATGAAAGGAGAAGATGTAGGAGTGCCATGTCAGCTATATCACCTTTTATGTTTAATAAAGAAAAAGAATTTGCATTTTAATAGCTAATTCATTTCCTATTTTAATTTTTTTTCTCTATTAGAATGGAGAGCTGGAAATACTGGCAGATTAACAATTTCTGATGAAGATTCTACTACAAAAACGGAACATGAATGGAGGAGGCTCAACACTTTAGCTCATTACAAGGTATTTCACTTGTTATCATGTAAGCTAGAATACTGTGAATGAAAAAATACCATACCCTTAATAAACAATTTTAATCCATAAACTATTCAATCAATAAAATCATTTTAAATTCCAAAGAAAACTATAATGTTGGTTTTTAGAATGAAACATTGCATTAGACAAAAGACCTGTTGAATTAAAGTCGTGGCTGATTTCTAAATAGGCTATAGCTTGCAGAGACAAACTTTTGAATGCTAAGCTTAATTCCTTGGTCATTAAAAACAGATCATTAAAATTGTATGAGTTTTTTGAAATTCTATCATCAAGAACTGATATTGAGACACTATACTATATAAAGCAGTAGCAGTGTTTAACAGAAAATTCAGCAGAGGCCTGATATTTAATAGTTAGTGCAAGCGGGAAATTTATAATAACAATAATAATAAAAATAAAAGGGTAGAGAGATTTTTTAAACTTTTTTTAGACATAAACCCAAATGATTTTTGTTTGAAAATAATAATTTTTAAGAAGCTTATTGCTTCATACTGAACATCATTTAAAAAATTAATCTTGCATTACTTCTTTTATGTTCTTTATAACATCAATATCATCGGAACATCATTCTTTTTACTATTTATTCTAATTCTACATCTTTACATACAATGATTTAAAATAAATAATATTTATCATTTAGTTACTAACTCCCGAGTTCCTTTTAGGTCCTTGATGGTGCATATTTAACTCTCGTGCCAAAACAATCATCAATGTACAATTTAACCATCATGACTGATAAATTAGAGAAATCTCATAAATATGGTAAGTTTCAAATAGTTTTCTACAAAGACTTATAACAGTTCAACTCAAATCTAATATACATTATTATCACTGATGGCTGTTGTGTATATAAAATATTTTACTTCATATTTTCAATGTTGAACTTTGTATTATGTAAAAACCCATAACACAAGGTTCTGGTTTAGTTTTCTTAATACTTCCTTTTGTTATTATCTGAATGCTGCAAATATTTTTTATGTTCTCTTCATACCACTTATTGTTGTGTTGTAGTAAGTAGGGATGCACCGATTAATCGGCCATAATCGGTCACTTTGCCGATTTTTAATAATCGGCAAAATAGGGCCGATTAATCGGCTGAAAAATATTTTTTTTAACATTATTCTTTAAAGTGCACCTTCACTAAGAAACTATGTGCTTGATTTTATTGACAGTAATAATAATCCACATAGTTGATATTAAGTTTTTAATAAATTTATTCTCCTGCTTTGAATAAATATACACCTAGACAATGTTGCAACATTTTTCATGTGCGATTGTTTTCTCCTTAGTACTGTGTTATGTAACTTCTACTTTTCAAAGAATAAAAGTCTTGAATTAAATTGCTACTGATAATTAAAATTGAAAATTAAAAGTACTCCTAAATTGTGGAGTGCTCACTAACCCTCCCCTCCCTTTTTTTTAAATTTTTATGTCCGATTAATATAATTAACAATGTATTAATGTAATATTATTGACAATAATATGTAAATCTGTTCTAAGAAATTTAATAAAATGCTGAAATTATTTTGTGAAAATTAGGAAAATGGAAAAAAAAATCTTCTCAGAAATAAATTATTTACTATTTCTAAACTCGGAATTGTATAAGAGAGAAAAAACAGTGATTGTGAAATCGTAGTATTCAAAACAATCATTCTTACCATTAATCGACTTAGCCGATTATCAACAACCAATTAATCGGTAATTGGTAATCAGCCAATTTTCTTATCGGTGCATCCCTAGTAGTAAGTAATCTGCAATTACTGTTAAAAGGAAGGAGGTGGGGGGAAGGGTATAATAGTAAATGATTGAAACTGGTTGTATAAAATTTAAATGAAATTCAACTTTGAGATATTAAAGAAAAGGCATTTTGTTTATCAGTGAAGTTGCATTTACCTAAGGTTTATTACTAAAAGTAAGGTGCAGAGAAAAAAAAATAAAGTTGCATTAACCTTTAGGAGCCGGGCGGTACACATGCTGTACCGTAACTCTTTTTTTTTTTTTTTAGAGGATGTGGTTGAGATTTTCACTCAAACCCTTTGGAATCGGGGGAATTTTTCAAGGTTTCATACGTCTGGTACGACAGTTTATACCTTCTCTTTTCAATGGAAAAGAAATCTGTGGTTCAACTGTCGTACTACCTGGATCGAAAGACAAATTTCTAAAAAACAGCCCGGATCCAAAAGGTTAATTTATGTATAAATATATTGAAAAGCAAAGTAAACTTACATGAAATTATTTTCAAATAAAATGTCAGATGATAATTTTTATAGTTAAAACCAGTGGCATATTATTATTAGAACCAAATTATCAAGTAATTTTCTATTACACTAGATCAGTTATTCTTGACCACTGGTCCAGCGAACAAACTGGACCGGTCCTTAGAGGTTTTTAGCTGTGTCAGTTTAAAAAAAAAATAAAGATGATTATTATTCTTTGATTAGCTGTGTCAGTTCTAATTTGTGCTTTAATAATGTAATTAATTGTGCTTTAATTATGTAAAATTCACCATTGCTTGGGAAAAGCAGAAGTTACCATCTCTGCTTCAATACTTATGGGCAATTTCATAATTGTATAAACTGTCACGTTGATGTATAAACGTTTGTATTAACTTTAATTTTCTAATTTTATATAGAAACTCTGAACTTTTCACTGAAAACTAGTCCACCACTTAGTCGCGCTACATCACCTATGAACCATGATCCCGAGGGAGGTTATAAATATTGGCATTTGGTAAGTTTAGTTGTGTTGTTTTTAGCATGACTTTTTTATGTGAACTATTTCTGTTTCACCATATGTGCTCCTTGGTAGTGATGGATGAAATCAAACTATTTTTCAGTAAAGAACAATATATATAATATATTTTTTAAATAATTAATTAAAATTGTAATCCTTTGCTCTGTTTCTGTATTATATCACAGGTTCGCCATCATGATGCTGAACAAAAAGAAGGTGAAAGAGGAAATAAAATGGTTTCAGAAATTTATCTAACTCGCTTGTTAGCCACAAAGGTATCTTTCATTACTCATACCACTTATCATTATTTATTTATTTATTTTAAATTAATTGTACTGAAATATAAATAAAAAGACAGGAAGGCTCTTCTTAAAACATAAAATAGTTGAAGAAAGGTTATTTATTTACATCCTTGTAATTCTTACATCGGAGATTTACATTTTAGATCAATCTTTCCATCATTTTCTCCATTTAATTCTAAATTTTTGTGCTCTATAGAAACATGTTTCTGTTCTAAAATAGTTTTTTTTTTTTTTTTCTTATGTTAACTTTGAGAATGTTGCAGGATTATTGGTTAAAGATTTTTGGTTTATGAAAATAAAAATTAAACATGTTTCAAGATTTGATTTACTTCAAAATCAAATAGAGATTTAATTCAAATTGATCATACGCTTGTGATTTAAACAGTTAAAGTGAGAAATAAGAGCTAAATTCTGATTGTTTCAATGTGAGATCATTATTGTATTGATTTCTAATTTTCAAAATAAAATGTAAAAAATACTAATTTACCTCCTTCTTTTTCTAACAGGGCACGCTACAAAAATTTGTGGATGATCTGTTTGAGACTATATTCTCCACAGCCCACCGTGGAAGTGCCTTGCCATTAGCTATCAAGTATATGTTTGACTTTTTAGATGATCAGGCTTTAAATCACGGGATCACAGACCCTGAGGTGGTACATACATGGAAGTCAAACAGGTGAGTCATACAAAAATACCATGTACCTCATATTAGTAGTTGTAATTCCTGCAAAATAGTTTCAAACAGGGGGAAATTTTAGCGAGAATTTGTCTACATAATTCATGTCTTTCTGTTCTAGTCTTCCCCTACGATTCTGGGTGAATCTAATAAAGAACCCTAACTTTGTGTTTGACATTCACAAGTCCAATATTGTGGATTCCTGTCTCTCAGTTGTTGCCCAGACTTTCATGGATGCCTGTTCCACATCAGATCACAGGCTTGGGAAGGATTCTCCTAGTAGCAAACTTCTATATGCCAAGGATATCCCAGTTTACAAAGACTGGGTAGAAAGGTAGCTTGTTCATTTAATTCCTACTTTGCTTCCAGCTTACATGTAAGAAAGTTGAAATGTATGTAGGAGACTATTGTGTTGGATTAGTTTAGTAATGCTTACTCAACTATAGTTTAAGATGAAACACACTGTCAGCTCTACTTAATCTAGTAACGGACAACGAATATCATACTTACAAGAATAAAACCTTCCAGAACAAAATATTTCCTCGTAGATGCAAGCTTAAAGATCACCCTTAAATCCCATATTTTCCATGGGTAATCCAATAAGACTATTTTGCTTTTGTAAATATTTTTCTATGAAAAGTTTTGAATAAAATAAAAAATACTAATAATAAATGAATGAATTATATAAAAATTTCATGGGATGCAATGTTTTATTGCACTACCTAATTTGAATGAAATAAATTTATTGAAATATAAGAGTAGTATTATGTATCTAAAGCTGTTCTGATTCTAATTCTTATCCCATTCTTATGGTTCTAAAATAAAAACTAAAACAAACATAACTTATTTTACTTCCAAAATGACTACTTCCCCTCACACCCTTCCCCATGACCCTCTGCTTACCAAATTTGGTGAAGATTCAATGTAAAGTGTGGTTTGTATAAGGAACTTCCAATCTGCTTTTTGTTATTTATGACAAAAAAAAAATTTAAAATTACAATTACTGGCCATACTATTCAGCAAAATATATTGTATTGTGATTTCTATGTTTTTTATTTTGTTCAATCGCTTTTGCTTTTCAGTCTCAAAACTTAATTGAAATATAACTCCTAATAAAGGGAGTGAATGAATTTGTTATATTATTTTCATGACCACAAGGTATTTTTCTTTTAAATTGAAATTGGATGTTTTGCATGGTTATTTTGATAGATGAAAATGAACATATGAACACCATGCCCTGATACCCTTGGTCAAAATCAGAGGGTTTTTTTATTATTATCACTTTTGAAGATAACCTTTATTATTACAACAAACCAGTAACACATCATATTCAAACGTGAATATGATGTGTTACTATCATCACGTATCATCACTCAAACGTGACTATGATGTTTGATTTTAGACATAATCTTAATACTATAGATAGATCAATTTAACTTATTCCCAACATATTGAAATAAATTACTGAGGCTGCACCTGCATAAGAGAATCTATCCATAAAACACAAGCAGCACAAAGATGAGTTCATTTCCCTTTCAGAAATAAAAATACTCTGAAAAAACTCGTTGGCTGTAAATGTAATGTTGTTCAGGCATACTTTGATGGCATGCAAAGATCTCTGAAACCAGCAGAAAAAAACAATCATTAATATTTCTCGTAATCATTGGCGAGGTGCCAGAAAATAAAATGCTACTGTAAACTGTGGCTTTTAATCAGTCTTTAACCTTTTGGATCCGGACTGTTCATATAGAAATTTTTCTTTCGACCCAGGTAGTACGACAGTTAAACCACAGATTTATTTTACATTGAAAAGCGAAGGTATAAACTGTTGTACCAGACGTATGAAACCTTGAAAAAATCCCGGCTCCAAAAGGTTCAAGTGAAAATTTCAACCTTGTCCTCAAAGACTTATGGTACAACATGTGTACCTCTTGGTTCTTAAAGGTTAATGAAATTTTTCATCTTTTGAGTTAAAAATAGCACTTTAAACTTGATTCTTCAAGAGGAAAATTCAAATTTCAGGACGAGTTTTAAAATGAACTGAGAAAATCAGGTCATCTGAGCACCCTACATATGAATCGTTTTAACAGCGAGCCATGATAACCAATGCCCCAAAATTTGATCACGGCATAATCGAAAGTGGGCTTGTTTGGTTCTATGTGAACTTAGAATTTTGTCTTGAAAACTTCAATAATTGTTGTTCTAGTAAAGTTTCATTGCATTTGGAACAACTTGAATATCCATTATGTGTGTGTATGCATGTTAAAATATGTCATTTTCTTTAAAGGTATTACAGAGATATCAAAAACATGGCTGCAATTAGTGATCAAGATATGAATGCAATGCTTGCTGAAGAATCGAGGGTATTTTGTCTATACTTATTTATTAAATTATAATATTATTATTGCAATAACTAGCTTTAATTTTTACTCTGTAATAAAAATATTTTAAAACATATTTTCTTTTACATTTCAGTTGCATGCCCATGAGTTTAATACAAATGTAGCTTTGTATGATCTTTATGCTTATGCAGTCAAATACAATGAGCAAGTAAGTGTCGCATTTTTACAACTAAATGTGTGCATATGAATTTAATGTAGAATTAATTAAACTTCAACCCTAAAAATAATACCATCTGTCTACTATTACTATGGAATTGACTAACAGCCCGTTAAGACCAGTCTATCTGAAGCGGGGGGGGGGGGGGATTTTGTGTGTGTTTCATTCATTTCAATGTGACTCGATTTAATTTAGAGGCTGACACGCATCTGCTTTTTTTTTTTTTTGTAATTTGATACTTTTTAAGTGGATACTATCACACTCCAAATTGCTTTGGAGCACAACCATCTCAACCCGATCCAAAACTACTGTTAAAAATCTGCTTTCTTTAAAAAAAATTAAAATAAAAAGACTAACCCATTAGTGTTTTTAGTCACCCCTGTAAAATTTAGAAAAAAAGATTGAGCTGGTTTTGATACTGAACACTGCATATAATGGTGTACTGATGCCAAAATCACAAGACATATTGATGTGAAATCAATCCTAAGATAATTTTATTCAAGATATAAATCTTTCTGTAATTTATATATATTTAATTTGAAAATTTTGAATCTGAAATATCTCTTAAATTCACAAGTGGTGTTCCCACTTAAGAACAGCTATGGGGTGGCTACTGTTAATTAAGCTATTAATTTCCTAATTTGTTTATTTATTTTTTAAATATGTATATATATAAATATTTTCTTTCTTACAGCTGATGAGCACACTTGAAGAAGACGAGTTTTCAACGAAAAATAAACTCCCATTGAAACTTGCCCAAGTTCTTTCTATTATGTGTGGAGAAGACAATGCATGACAATTACCGTCACTCATAGTGATTTAACATTCCATTGTATCCACAAAGTTCACAACAAACTGTCTTAGCAGCTCACAGCTGCTATGAGTTGGACTTGTGGGAGAAGTTGTGTAAGAAATCTGATATTTCTCATATTTTCTCAACTTTAATAATACAAGAAACTCATTATTTTCTCTTCTATTGAGAATTTCATATATGTGTGTCAAAGTTCTACATATTGATGTTGGAATTTTCACTTACAAACAGTTAAAAGTGGAAACATCATCGCACAGGTACTTTTATCCTGACTTTTTATCTCTGAATAAAGTATAAAAAAATTTTACTACTTTTCAAACAAGTGTGCAATTTATTTAGAGACTGAAATTTTCTAACAAAATTTGGTGTCTTAAAGCAGCTAATGGTGCTCATACATAAAGAAGTATAGACGTTTTTTAGCAGAGACAGCATTCAACATTGCATTACTTTCTTAGTTTGGCTGTAACGGTAAGAGATTCAGTCTGTTGTAGAGAAAAGATCAAGCAAATGTATATCAGCCATTCTCAGTGCCTTGCATTGCTTCGTCCCAAGCTATTAACCTGCGGGCATCTGACTCCAAAAGCCTGCTTCAAAGTTTATTTTGAGAACCTGCGTGAAATCTCCCGAACCCCTCTCACAAAATATAATCAACGCATCTGATGCCACTTCTTTCTTGTCTTCCAGCTGAAGAGTTCTGCTTCTTATTTCGGTTTTGTTTTCATAGTTCCTTTTCTCGGTTCGTTCGACTATGATGCCTGTTCTCGCCCGAGCTTTTTGTTTTCTGCGGAGTTGCGTCATCTCATCGACCCGTAGATAATCAAGACTGTAAAAAAGAGGATGGGCTCCGACTTTCGCACCGGCTAGAACGCAGCGTCTACTAGAAAGACAAGGCACTGCACACGCTTTGCTACAATCATGATGCTGTCTGTCTCGCTTAAATTGACTGAGCTTGTAATGCCACCAAGTTATAGATTCAGTGAACGCCACTGTTGTTACATGAAAAGAATCTTGCTGCACTGTGATACTATCTGTAGTGTACAAAAATTAAAAAAAAAAAGATATTACGGAGCTGACTCGGTGCTGTACGCAGCTACCTCTCGAGCTAGTGTGTGTGTACACGAAAAGGTCAGCTTGTGCATAGATGTTACTGTAATTTAATGGTCGTCTCAGCTCTTGTTCCATATTTTATAGATAATCAAACCCATCAGTGTTGTCTGTGTGTAACTCAGCGGAAACATTTTTTCAAAGGCACTCTGTCCACATTCATTATTACAAAGAAAAAAAGAAAATTCCCATGAGAGCTTATTTTGCTCTGGCAGTTTTAAAGAGCTTGTGCATGTTTACGAATCTAGTTGTTGAGCGTGTAAAAGTGTTTTCAACATTTATTTCAACATATTTTTACGCATTTAAGAAAAGGAAAGATTTTAATTATAGGCTTGTGCATTGAAACATTTCGCAGAACTTTTGTTTTAACATAGAAAATTTCTTCATGTACCATGCATTTGCATTCCATTTCAGATTCATAGCCTGAATAATTTAAGCTATGTACTTAGTCATTATAATTTGCATTTTTTTACAATTGTCAAAGTTAATGGTATAATCCTCGTCATAGATCTTTTTTAAATTCTTAAAGTCATTGTTTTTCGAGTATGTTGTTTTATTTCAATACCATTTGTATGTTTATTTAATAATATAAAACCCGTCCAAATGAAAAATTATTTTACCTCCTGCTTCTATGATTTCTTCAATTTTAAGATTAACAGTATTACAGTATTAAATGCCAAATTCTTTAATGCATTTGCATCATCAAAGATATTGAATTTATAGCTATATTTAAAAAATACATATTTTACCATAGTATTAAATTTTCACATCTTATTTCAGTTCCCTTTTTTGTAGATCAGCTTTCTTTTATGTTCTGCATTTAAAAATATTTTTGAAAATACTTTGGTGATATTTAGATTTCAGTTAATTTTTTTAAATGTATAAGGAATCAATTGAAATAGCTTTATATATGTCTATATAAATATATATCTATATACAGAGTTGTGGTGAACACAACAAAATCTGTAAAAAGAATCACTTTTATGTACTTAAAAAAAATCAAACATAACTATATGTAAGGAACAAATTGTGAATGCATATATTGTATCTTCATGTATCCGTAAAACATAGTTGATATTGCTAAGCGTGCACAGCCCTTTGTATATGTGCATCAGAAATGGGCATGCCATGCACGCTTCTTTTTTACAAAAAGAAAAGTATCATATTGTACATATTCTATATTCCAAAGCTTTGGTTCTAAGCATTGATAAGCCTGAATCCAATGTTTAATTTCATGCAACTTTTTTTTCTTCGTGTTTTGAAACAAATTGTGATACCGTAATATATTTAAAGCTTACGAATATTTATGCATTTAATTTATTCTAAAAACTTGTAATTGTCTAAAGCGAAATTTTGATAAACTAATAAATGCACCAGAAAATCTTTAATGACAAAAAATTGAAGTTTTAATTCCTTTTTTTTTAAATCTTGGTAGGAATTTTATATTTTAATCTTCATCTTTTAAAATGTCTTGGATTTGACCTCGGCTTTTTATGGACCAACTGACTTGCCCTACGATTTTTCTTACTTAAAAATGTAATTGGAGCTCCTCGCCACGGGCATATCATTGTTTTGAACCATCATCTATTACACAGGAGGTGCTACGTTTGCACTTGCCTCTAACAGTTGAAGCAGCACCTTGTCAGCTGTAATGCACTTGGGTGTTTTTCCACCAGACTGCATCGAGTCTGTTTATATACTGCTTGAATTCTGTTGTATTTTGTGATTGAATAATGATATAAAAGCATGGGGCAGCCTGTTTAACATCATATTTTTTGAATCTTGCTACTCAACTCTTGATGAGAGTTGTAATAAAAAAAATTCAGTTTTTTAAAAAAGGGTAAATTATCACATTCCATACACTTGATTTTAAATTACAATTCAAAAGTAATTTAGATTTGGTTGACCTTTTAAAGTTTATATACATATATATCATTTTGAACCTTTTATTCGTTTGATAACTTTTCATGTATACAGGACTTTTTAATGAGATTCATTTCAATAATTCTCTCAAGTCAAACACGAATCAGCTACATCGCTATTTATGCTTTTCATTTATTCCTATCAATCTAAAAGGAGGAAAAATAGTGTGTGATAGTGTGCATGTGTTAACATTTTGTTCCTAAGTAAAAAATTTTTACCTAATAATTTGATTTCCCTTTCTACGGCCTAGAGGATAGTAAACTGACCAACTAAATTTGAATCTGCAAAATGTTCAACTTTCTGAACTTCCTCTAGAATGTGGAAATAAGCTAAAAAATGTATACCTGCTTTTTGTACAACCAATGAAAACTTTGTAAAATATTTATAGCATATTTTTATTATGGTATTGGTTTATAGATTCTGTAATTTGCTCAACTGGTTTCCTGCATTAAAATGGCGTATCATCACATTTTTTAAATTTATTATGCTCTCAACACACATTTTACAATTTAGTTTCATGAGGTTTTACACAAAATCACATTTTTCCAATTTAAACTTATTAGTTATCAAATTTTCTGAATTAGTTGACTGATTAAATCACTGATATTTTTATATAGTTTTTTCTTTTAATTTAAAATGAATATTAAAATTTCAAGATTGAAAGGTAATCCTCACACATTCGCTAAAATATTGAATAGGTCACAAAATATTACTGACAAATCTTACACACACACAAAATTTATAACATTAAACAATATCATTAGTAAAAGTTTCAACTAATGTAGGTGCTATGTTCTTATCTTATATACTTCATCACTCATTTTTGTTTTTAACATTGAAAATTTACTTTTTCCTTTTATTTCATTTTAAAGAAAAATATAATTACAATATTCAAATTACTTATGCCTTTTGAGTTACGATTGTATTAGTAGGATTGCTTTAAAGATTTCTTTTTAGGAATGAGTATAAAATAATTTTACAAATTACAGGTAAAAGATTTTTATTAAACAAAATCTGTTATGAAAATTAAATTCCGGATTTTGATTTCTACATATCAAAAATTGCTATATTGCACTCTATTTGATACAGTTTGAAGATAAATACTAATAAATAAATGCATAAACTGTATTTAAAAGACTTCACAAGATTAATGGCTAGTACATAGGGGCTGTCCACAGATAATGTCACACTTTGAGTGGGAGAGGGCTTCATGAAATCGTGACTGAATGCGGGAAGGTAACCTGAAATGTGATGTCACGCATTTTTTATGAGTAAGCTTATGCAAAAGTGTGACATGCAACAAGGGTGGAATGGAAAGAGTAAACTGATATGTGACACTTTGTGTCAAAGGGTAGGGAAGAAATCAATGTTGGGGAGGGGGGGAATGTGGCATCATTTATGGACAGCCCCTCATGGGATGAATTCAAAGCACTTTAGTATCAGTTCAGCAAAATGACTAGGATGACAGCTTTTTCACACACAATACTTTCATGAGAATAATTTAAATTTGAAACAAAAAAAGCTCTTGACTATAAATATGAAGCACAAAGGTACTTATATTTTTCATTATTACACATAATAAAAATGTGTTTTTAAATCGTAATTTACTTGATAGTTCGATATGTTTTACATTTCAGCAAGGACAACTGAAGAATGTTTAAGAAATTTTAGTAATGAATTAGATTATGTTCTTTTCGAGACAGTTGTAGAATGCTAATTCAGGTGCTATACGTTAAAAAAATCCATTAAGTGTGTAATCATTCCGAAATTTCCGCCCTACTTTTACTAAACTTTTTTCTCTGTGATGCCACCATCATACTTGAGGAATAAATTAACAATGAAATAATAAATTCACTAATGATCGAAACTAAATCAAATCGCCCCCCCCCCCCCACTCCTCTCTCTCTCTACCTCTAAGCAAATAGTTTTCACAAAATCTGAAAATCATTTTTAAAGTCGACATAAAGAAAATATTTCATAAATGGTATACCTAATACAAATACTGTTACAATGACAGATAACATTGCTATGAATCCATTGTTGGCACCAATTCATTCACTTGTTATTGGGATTATTAACTTGATCTACAAGTTATTTCTTTTTCCCTAAAAATGTCATACATGTCGTATAAATACCAGCCAAGTTACACAATTTTTTTATCTTAAAAGTGCATCTGAAGATTCAATTCCGTATTAATCATGTTTTGATACAATACACAAAAAACAATTTTATTATGCTGAATGTTTCCGCTTTAAACCCTCATGTGATTTGGAAATGACTTGACTTATATACTTGTATGAAACTAAAAGCAATGTTTTTTATTCTCCTTTTGATGTGAATCTTAACTTTTAACCTTTTGGATCCGGGTTGCTCATATAGAAAATTTTCTTTCGACCCAGGTGACCCAGGTAGTACGAACAGTTTAACCACAGATTTATTTTCCATTGAAAAGAGAAGGTATAAACTGTTGTACCAGACGTATGAAATCTTCGGAAAATCCCCGGCTCCAAAGGGTTTGAGTGAAAATCTGAACCTTGTCCTCTAAAGAAAAAAGTCTTATAGAACAACATGTGTACTGCCCGGTTCCTAAAAGTTAATATCCTGATATTGCGACAATAAATAATATATGAAACAACTGCCATCTTAATCATTATTCTGATTTATCTGAAGAAAAAAAAATATATATATATAGATCTATATGAAACAAATTGAAGAAACTCATGCTAATTCTTTCCATTTCAATTATTTAAAGTAAAATGAATTTAATTTTAAAATCTCATAGTCTCCCTCAAAATGATGATCATAAAAAATAACACTGATTTATGTAAATCACCGGACAAAAGGAACCCAAAAAATAAAATTCAACATTAAAAAATAAAATAACATACAACAAAAAGAATGACCATCAATTATCATAATTGCACAAGCCACTCAATTCAATACATATATTTAACAAATAATAATAATTCTTAATGAAATATAAGGAATCAATAATTTTTAAATTCACTTCAAAATAACTGTAAAAAGGGAAACTACTGGGATAGATGTTAAAAAACAATAAGGGTGGGTTAACAGAAGTGATATTGTTTTACTTTCAGCAAAAAGTTCACCAGCACTGTGCTGCTAGATGAAATAAAGACAGAGGGTTTCAAAATACTTTTAAACTTTTAACAAAATGATTAATTTAGCATCCACTATTTTATGGAGGCAAGTTAAATCTCACCGAAGCGATATCAGCTTTTGGCTTAGCACACAAGGAGGAATGTTATAGACTTTTTGGTATATCACAAAGTTAAGTTTTAAATTTTTCTTTTCTTCTGAAATACAATGCCTTGATTTGTTTTTTACTTGGTAAAAAAATAATAACATTTTATACCACTAGTTTCCTTCCCTAGTAATTTTGAAGTAAAATTTTAAAATAGTAAACTCGCTAGGTCTTTGGTCTTCATAAAAATTAAAAGTAAAAAATATTACACTTTCAGGATACAAATTAGAAAAAATAGCAACAGCTTACTGTTTTAGATGCAAAAAAAGATAAAAGAGAATTGAGTGATTATGATTTTTACAAAGTGACATAAAAGAAAGCAGTCTTAAAAACGAAGCATTTCAATAAAGAATTTCTAATAAGGACAAACAAATTTAAAGCTCTCTTGACATCAAAAACTAAAATAGCAGCCCTTAAACTCTTTGACTAAAAAATAGTATGAAAATACAAAACAGTATACTTTTTGAAATATATTTGGGCAAAAGTTATAACTAATAATACTCATTTTTGATAAAGAAAATTTTTGTACCTTAAAAATAAAATTATGTTAAAATTAAATGAATGAAATAATGTTATCACGTTTCAGAAAGTCACCCCCCCCCCCATTCCTCCCCTTTCTCCATTCTTTTACTCTATTGCTAGTGGAGGAAATGAATTTGTTAAAGCTATGCTATTATTAGTAAATAAAATCTTAATTTGTTTCTGTTACTTTTTGTAAAAATTACAACCAACCTACTATTGGTCCGCTTCTCTTTTTACTAGCCTATGTCCAACAATGTGATCACAGTTTAGATTGGGAACAATTACTCTTGAACCCCATAGTTTGCATAATATAATGAACTAGCTACCTAAAGATCTACTTGACGGTGAGAGTTTATCCATAGCTTCTTGGATTTTTTCTTGCAAAATTCTGTACTTCAATTTGACTTGGTTCAAATACTCTTCTTCTTCTAGGTCTAGTATTTTCAGAAAATTATTCAGCTCTGGTACAGCAAACTGCTCCCACTTAATTGAAAACAAAAAAACAGTTACATTAAAACTGATTTTAAAGTCATTTGAGCATGTTTAATCTATCACAAAACAATATACGAAAAATATCTACATAAAGTTGATTTGAAAGAAAAATGAACTCACCACTATGTCTTCTGTTTCATTTTCCTGCAAAACAAAATGCTTGTCCTCATCACAGTTCAATAAAGCTAACATTAAAGGCATTTCATGATCTTGTATTCGTCGAAATTTGGCTATTAAAGAAAATATAGTCATTAACAGAAATAGCCAAATTGAATTAAAGATGTATTGCAGAAATACTTAAAAGACTGTTTTCAATCAAATGAAATGTGTCCTCAAGGCCTCTACTGTAGAATTTCTCGACTTTTTTTCACCTACGAACCAGCAAAAGTCTTTTGAAAAATTTTGCGGACTTGTGAGACTTTTTCTTTTTTTGCAGGAAAAAATAAAACAAACAAAAATTTTTAAAAATGAAACTGACAAGTCACATACCGTTAAAAATACATACCATTAAAACAAGTCACATACCATTAAACTCTTTTTGGACCAGTGTGGTTTATACCTCCGCTCACCCCCCCCCCTTTTTTTTAAATAAATAAAAACATTAAAGAGCTGTTATAAAATAAGAGTGATTAAATGTAAAGCTAGGATATTATTGTAACAATTATGAATATGAAAAACGTTTGAGAAAAATCCAAGAAAACTGAAAATTAATTGTAAAACTCACTTAAAAAGTAGTGTAGAATATCAGTACTTGTATTATGTGTTTTTTTTTTTTTTTTTTTTTTTTTTTTTTTGTGGTGTGTTTAAACATTTCTGCTGATTGGTTCCAGCTCGTGTATCACTAGTTGAGAATCACTGCTTTACTTAATAAATCAGCATTGTTTTTTTTTTTTTTTTTTTTTTTTTGTTATCAGCAGTTTAACATCTTTGTCTGCTACACTAGATAATGTTAGAACAGAGCTCTCTAAACTACTGCCAGTCAACACAACTAAAGCTAGCCAGCTGCAGTTTATTTTGATAATTTCATGACAATTTACAATGTGAATAAATCAGAAAAACCTACAATGTAACATAACTGACACATATCATCACTGGAATGTTTTAACTGTAATTAATATAACATAAAATTCATCCTAAAAAATTATATAAAATCACATACATAAGTCGTTCACATTAGGAATTCAAACATTTCTTTGATTTTGGTAGGTTATTGAGATTTTTAAGAGAAGTTACTGCGTCCGTCAAGGTAAAAAAGTTGGCAGACCGGTTTTACATAGAATACAAATCTAAAATTATTATCAGTGCCAATAAAAGCATATAGTAGCTGTAGCAGTTGATCAGACCAACACATGATACTAATTTTGCATACAAAATTTTAAATGAAGAAAAGCGCTATAAGTAGTCAAAGCAAGTCATTTGTAAGAGAGGCAAAGGGTATCTTCAAAATCCACTTCATACGGGGAAAAAAAATGCATAACTGCACTATGTTCCTAAACTCCATGGAGTGTCACTTGATCCCCCTCCTCCCATCCTGTAAATAACGACCCCAAGCACAAGTATTCTCATTAAAATTTTGAGCTATAGAAAATGTGCACTCCCCTCTCCCCACCATACATAGCAAAATCCAATCAATATCAAAAATATAGTTTAGAAGAATTAATTTCTTGCAGGGGAGAATGGGTCTAGTTGGCTACATCAGTAAGTTGTACCGGTACTTATAATTTTTCTACTTCTGGATGGCAGCAAAAATTTCAGAATTAATTTATCCTGAGGATATTCGAGTACTACAAAAAAACAGAACAAAGAAAAAAAAAACTTCAAAATAAAAGAGAGCCACAACTATTTCGACTTATTAAAAAAATTCTGGGGACATTGAAAGAAAAAAAGATAACTTCAGATAAGAAAAAAAGATGAGGTACAAAAAGAAGAACTGCAATACAACAGAAAAAGTTGACCAAAAGAAAAGCAATGATAAACACTTTTTTTCAGTTATTGAATCAAAGAGAAACTTGTTGCTCAAATAATAAACACCAATCAATAGCTCAGACAATGATGATGATTATTGTCAGTCATGTACGTATTTGTAACTTTAAAAACAGTAAACAAACAGGGAAAGTATTTGTAACTTTAAAAACAGTAAACAAACAGAGAAAACTTTGTGCGATGCTAGCTTTGGATCTACTCAAATGCCATATACTCATCTTAGTATTTGTGATAAATAACTCTAATGAGGGCAACTATTAGTGGGATAAAATTTACTCTAAGTAAATGTTGTCCATTATTTTTAATTATATTTAATTAATAATTTACTTGATGGTAGCTATTGAAAAGGATTTCTCTTAATTGCCAGCCTGATTAGAATTTCATTTAACATTTTATAAAGCATACACTAACTGACCCCATAGGTATGGGCAACTAGCCTTGTGATAGTATAAGTTGGTGTACCTTTTTTATCTTGCTTCAGGCTCCCCTTAAAAAATAAACTCTAAAAGCTACAAACTCACAACTTGTGGGTATTTATAGCCAAACATCTGTGCCTTTTAACTCCAGCTTAATTTTGTTAAAAAGATTAATGTATCGCCCAAAACGGTGCCTCAAAGCCCTGGTCTTACCTACCATGTTCCCTTGTAGGCTATAGTTGGTTTCTTTAAAATGGGTGCATCAAAGTCTTAAATTTTTCTTTGTCTCCATGGGAACTGTGTGAAAAAAGCAAATCCAAACATTTTTTATACACTGCTGTCAAGGTGTCTTACTTAACTTACAAGACTTAACAAATTTTGGAATATATTTGTGCGAATGAATCCAAAGTAAATTTATTTAAATCTTATTATTATTATAACGGGAAGAACAACCAAAATTTTTATGCATGATTAAAATAAAAAAACATAAATACAGCACAAATTGTCAAGAAAATTTGTGTTTTATTAACATTGATTTTTCAATTGAATAATAGTTTACACATAAAGCAATTTAACCCGTTTTGCATTTAACCATAGTATATTTGCAAAAAATGCAAAAGCTAAATGGAAAAACTTTATAGCGCCGAAACTCTGACAACCAGCAGGGGAAAAGAGTGGAGAGTGGGGAAAGTGATTTGGCCTTGACACAGCAGCTCTCATTACACCAACTATAGTTGCTTTCACATAGTAGTTGCATGTCAATTTGCATTTTATACATGTGCATGTCCCCAATTCTGCTTAATTACAAATCAGATACCAGTGTTACTAAAAACAAAATCATAATACTGAGGGCTTTAAGCTATTAAGAAAATTTCTAAGGAATATAGAACAGCTTTCTGCAGATTAATAAGATTAAATATTTATTTTTTTCCCCTCGCTCGATATTATCCCACCTTTAAAATTCAGAGTTTGATTTTAATTAGAGTAATTTCTGTCCCATTAATTCTGTACCTCAGAACCAGACTAAAGTAAGTCCATTTTCGTCATTTTTCAGTAGAGGGGAAAAACGATGTATTCGACAATCGTTTTTCCCCTCTACCGAAAAATGACGAAAATGGACTTACGTTAGTCTGGTTCTGAGGTACAGAATTATCTTTCAAGTGAATGCAGGTTAGTGAAAGCTTGCTGATTTGAACACACTGTTGTAACATATCTAAGAAATATGAATATTTAAAGTAAAGCAATGAAATAATTTTCCATAAATTAGGCCTCAACATTTTTTTTTGCAATTTGCGTATCCTGTATTTTTAAAAATTTTAAAAACAATGAAACCTTTAAAAAATGACCAAGAATACAGATCAAAAGAGATAATAAAATATACTGTACATTTTGGATGCTGTGTGAAAATGTTATTTGTTTTATATTTTTAAGCAGAAAATCTCACCTTGATTTGAACCTTTCGGATACGTCTTCTCATACAAAGCAAACTTGTGAGAATTGTCCGCAACTTTAAATTTTTTAAGAAGAGCATTTATAACTTCTCTAGCAGAAAATTCACTGTAAATAAAATATTCAACATTTTACATTACTTTCAAATTTTATTTCATTAGATACATTTTGACACTTAAACATGAATACTGCCGTGTTAAACACATAAGTCGTGTCTGCACTTTTTAACAAAATTTGAGTTATTGTCACCAGGTAATTTTTCGTATAATGTATTTTACCTACATACAATGTTTGGTGGTCATTTGAAAATCTGAAGTATTTTTTGAAAAATTTCGAAAAAGTATCACCTGAATCAAATACATGGAGGCGCAAAAGTTCAAAAAGTAATATCTCAGTTTGAGCTCGACTGCATATACCACTTTTGCGCTTAGAAGGGCAGAGTAGAGAATGAATGTCAAACATTTTTAAAAAATTTTAAATCATACTTGATGAGATTTTTTTTTCTTTTTTTGCACCAAAAATTTAATCTTTGAAAGTTTTCTCCAATTGTTATTCAATTTCAAAAAATGCACCTGTTTTACCAACCTTGAACATATATAAACAGACTAATCAACTTTTTATAAGAACCAAAACAAACACAAATTAATAGCAATACCAACACATAGCATGCATTTTTGAATGAACTACTTAGCACTGTCTTCAATCTAAACACAGAGTATGGTTTCATTTTCCTTCAGAATATGTTCCATTTCAAGTTAAAATGTGCCACGAATGTTAAATCACCTTGTTATGTGTAATGCTTTTATTGTGTCTCGTGGTAAATAAAATGATGTCAATGTTTTTCGCCCGCCATCGTCTTCTTCTTTTAGTATATCATAAATGGAAGGAGGACGAGTGCCAGAAATAACATTGATGGGCCTTGTAAGATTCATATGAACTCGGATGAAACCATGAAGTGTCTCTCCATCTTCTTGCTATACATTAAAAAAGAAAAAATAATAATTTACACAGAAAGCAAGGATTTAAATTATTTCAGCATATCTAGTTGTTTTGAATCTCAATCATTCAAAGCTTCTGAAAGCAAAATTTAAATGTTGGATCATGGTTGCCTATTCTAAACAAAGAAATGTTATAGAATCAGCTCAGGCAGCTGGAGACAAACTGCATATTTGCCATTATTTTTAAAACTAATCTAATTTGTTCAAAAATTGGCTTTCTAAGACATACACAAGAAATTTATTTCAGTCTTCAATTTCTTCATTAAATCTTTTAAGTTCAACAAAAGATTAAAGGTTTGATAAAAGATTTTTAAAATCTTTATTTTATCAACAAATAATGCAAAATTAATAAACTAAAATGTGACCGCATAAAACTACCTTTCAGCAGAATCATTTAGAAAATAAAATTGCTGAAGTACATTGCATAGAACTAGGGAGAAGAGCCATTCATATTTTCCGAGAATTCAGAAAGAACCCAAAGACACACAATCGACGGAAAACTGATAAAAAAGAAATACACTCACAAGAACCATATCACAACTCTGATGGCGAGCATTGTAACGCTGTATTCTTCGTCTTAGTTCTTCATTATCTAAGTGCTCGAAAAACAGTGGAGAAAGTCTTTCCTACAAAGGAGGGGAAAAAAATCGTCAAATCTATGATAGAGTAAGATACATGTAGCACATGAAAGATCTAAGATTTTTAATAGTACATTTAAAAATGAACAGTGCAATAAAAGGAACTTTTTTTAAGCAATTTCAGTGAGGAAAATATCAGTTTTGTCTTGTTTTATGAATTTGTAGCAGCGGAAATTATTTTGCCGAAGTTTTGTAACAAGGTAAAATCTTACATACAACAGAATTAAACTATTGGTAGCAAAATGAGGGAAAATGAAATAAATAATACAGATTACTACATTACTTTACCAGTAAAGAACTACAAATTTATGAATGCATCATAAAATGGAACACATAATTTTATGTTTATGATTTATGTTACTATATTTTACAGGGATAACATATAACTGCACATTAATTTACTTTAACCAAAACAGGAAGGATACTAAAAATATGATAGTCGAGTCTCGATAACTCAAAGTCCTGCTAAAAACTTTGAGTTATAGGAAGTTCCAGCAACCTCCTCTAGAGGTTGGGACCAAATGAAAACTTGGAGATAAAGGAATATTTCAGTTATAAGGCTTTGAACTATCCAGACTCAAACTAATTGATTCTGGTTCATTTTACGAATAGTTTGTGGAAAGGTCGAGCTTAATATCCACTAGTTATAAACAGCATTAAACCTTTAGGAACCGGGCAGTACACATGTTGTACCATAAGTCTTTTTTCTTTAGAGGACAGGATTGAAATTTTCACTCGAACCCTTTGGAGATGGGATTTTTTCAAGGTTTCATACGTCTGGTACGACAGTTTATACCTTTTCTTTTCAATGGAAAAGAAATCTGTGGTTCAACTGTAGTACAACCTAGATCTAGTGGCTTACCTATGGAGGGTGTTTTGGGGACAACCCCCCCCCCCCCCCAAAAACGTTGGTCCAAAAATGCAAAAATGTGATGAAAAAACATAAAACTCCTAGAATGAAAAAGTACGATTCTCCAGCGAATATCATTGTGTTACAGACCTCATTGCCATCCCCCTCCCCTTCCCAGAACCATTAAGGATTGTCTTTTTTGGAAAAAAATTTCAAAAATTTCCGGAGGTAGGCCTTTAAACCTCCCAATATGATTGAAATTCTTCTGAAATTGCGTTTTTGGAACTGAAATTTCGAAAAAATCGCTGGGAAGAATTTCTGTATCCTATCATTTTCTTTCACATTATTAAAAATGGCCGGCAATCGTATTTTACGGACTGAGGAAGAGATCGAACATCACCAAGATAGTCTAGAATGGAGCTTTTAGAGGTACAATTTATGAAAATTTCCGGGGCCGAACCCCCGGACCCCCTTCCATTTTTCTAGAGTAATATTTCTTTACTCTTTAAAAAGCTGTCTGGTTTATCAAACTTCGGAGGTACGCATTGTGAAGTGCATATTATATATACATATATACACACACATACATACATGCAAAGTGTGGGTAAAAAAGGATTGCCACCCCCCCCCCCCCCGCCCCCCGTTTTTAAAACCTCATGACGACTTAGAATATAACCCCCCCTGAAACCGACGAGTAGTTACGCCACTGCCTAGATCAAAAGAAATATTTCCAAATAAAATATAAAAAAAACTTTTTAAATTTAAAGACTATTTCTGTCTGCTCGTTTGCACTAAAAAGTATGAAATAAACGGTGAAAATGCGCTTTGGGTCCCTGTTTGGCGCATTTTCAAAAAGTCGCCAACTGGCGCGTTTTTCCTTGTTGTCTCGCGAATTGAAAGCTCCGAGAGACATTACGCAAAAATTGGCGACTTTTTGAAAATGCGCCAAGCAGGGACCCAAAGCGCATTTTCACCGTTTATTTCATACTTTTTAGTGCGAATGAGCAGACAGAAATAGTCTTTAAATTTAAAAAGTTTTTTTTATATTTTATTTCAAAGTTTTTTCGTTTTAAAATTTATTTAGAATTGCGTGAAGACAAACGCCGTTAAGCATAATTCACCGAGAAAATAACAAACGCCGTTAAAAATGCTATTCACTAACACTTTATTTTTTATTCATGAGAATATTTCGTTTCCAATTTTGTTAATTTATCAACTTTGAGTCAAACGCCATCAAGCGTAATGTTCAATTTGAAGAACTACCAATGCATTTTCTACAGCCCTTATTAGCCTTTTTTAATAAGTCACCTAAGCAAATTTTTGAACTGGCCTAATATGTTGATTGTTAGCTAATCTCATTCGGTTCATTTCTTCTTCTGCTTTAATATTGCAAGGTTTATCTCCAACAATTTCAGTCGGATTTAAAGCTTCCAGTCGTATTCCTGCTAATGATTGTACTCAACTCAACTCCACTATAAAACGGAAGTGCGTTAAAGTTCACGCGTGGATTTAACTCTGCAACCGGAAGCAAAACGTGAAAACCATGACAGAAGCAAGTACAGAAAAAGTCTTTAAAAACAGCCTGGATCCAAAAGGTTAACCATTCATATAATTGGAAAAACTTTTTTATGTTTTTTCTCTTACTTCAAGAACTTTGGTTACACAGGTTGTCAAAAATAAATTTGACAAAATAAGAGGCATGATCAGAATAAGGAGTACCACTTTTCTGTCACTTTGAGTGCAATAAGATCTTACGTTTTAAATTTGAAAAAATGTCCTGATGAGTATTTTCAACTTGAAATAATCATTTCAAAATGACATTAGCATGTTTTATTAAACAATGATGCCCAACAAAGCGTTCAATGTCAGATTTTTAAAACAGAAATTTAAAAATTTTCCAAAAATATTGTCTTTGAAAGCCACATTTTTTGAACCATTCTTGTTTGAACAATGTGAACAGAATTACCACAGTGCTCAGGATAAATCGTATGCTTCATATGAGATACTTGCCTTCTCAACAGACTCTCTCTTTAATGTATTCTCAATCAGTTCACTCAGATCAGTCGTTTGCGTATCACCAAACCCCTTGCAGTCCAATGTCACAAGATGCTGACAGCGTTGATGACAAGTATAATGACAATCTACAGATAAAATTCCATGATAAATCAATCATAATATTTTTCTCTGACACTTTACAAAAGCAATTACAGTAGAATCGCTCTCAATCGACACCCTGAGGGAGCACTAAAACATGTCAGTTATTGAGATTTCATAATTCCAGTTCCTAAGAAGTTTCCTATATCACTTACTTACTAATGCTTAACTTCCACATCATGGAAATCAGTTTCAGTAAAGATTTTTTTTTACTCTTAATTCTTTTCTTGGAAAATTACATAATAAAAAATTTAAAAAGTTTAAATACTGTTTTTTGCACTAAAGATAAACTGTAGGAACTTTAAGCCCAAAAATTAAAAAGCATCAATAAAAAGTAGTAGATTGCTAAAGGTTTTTTTTTTTTTTTTTTCTCAAAACGACAAATATTTTTGTTGACTGGTTTTAGAAACAAATGGTTCAAAAATAATAAAATTACAGACCAGTATATCATTGTGTTTCTGGTTTCACCCAAGAGAAATATCCACAGTGGGATTTTCCACTGTGACCAAACATGTCAAATGGGACTCTTGTATAAATTGAATACAAATGGATTTTAGATCAAGTGGGGAGCTTAGAAAATATTGCGGGAATAGTGCAATCCAAGCAAGAACAGTATACTTACTAACTGCTCTGAAGGGCCAGTTGCTTTTTTTGGCACTTTAAATGCTGCTAATACTAACAACACAGCAGCAAAAAATAACTTTTCCTTAGCATAACTGTTCTATCACCATAGTCAAAAGCTTTTTTAAAATTAAATTAAGGTTTCTATTAGCATGATTAGTTACTATGCATGGAAAAAATCATTTAAAAAACAGAGCAGAACCTAATAAAAGCAAGGGATCTGGTTTTGGTGGATATCATTTATGGAAGGAAGGTTATCAGTGAGATTTTCGAGGAAAATATAAGGAGTCTGTTGTTTTTTTTTTTTTTTTTTTTTTTAATAACATAAGTCCTTAAACGCAATTGAAGGGACAAGTGGATAAAGGTGATATGTGAACATTTTTTTAATTTCCAGAAAAAGCTTTTAAAAAATAAATGTTGTGTTATTTTTTTTTATTGGATTTTTCTCAATGAGTAAAATGGGGTCATATTCTTTTAACACATTGTAAAATCCTATTAATTTTAAAATGAGAAACACAACTTTTTTTTTTTTTTGAAAGTTTTTTCTAGAAAGTTAAATTGTCACATATCACCTTTATCCACTTACCCCTTCAATTGTAAGCTATCATAGGTCACTGAGTAGGAGGGGGGGGGCTTGACTCATATACCCCCCCCCCCCCATCTAGATCTGCACCTTGGTACCAAATATAAAACCGTATTTGCAATCTTGTAACAATAACAATACTGACACACTAAAATTTTAGATGAAAAGATATACAAAGAATTTGCAGCTGAAATAAGAAGCAGAAAAGGAATAATAAACTACTGTTCAGAAAATAATTGAGGCAAGAAATAAAAAGGACTTACTATAGCACCTCAAACAGTCAGTGGAATTGTAGAGGCCCCAAATGAAATCACCACAGCAATCACACCATGTTGGATTTTTCAAGTTGGATATTTGGAATCTATGGCCAATCCCTCTTTCGGCAGGTTCCAACTCAACAACACCAAAGCTAGCTAGCTCAATCAGTTCTCTAGGTCTAAATGACATGTCACCCTCAGAATATCTGTCCTGACAATTCAAATAGAGAAAAATTCTATTAGCCAAATACAACTTCTCAGGAAATTTGCATTTATACTTTAACAATAATTATGTCTCAATTATTTTGGTTGGACTATAAATCACAAATGTGTTTAAGTAAAACAATATGAAAAAAAAAGTGCAAACAATTTCAATAATACATCACACACACAATCTGTTTTAATACACAACCATCTCTATGGGGCAAACACAAAATAAACAATGTGAAGAACAAAATGCTAAACTTGCTTGAAAATCAAAGAGTGTCAGAAAGCTTGATTAACGGATAAATTTATTGTACGGGACTGCTCATTATGCTCTGAAGAAATTGAAGTTTCATGCTTGTCGTGTCAGTGTTATTCAAGAGTTGAAAACTCCTGATCGAACAATACGATTAAATTCTCATGAATGGCTAAGATCACACACTGATGGAAAAAAGATGAAAAACTTGATTCTATGCTATTTACGATTAAACCTGTTTTACCTCACAAGCTAAGTTAAAAGTCAAAACAACAGAGTTTGGTCGGAGAAAAATCCTCATTCCACGCGTTAATCACAAAAAGCAGTTTTTCAATTTGGCAAAAATTCCTGATCCTTGAAGAAAATTATCTTACCAAGTTACAAACAGAAAGTTACTGAAAGTGTCAGTGTAACTGGAAAATGAAAATTAAAATATCAAGATATCTCACAAAATTTGTCAATAATCCAAGTCATTTGAATTTAAAATAAATTAGTATTTTTAAAATAAAATACTTTATAATGGGTATCATGACTTTTTGACCACACTGAATTATGTTATTAGATAAAATAAATAACTGAACTAAAAAGCTTTAAACACCACAAAATTAGTAAAGATGTAGTTGTTTAATCTTGTAATTAAAAAATAGCTGAAATAAAGATAATAATTTTCGAGCATACATACACAAACACACACACTCCAGGATCCCCCGCACTTACCACAACGCACGGTTTAACCGGTTGGATAAGGCCCTCAAGACTGCTCTTTTTTATCTGGACCAGGAGCTGAGTAACCCATTGTCCCGCACCCTACAGGTATTGTTTTGGAATGAAGACTAGGAGGACTTAGTGACCACAAACATACTTAAAGTGCCCCAGCCACTATTAGTGAACACAGTGCATCTTCAACCGGCTGGGATCGAATCTAGGACCTTCCAGTTGTGCATCAGATACCTTGCGCAACCGGGACACTAAGGCCCAATTTTCGAGTAGAGCAAAACCTTGTTTATCCAGATCTCTTGATAGTTTTAATCAAATTTGAAGACTTCAAAATAAATTTATATTCACATAATTACTTCAAACTTTGATAGGAGGAACATAACTATTAGTATGCCAAGCATTGGCATTTATTTTGATTAAATGTACTGCTATTCCATGGGTTGTACAATAAATTATGTTACAGTAGAACCTCATTAATCTAGACTAATAGAGGATCCAGGCATTGGCATAGCCAGGGAGGTGATAGAGGATCAAAGTCCCCCCTGAAGCAACAAAATTATATGAATGAGCACACATGCTAGGGCCTAAAATTGTGTTTTTTGATCTAAAATCCATTAAGCGCCATATCTCTCATTTTAAGAACCCTTGAATACATTTTCTCTCTCCAAGTAATAAAATTATATATTTTAAAATCAATTTGAATTGAATAACTAAGTTCCAAATTGTATTGGTATTGATTTCCAAAATTCTGAACAGTAATCCAGTTTACGCAGTGCTATAACAAAAGGTGGAATTTTACGTCTTCGGAGCTTAAAGGAATTTCCAAAAACTTCAAATGACCCCCCCCCATCATGAAAAATTTCTCACAACTCTACTGCTCCATGTCATAAGAATCAGCCCCTCTTGAGTCTTCATCAACTTCCCTGTTGTTATTATTAGGATATTGCTTTCCTGATTCTTCTAAAATTTTTTTTTTTTTTTTTTTTTTGCTGTGGGTTTTCTAAAAGTGGGCCAGCACCCCCAGGTTCTTGATCTGTAAAAGTGTTTTTTTTTTTTTTTTTTCTTTTTTTTAACTTTACGACGAAATCTTAAGAAACTGCAAAAAATTCTGAACTAAAAGAACTTATTTTAGGAGAGGAATCTAATTCATAGCTCATTCTTTCAGAATACCATTTCTAAAAGATAAAGAGAATAATACTCAGGCACTGAAAAAATTACACTAAAGTTTGATTCTAAAATAAAATTTGTTCAATAAAACTATCATATGATTTTTTTTTTTTTTTAGGATCTTTCGAACAATGGATCCTATTTGTTGTTTATGAATTCAAATAAAAAAAAATATTAATATTATTCAAATTATTGAAATCAGTCAAATATAACCCTCCTAGTCCAATGAGACGAAACTGTCCTCCTTTCTTCACTACTTTAAAAGAAAGTTGTTTTTATCACATTGAAGATTTTCAAGTCAACTTATATCTAGAAAATTCATGCTTTATGAAATTTAATGCTTCTTTAAACTAGAATTTTCCAGGAAATACCTAGTGTTATGCTTTTAACATTTTCAAGAAATTAATGTCTCCCATAAATATTGAGAAGACAAGGTTTTATTATACAAAAAATCCAATATAAACATGCCAAAAATTTTAACTTTTTTATGCTTAAATTTTTTACGGGAATAAATGGTAATTTTTAATTAGAATCACAAAAAATGCAAGTTACCTTAGATTTATTTCTTCTTCGAAAGGGTCTTGGTAGAGCAAAATTCTGCAGAATTCCAGATGGGTTGAAATTCATTTTTATACGAACATCACTCTCACTGCCAGAAATTGGTCTTGGTCGACGACTTCCAATTGGAGTCACTGGAGGGGTGTACGCCTTCCGAATGCTTTTGTAATCAGAAAACATTTTACTTCTTATCTTTACGTGTTGAGAGAATGTTAGTGCAAAACTTTAGGTGCACTACCTTTTGGATTGCTTTAAAGAGCGATGAATTAGAAAACCATCTAGAAACAAAAGATTAACATGCAATGAGTTCCTGTCCATAAGCCAGGGCTGAGGCAGAACTAAAGCAAATGCACCCACAGCTCAATCATAGCATCCTAAGACTGCAGTTTCGTCCTTATTATGGACTCCTCAGTTAAGAATAGCCAATGATCGAGCCAGAGGCAAAAATCCTCTTATTGTAGCTAAGATAGCCAACAAACTGGTAGCTAAAGTGAATTTATCTTACCAGCGAGCATCCGCAAACCATGGTACGGCTCAACTCGAAATTTGAAGGCTGGGTAATATGCAATGAGTTGCAGTCTTAGGATGCTATGATCGAGCTGTGGGTGCATTTGCTTTAAAAGATTAACATGTTTGATATGCATTTTAATACATTATTTTCCTTGTGTTTTCAAAAGCATGAAAGCCCAAGGTGTGCAAAATCCGTACTGAACAGTTAAATTCAAACTGCAAAATTGGATGTGTAAAAAATTGGGATTTTCAAGGGAAAATAGAATTACATGACGTTTACACGACACTAAAAGACAAATGCTATTGAGTATAATCAACGCCTGAAACGTTGGTATATAATTTGGTAAGTACATGGTTTATGAATAAAAAATATTTGAACATAAATCCATGATTAATTAATTATAAATAAATACGTAATACATGGCGAAATCAAGTTACCTACCTCTACGCTTCACTAAATACATTTTCGCTGCGATAACAGAAAAACATTTCGTGTGTAAATAATGATTTCCATCAAAAAAAGTTTAAGAAATGATTACACGGAAAACTCAACAAAAAGCATTTTATATTCATGTGAATCAGATGCACTGCAATTTTCTTTGGATACATCAGAAAGGATAAAAAGTAAGTGTTCCGCATCGGTTCATTACAATAGTTTTAAAGTTTTTCTCTAAACAAAATAAATTGACAACTTTCTATCGAAATTACAAGATCAGAAACTCTTGAAATAAACTAGTCAAGTCCTTGAACTAGAAGAGCATTAATTTTAAAGAAGACAAACCCTCTTGCTCACGGAAAAGGTTGTTTACTTATTGTTTAAAGAGCTTTACGTACGGCTTAATAGGGTACATTATATTATATTAGGATATCTCGATGAAAAGCGACACACTCGTATATAACCAAAGTAACACCATGCTACAGCCAGGGAAAAGCTTTTTGCTTTTTTTTGAAATTGGCAACATCTTTTTTTTTTTTTTTTTTTAAATTTTCCTTCTTTTCCTCCTAGAGGTCGTTACATTTTAAACTGTTTTAAACGCTGCTATTAAACGATTTTGAAAGGAGAATTCTAATTTCTGAAGGGATTTGGGTGAATGCAGTCTCTTTCAGCTTTTCGAAATTAAATACCTGAATTTGTATTTATAGGAGGCCATCTCCGATAAGGACAGGATGAGGTATGAGGTTCGCTAACTATCTCACCCAGAATTCTTTCAAAATCGAAATTTTAATTTCGGGGGCTTCCCTCCCTTCATTTTTCTTCGATATGTGCCTAGCTTCTTTTTTTTTTTTTTCTCTCCTGCGATGTATACCTAGCTTTTTTTTGTTGTTTTAATTACTTATAAAAATAATGCGGTAGTCAGTCACCAGAACCATTTGAGTGCTTTCGTTATCCGTAGTATTATTATTATTATATTTTATTTTCAATTTCCAGTCAGATATTTTCATTTGATTTTCTTTTAAATTTGACAGAAAAATACTTTTAATCACTTTGATCCCCCCACCCCATTGTTCATAAAGAATTACTATTTTAATTTTTCAGACTGTGAAAAGGCTTCCATCACTAAAAGGAAATTAGAGCCCCGTTTCTGTACAGCTGGAAGGAAGGAATCAGAGTATGTAGTTTAATAAATCTGAAACGTTAAACGTTTTTAAACTTCATAATTAGCCTATGGAACGTTCTCTACAGTTTTTTCACATAAAGTGATTTGTTGATGCACCTGTCATTACAAATTGTCAAAAATAAAAATCACTTCCTAGTAAGTTATACTGATTACGACTGAATAGGCCTGAGTGGCCTATTCAGTAATCAGGCTCTGTTGCACGCTACAGCAAAATAATGTGGTGCTTAGAACTTTTAGTCGTTTTTTTTCTTTCTTTTCTCTCTTTTTTCTTTGTCTTAATGTTGGTTGTACCTGTACCCCTGGTGACCCCCATGAGCACATCTATACCTGTGAGTCTGACTTCAGTTTTCTGGTAAAATTTTTGAAACGTTCATCAAAATTCAGATCATGAACTTCTAAAGAGACTAATCGGCTGTTGAATAGTTTGCAATATGGTTTCAGGAAGGTAAACCGCTTGCTACTGACTTATTACACATGGCAAGTGTTCACGGCTTAATATAAAGAAAAGGTGTGTAGATGTTGCTTACATTGATTTTCAAAACGCTTTAGATTCGGTACAGTATATTTCTCCACTCAGCAAATTAGCTGATAGATAAATAGGTGAATAGGAAAGGAATTTTTAAATTTGAGACAAAAATTGGCTGACTGGGAGGAAAGAGCAGTTGTACTGGATATCATTCTAAACGGTGTAAGGTTTCAAGTGGGGTTGCTCGAGGTTGGATCAAAATACTAAGTGAGCAGACAAGTGGTGTATGGCTTAGCAGTTAAATGTTGGAAAATGTCAAGTGCTATCATTTAGGTCATTGAAATAAGCGTACAAGCTATTAATTACAGGGTTTCAGGGTTCAGTCATTAGTTCCAAATTATTTCTGCACTTCCTTCTCTCCGAGCGTGTTTTCTGTTCCAAGGAAAGCGCATAATTCGAAAAGATTAATTTGTTGTTTGGTACTCGGTATGGGGGGAAAAAACTGGATCTTAAAGAAGGCGTACGGCACATCAAGATCGAATGGATTGGTTCAAGAAATCGCCGCGCCGCTAAGCGTCCGAAGTTGTTGAGAACGAAATGGTTCTCGGGTGCGCTACGCTGAAAGCCCCAAGTACACCGCCAAAGGCAGTGTACAGGGCTGGTTTCCTAGAATCGTCGCCAACGCCGGGCGCGACGCACGCTGGAATCAGAATCAGTTTGATTGGAGCGTGGCGTGAAGCGACGTCAATCTGCGGTTCAGGCGCATGCGCAGAAGGCGGCGGCGTCTGTCGCCTCGCCAGAGATCGACGATTTCACTACTAGGAAACCGGGTCTTACACCAACCCAACGCTCGCGGGTTGCACGAGCCGCCTCAGCGCGGCTTATTCTGTATATATATGTTTGTTAATAAGACGCCTGTACTTTTCATCCTTGAAAACCGCCCCTAACACTCGGGAACCATTGCACTTAAAAAAGGGGTAATGGGTTGTTGGTGGGAACTTTCCGAATTTTTCAATTTAAAATCTGCATTTGATATCCTTTTGACACTTTCAACTGAGCTATGTACTTGAAATTAGCATCGTTCTACGTTGTTTGATACGACTCGAAATGATTCTTATTATTCTTCCCCTTATTGTTATCTTGAATATCACCCCTATTTTTGTAAGACCAGAGAAGACCTGATGCATGTGCAAATACGCGGAAGGTTTCACCTGAGGAAATCAGACGCTTATTTGGCATTCGTATCACGGGTTCTTTTGAACAGCAGTGCATTTTAAGGGTAGGGAACGCTCTGAAAAATCATGCAAGGACTTATTTTATGATCAGCTTTTATTTTCGTTAAAACACGGTAGCGACTTTGCAATTATTTTCGTTAAAACACGGTAGCGGCTTTGCAATTATTATCGTCCATGTGCCTTTTATTTTTTAAACAAGTTGAACTAAAATTGTTAAAATCACCTGTCATCTATCTTCAATTGAGCGGAACAGAAGAAAAATTCGAGATATGGTGGCTTTAAAATACAGAGGTTGTGATAAAAGTTACAAAAATAAGCTATTTTTTGCACAAAGTCAAATATTTAATAGATCGTTTTTCATTGATATTGTTGAATATTTTATAGAACATGCTGTGAGTTAAACGTTTTACTAATTTTCATGATTACGAGCATATCGATAACAAGTTTATGCATACCTTACGTATGCATACCTTTTTCTTCTTCTTCTTACTTATCTCAGGTTCTCTAGCTGGGCTAGACAACCCCCATAAAACCAAAAATGTCTAAAACATCAAAAAAAAGTGTAGGGTCCCTAAAGACTTCGTCATTTACTTATAGTAGGAAAACATGGTCTTTGAATGATTGTACAAAAGATGATTTTTGTCTCCATGTTATACTGTTTATAAAGGTAGCTGGAGATGAAACTCAAAAATGAGAGTTGTCGAAATTCGAGAAATAGAGGTTTTGGAGAAAATTCATTCGAGATAAAAATGAGAAAAAACATTAAATTTATGCTTTAAAAGCAGAGAAATTGAAAAATTTCGACATTGACAGGTTTTTGAGATAGGCAGGTTATGTCTATTTGAAGCCCCCCCCTCCCCCATTTACCCCTTAGGGAAAAAACTTCGACGTCCTCGAAATCCTGTCAGTTTGAAAATTATGCTTTGTTACATCAACGTTTCCCAAACTGTAGGTCGTTAACTGTGCTTCCTGAAACTGAAAGGAAAACCGGCCACCTTGTACAGCGGCCAGAGATGTCTGACCGGATGGGGAGGATCTAGGTTCGAGGCCCGGCTCGGACACAGATGTACTTTCTTTCTAATGTCCTTGTCCTTTCTTTGTGTGAATGTGTTGTTATGCTGTGAATTGTTGGTCTTCCCTCTAAAAGGGTCCTAATGGCATGTGTGTGCTGTGGGAGTCGGACTTCACACCAAATTACGGTACAGTTAGAAAAGTAAAGCAGCGCGGCCCAAATTGAAACTAACAACTGAAGGGGGAGGGGGAGGAGAAGAAGAAAAAAAGTGCCAGAGATGAAGTGGGTCGATAGAAATAAAGTTTCTAAAAGTGGTTAGCAAGGTTTAAAAGTTTGAAAACGTCTGCTTTATATCAGTATGGTGCCCAACCAATTGCCCGCTGGCCCCACATCCGAAGCTGATCTGTGTGGTCCGTTGCATTGTTCAATTTTGTAAATCGAAAAGCACGAGAAGAGACAATGTCCCAAATTCGGATCCAAATATTCAGAAATGGGTTTCTTAAAAACATGTATTTAATGTAATAAATAATCCGAAATATAGTTTAAAAACTAAAAAATGCGCTTTTAGAGTTAATCAAACTAAAAAGAAGATTTTAAAAACTAAAGTTTACTTGCACTCATAATACATCAACATGTAATATTGTTTAGCCTTTAGTATTAATAATATTATTAAATATATTACATTTTATATTTGTAAAGAACGTGAATTTTATCTTTTATTGATACATACATACATACATACATACAAACAAACAAACCCACATGTGAAACTAATAAAAGCGTATTAAAAAGCATCAAGTTAATGATAACAACAATTATAGGTTTGCAATTCTCTTCCCTATTCCACATTTTTCCGTGTTTTTTGGAAAATAATAATAAATTTCGAAATTTTATATGTGCTCTAGCCAGCGGGAATGATTTAAATATGAGGTGCGGCCCTCAGGCAGAAAAAGGTTAGACACCTGCTGTGCTTTACTCGTATATCAGTTTCGTAATTGCTTGTGGATGAAAGGAAAACAATGCGAAAACGAGACAGAGCATCTCAGCTTCTCTACCTTTCTTATCTTGAATCTAGGATAAAATTTTTATCTTTTTGATAAACTGAAGCGTTAAGATACACCAGTATTTTCTGTAGCAATAGGACGATAAATTTTTTCTTCCGGCCATTAGTCGGTAATGGAAGCATAACTGGTTTCTGCTTCCAAGCATAACTGGCTGCTTGTGTGGAATAAATTCTTCGCGCATTTCTCTTTCTCTGAGTCTGAATTGTTTAATTTGCTTGCACAAGTAAGTAGCAGTTAGTCTTCTCTTTTTTTTTTTTTTTTTTTTTGTTCGAGTAAAGTTATTTGAATGATCTTGAATCAAAATACATTAATACAGTCGAACCTCATTAATACGAACACGCCAAAAACGAATTACTGCTTAAGATGAACTATCTCTCCGATTCCCGTCCTCTTATTTGTTGTATATTGTTGTTCGGAAAGACGAATCGATTTTAAAAGTCCCTTGAATCGACTGTAGTAGAAAATGAGTTATTATACCCTGTTACTTTAAAATAGGCGTATCAAGTTTAGAAATTTTGCGTCATCTCCATGGAAATCGTACGAAAGAAAACAGATCCACTCTTTTTTTTTTTTTTTTTTTTGCACTGCCGTTGAGGCACTTTATTTATTTTACGTTTTTCGAATTAGGCTTACGCTTTCATTTATATCCTCATGTCTCAGTTATTTCTCAACGTTTTCTGACAAATCTAGTACTAAATAGTTTGTTTTAGCAAGATCTTCCATCACGAGTAACCGTTATATAAATACTTCAAAAAATATTTTGTTAACGTTGATGTTGATTGAATAATAGTTTACGAACTAAGCAATTTTAATCATTTGCATTTAGTCATTGTTGCAAAAGCTAAGTGGGAAAAATGCCAGAGCGCCGTAACTATGACAACCACAAAGGGAAAAGTTCTCAGAGTGGGAAATTAACATTTTTTTCAGAGGCCAGGTCTCATTACGCAGGGTATGGATAATTACAAATTTAGCTGATATTAATCTGTGGAATGCAGGGTTGTCAAATTCAAGAACTGTAAATACAACTTTACAGTTTTGCCTTTACAATAGAGCAGGTATATAATTGAACTTTATTACTAGAACTAACTAAAAGGAGTCAACAAAAAAACAAATTAAAATTCAAAATGTTTGGGAATAAAAATTGTAGTTTTTTCAATATTGTAATGCAATAATTGTTCTAATATAATGCTGACCAATCCTACTAAAACCAAAAAAAAAAAAAAAATCATAGTTGTTACTTGGTTTTACCTCTATAAAAACTCTTTTCGAGTTTTGATGTGTCGTTAAGCTGTAAAAACTCATTGCAATTTATATTTGTTGAGTTGATTGTTACGATGATCTCTCTCTTTTAACAGAATATAACACTGACATTACAATTCAGAACAGAAAAATATTACGGTTCAAACAATTTTTATGTTTGCTGTTTCGTGATTTTCTTATCACTCTATATTTCATTTTTCGTTTGACTTCATTTTTTCCGAATCCGAATATAATGTATCGTTTTATAAAGTAGCTCTTAGCTGGAAAACGGGACCTTGGCAGAGTTCTCCAAAGCGGGCGCAACCCGAAATTATATACCCGGGGTTTTTCGAGCGGGCCCACTTAAAAAAACCCATTATGTCGGTAAAGCGGGTTTTTTTGAAATTTATTGCATATTGAAACATTTAATTTAGAAACAAACTAAATATTACAAATATTTTGATCCATACTAAGCCTAAAAATTAGTATTGATCAATTTAGTCATAATATTTAGTCTTGGCCAGTACCTGATTCAGAAACAGGGACGTAACTAGAGGGGGCAGACGGGGCTCGTGCCCCGGGCGCCAGACTTTAGGGGCGCTGAACTGGCTAAGTAACTGCATCATTTTCTTTTCATTATTTTTAAGAAGAAAGACAAATTTTTAAAAGACAGCTCTCCCTAACAAGAAATAAGCTCAATACAGGCACAGGCAGAAAGTTATAGAAATGTCTTAATGTGGAAAAGGCGTGGGAAAGATCGACGGAGAGAAAGTGAGAAAGGTGCAGTAAATGGCATGAATATATATATATATTTTTTAGAGAGTGACCAGTAAAAGTGTTTCACTTGTCCCTTTGGCTTTGAGAAAGTATTGTATGTATTTAGTTGTGCTTTTTATTCATTTTCTATGCAATATACATTAAGTATATCCGTATATGACGGTCCAAACGTTGACGTTATCATTTTTTTCGACCAATATTTTATTTATTTTAATGGGGGGGAGGGGGCACTGAAGCGAAGTCTTGCCTCTGTTCAAAAATGGCCTAGTTACGTCCCTGTTCAGAAATTGCCATCATCCTTTCCTGACAGTTTATTAGGTATTAAAAATAAAATTGCACGTGAGTTTCACTTATTTGTTTTTTTTTCTTAATACTTAAAAGATTAAAAAAAACAGTAATTATTTCAATGTATAAATTATATTCAGTATCAACTTAAATATAATATCAATTTCAAAATTCAATATTGCATTGCTTTCTCTAAATTTGTCGGAAGATTTTTGGGAGGTCAAAATGACCTCACTTCAGGGGTCCCCTGATTCTATGAAATGTAAAAGTAGGTGTACGATGTTCGAGTAGGGAATGATATTAAAATGATTCTTGAAAAAACCCGAATTTTTGATCAAAAACCCAGGCACGGACTGGGATTTTTCAAAACAACCAAACCCTGGACCTTAGCTATCCCGTGTCAAGGTTAACCCGGGAAGTGGGACATTTCAAAATACGGGACAGCCCCTTAAAATCCGGGACGCTTCGCAACCCTAGTTGAACGTGTAACAATCCTGCGACGAAACTGTCTCCCATCTAAACGGTATCCGTTTAAGATGTTACTCTCCGCAGCTGCTGTAATAAAAATAAGGTAAAACAAACGTCTTCGGGAAGGTATTGAAAATGTAGAATGTTTGCCACCTGTGTCTAGTAACATTCTCTTTGCTGGGAAAAAGAGACAGAGAGAGATAGAGATAAGAAAGGAAAAGAGAAAAGCAAGGTTTTTCATGAAACAATGTTTTCAGCACAAGGAAGATTTGTCAATGACTTAACGATTTGTTTGACTTCTGCTGTTAGAGGATCGAACGCGGATGTAGAAATAATTTATGGATGAGACACCGTGAGTAAAAAGTTGTTCTCCCTCACATTTTTTGAAAAATTGATTTCCTACAAGAGGTGTTGCTATTATTATTATAATTATAATAATAATAGCAATTATTATTAGAATTATTATTGATTATTATTATTATTATTATTTCATGTTTTTGAAATCTCTCAAATCCATTTAATCTACTCTTTAAATATGGAATTTTTTTGCACTTTTTTGAAAAATTACCAGTATATTTGGCTAACTATTTAAGAGAAGACGCTAAATATTTAGAGCAGCAGTTGTGTACAGCAATGTCCCCGAAAATGTCAAAATGAAACGATTATCGTTGAAAATTTAGTGATGGTGCCATTAATTACATGTTTTAAATCTGCAATAAAATACTATTTAATCTAAAAACAGCAACGGTTCCTTCAAAAACACTTTTCTTTTTCTTTGATTTGGAGAAAGAGTAACGTTTTTCCCTTTCGAAACTTACTGAAATTAAATTTAAGTGTAATCCCAAAAACTGTAAATATCGAGTTACGATTTGGCTTAATTCAACTACTGTATTGAAATGTCGAACTTAATATTTTCACGTTTGAACAAAAATGGCAACGGCAATAAAAAGTTGATTTTCAAACTTCAAACGCTCAGAAGTATTTCCACGTTATTTTCTAACATCCCCTTCAGGGCACCTCAGGTACAAATGTTCTAATGAAGGATTTTCCCCAATCTTTCCAATGAAACCAAGATCGAGACGATACGATAATTATTTCGCTACATAGATCCATTTTTGTGTCTAAAATTTAGATTTCGAATAAAAAAAGAACCACATTCATCAATTTTTTTTCTTACCTGGTCTAACAACCTTCCCTGAGCTTACCAGTACCTACTGTAAAAATTAGAACGAAATCGGTCCAGTAGTTTCTGAATTTACCCCGGACACATATTTTGGAGTTTGTTTTATAGGTATAAAGATTATTATTATTATTTTTTAATGATGCTAAATTGTTGTTTCTTTTGAATGTTGTTTTTAGTTTAAAAAATGAATAAATAAATTGGGAAACCCCTCCATTGTTCACTGGGTCACAAAATTTTCCCCAGTGGGTCACTAGGTGACTCTAGGTGGGTCATACCACTGTTGCGGATTACTGGGTTAGGTTATGTTCAGGTCATGCATGCATACGCAAACTCAGAAAAATCCTTATTCTACCTCTATCTTTCAAGATGGTCGCATCGACAAAACCGTTAATAAATTAAAATTCGACAGAATTTACATGTGTATAAAATTAAGTGTAACCATCTTAACATAGAAATTGTTTCAGATTTTCCTCAGAAAATGCTTTCGGACGCATCATTATACAGCAAGCATAGCAGCATGCAAATCCATGATACGGAGGCCTTTATAGATTCCATGATCCCCGTGATGGGCTGGGGCAGGAATGAACAGGAAATAGTCATGGACGTTGGCTGCGGACCGGGCAATTCCATCAACCACTTGTTCCTGCCGAAACTCCCAAAAGCAAACAAAGTGGTGGCGATTGACGTCATTCCAGAAATGATTGAATTTGCAAAGACAAATAATGCTCACCCGAAAATTGAGTATTATGAGGCGAATGTAGAAGACAGGTATGTAGGAATAATTTTTATTTAAAGAAGAGATTCCATTGAGAAGTAAACCACCCTGGAGTAACTTACTGCTTCATACCCTAGCTTTACAGGGACGTAACCAAGGGGTGGGTCCAAGGGGTCCGGATACCCCTTTTCTCAAAAAACTGTCTTTTTTCTCAGTTCATATCACTTTGCAACAATAACACTTTTTCTAAAATATATATATTCCAGAAAAACGTTATTTGACTTTTAAATATTTTTATTAATGGTAGTTTTCCCAGTTTCCGAATCCATTTAGAACACGAGAACCTCCATTGAAGTTGAGTCATTTTGCAGATTTTCTGCATGTATATTGGAAGTAAAGAAGAATGTTGCAGAAAGCTGCAAAATCTCCGAAAATTTCTTGCCAAATTTTGTAAAGGCACTCCATATCCTTTTTCTTGCAAAAATAACGAGCTTTGATCAGAATTATCGTTATATTTTCGGAAAATTTAGATCTACTTCTAGTTAAAAAACATGCTTAGAAAATTTGAAGAGACCCGCAGAAATTCTACAGAATTGCTCAATTGTTGAAACTTCAAAACGAGACGACTCTATGATCGCACCATTTTTTTGCAAAGACATCCCTGTATCAGCATCACTTAAAATTAATTCATTCGTTTTTAAGTTAATTTTCATATTTAGTGTAATTAGCTATTAGTATACTTTTGATTCACAGTTCGTGCAGAATTGGACACCCCCCTTAAAAAATTCTAGCTACTTGTGCCTGACCTTTAGCTTCAATTTTAAAGTTGAACTGTACCATTGCTGCAGTCTCTCATTGGTATGCTATAATACTGCATCGCAGATACCAGTTTGGTTGGCTCTCTCAGCTTCTATGTTTTCTGCCTCCAGCTCGTTTACTACCTATTCTATCAGACTTATGAATTCTAATAAGAACGAAACAGCGGTCTCTGGATGGTATGACCGAGCTGGCGGTGTATTATATGCAGTTCTGCTTTTTGGGCGGTAACCCTAGCAGCATCATCTCATTGGCCGATGATCGGCCATTCATCGAAACCCGATGAAATTCTCATCGGCCGATGAGCCAATATGTCTCATCGGCCGAGCAGAATCCGAGCAGCAAAATCCGATGAGAATACGATGAGATTTGGAGCAATTTACGAGCAGAACAGTCCCGTGCCGAGGAATTTCATCGGGAAACTTGATCGGAAGGATATCGTTTTCCGATGGAATATAGCTCATCTTATTTTCATCGGGAAAGTTGATCGGAAGGATATCGATTTCCGATGAAAAGTAGCTCATCGAAAACCGTGCTCGGATACTGATCGGAACGATGTCATCGTGCGTTATAGGATCAGTTTACGAGGAGTTTGTTGATCGGCCGAGCAAAATCCGATGAGTTGATGCTACTTAGGAAGTTACTGCTTAATACTCCAGTTGTACCGTCAACGTTCGAGTTGAACCGTACCATTGCTACGGTCTCTCGGTAGTCTGCTAATTTTACATGAGCATGAGCTACCAGTTTGCTTGGCTGGCTTAGCTTCTGGAAGATGATATCTGTGTCCAGCAGCTTAGTTACTACCTATTCCAGATGAGTTCTAATATGAACAAAACTGCAGTCTCTGGATGATATGGCCGAGCTGGTGGTGTATTATATGAAGAAATTGTACATCTTTTTGGTTGCAATTTCTCAAAAGTTTCAACTATTATTCGAATTTCACTTGATCTGAGTGCAATACACCGACAGCCCTTTTATACCATCCAGAGACTGCAATTTCGTCGTTGTTGTCGACTCATTAGTGTGGAATAGACAATAACTGTGACTAATGTACTCACTGAACACACATTCTATTTTTAAAGTATGTGTCGAAATATGTCAGGAATACAAGAAATAAGATACCCCGTATTTTTCGATGGTTACATACATCGTGCTGAAAATTGTGCAAGAACTTTAGTGGGCGATTTCAAGTATTTGACTTGGAAAATCTTTTAAAGCAATCCTTAATGTTTTTCCTTTAGATCAACACTTCTTCAATGGGAAAATAGCATCACGAAAATCGTCTCTATATACTGTTTCAACTGGCTGAAAGACCACAAAAAGGCTTTTGAAAATATTTACCACGTTTTGAAACCTGGAGGGGAAGCAGCTTTACTTTTTGTTCTCTCCACACCATTTTGGAACAGCTACAAAGATCACGTTGAAAATCCTAAATGGAACAAATATTTAAAGGTAAGTTCATATTGCCTGAATTGTAGTAAACGAATGTTCTTTCGGAAATTTAAGATTTGATTTGATCATAAATAACTTTGATCACACATACACACACACACACACACATCGACAATAATAATTTGGGCAGAAGCTTTCAATTCTTCTAAAACGATAAGCTTGAAATTTCAAGTGATTCAGAACTCTGTGATTTGCCAAATAAGACAGCTCACATGGACTTAGAGCCCATATTAAAAATCCGTACACCAGATTTCTGACTCTCTGGAAAAGGGAAACTCAACAATTTGCTCTCTTCAAACCGAGATATTAATCGAAAGAATGTTATCTTGATGGGGCAGCAGGGCCGCCGTTTGAGGGGGGATACTGGACCTCTAGTACCGGGGAACGGAGCTTTGGGGGCCCGTAAGGTTATGAACATGTTTTTCCAGTAATAGTATCAATAATTTCATCAAAAAAAGAGCTGTTTTTCAAATAAAAAAAATCTTATTTTCCATTGCTGATTCTCAATATAAAACAATTGCTAGTACAAACACTAATGAATAAAACACGATTGCGCAAAGGAAAATGCACCGCTTTCCAAAATCTACAGAAACTCGTCAAACGTAAAACCAAGTCTAAACTGTCATTGACAAATGTCTCTTGCACTTTAAGAACAAGAATCAAGTAGCCCGGGGACACTTATCTCAGACATGAAAAGTTATCCAACTTTTTCTGTATCCAGATACTGTATTTAAAAATATATTTTTACAAAAACTTCGAATTACAGTTTTTAAATTTACATTAAAATTTAAAAATTCAGTTATAAGCAACTAAACAATGCAATATTACATGTGAATGCGATTTCAAACTATTAATTTTGAAGTTTGTCGAACCAAACGTCAAAAATTGTGTTTTTCTGTTTTCAAACTTGTCGTTTCGTGTAAAAAAAATATTAAAATCATCTGGCGATACAAATAACGTGAAAATAAAATCAGATGCACACTTTCGTAACTAAAAAAAAAAGTTTTTCCGAAAAAAATTATTTTTCTCCATTTTTTTTTTTACAATTGCAAATGTGCTGAAACGACGGCATAAAAATATGCAATTGGAGGGGGGTGCATGGGGGGCCCGGCATTAAAATTGGTACCGGGCCCCATCTCTGGTAGCGGCGGCCCTGTGGGGCAGAAATATTATAAAAGCTTTTCAGCAGTAGCGGATCACCCAATAGGCGCATGAGGCGCGAGCCTGGGGCCTCAGAAAGGCAGGGGACCTCGAAACCGTGGATTGTCACATTCTCAAAAATAAAAATTTTCAATTTGAGGAAAAGCCAATGAAAGTCACGAACTTGAGTGGAAAATGCTCAAAACCCACGGAAATTGACAGTTAGCCAAAGCCAATAGGACTGATTGGTGATTGCTCCCAATAGGGCCTGCATTTAAGCTGAGCCCGACTAACTAATACTGAGGCCTAAAGCCCACAATAATTTGAAGCCCGTCTGAAAATTCAGTGGCAGAATGCAGCGTGACTAGGGGCCCCGTTAAAATACATTTTTGAGGGTCCCCTTTGTCCATCTCTGCACTATGTAAATCATTTATCATGTGCATTTTTGAACCCTCTTAGGGGCCTCTATGGTCATGGAGGCTCTCACAGTTGCAATATGGTAAATCCGTTCCCGGTGAAATGAATAAAGATTTAGTTTTAGTAAATTTAGTAAGTTTAAGGAAGTTTTTTTTTCTTCAATTAATAAATAGTTACTTTTTTGTTATTTTTCTTAAAAATACTCATATTGTTTGTTATAACTTTAATGCTGTGCATAATCCTTTAAAAAATTGAGGCCTCTTAGAAAGATTGGACCCAAGGCTCAGGCCTAGTTGGCAGCGTCACATCTTCAAAACCAAAAATTTTTGGATTTGAGGAGTTGCCATGGAAAGTCATGAGCTTGAGTGGGAAATGATCAAAACCCATGGAAAGTGACAGTTAGATGAGGATTATAGGCTCGGGCTGAAGCCAATAGGACGACTGCTCAAAATAGGGCCCTGCATCCAAGCAGGGCTTGAATTACTAATACTAGGGACCACCTAATTTGGAGACCCCCTAAAGAATCAATGGCAGAATGCGGTGGCTGATTTACAGGTTTGGGGGTCTGTCAAAATGCATTTTTGAAGGCCCCTTTGTACATCTCAGCAATATGTAAATCATTTATCATGTACATTTCTGAATAAATTTCGGGGCTTCTGTGGTCATGGGGCCCTGCGGTTGCAAGAGTCAATAAAAATTCTCGTTCAAGGAAATTTTTTTTTCCAATTAATCTATCGTTATTTTTTTAAATTATTTTACCTTAAAATATACACGTATTGTTCCCATAGCTTTTATGATGTGCTATGCCTTTAAAAAAATTAAGGCTCCTTAGATAGATGGGCCCCCAGGAATAGGTCTGAGCCCCAAATTCAAGAGCGTGGTACTTCAAGAGCGTGAGAGCAGTTTGTTTTTAATGACCGGATTGCTTTGTTGAGGAAGAGTTTTAGAAATGACATATATCACTTGGATCTCTCACGTCTGGAAGAGGAGCTATACAGGGCCTGCGAGCTATATCTGTTCGGCTGGGAGGCAATTGCCTGCAAATCCCCGTGGTGCTTGAAAGGCCATTAAGCATTAAGAGCAGGGGCGCACCCAGGATTTAACTTAAGGGGGGGCTAATTTCTGACATCAAGCACTCCTACCCCTTTTATATCCAGAGGCCATTGGATTAAAATTTAAAAATCGTGGAAATACTAAACTTTAATAGATTACACCCCCCCCCCTTTTTTTTTCTTTTTATTTATTTTTTCCGGAATAATAGTGTAAAGCTTTGCTTTTTTGATTGGAAGCTCTCTTGCTTCTGTTAAATTTTATGTGAATTTTTTACTTATTTATCAAATTGTGTTTATGTAAGAAAATAAATGGTAAATAATGAGGATCTTCCAACCTTAGTGAAGATGAGATGATTAATACGCTCACGAGAATAGCGTTATGATACGAATCAAGACCATTACTATATTATGAACAAAGACATAAAGTGGAATATTTAAACATATACTGATAGGGGGTTCATGGGTTCTCCCCGGAAAAATTTCTGAAAAGTGATTCCAAAAACACAAGTTAGACAACTTTTGGTCGTGTTAGGGAAATTTGAGACTTGCCGGCCCTCATCTAATATTTTTTCAGAATTTGAGGCCATAAAAACGTTATTATTGCAAGCCATTTTTGCAATTGTTTGGGGGTGAGGTTTAGGAATGTTTCTATATTAAGCTTCGAAAAGCGCAGTTTAAGACGACATTGGTTAATCTTAGGAAGAGCACGAGGCAGGGGCTCTCCCATTGTAAATGTTCAAAATTGATGTCCAAAAAACACCATATTAGGCCCTTTTAGAATATGTTAGGAAAAGGAACGGGGGGTTTGGAACTTTTCACTAACGATTTTTTGATGTTGAAATTCCAAAAACGAAATGTATAACTATCTCAGTTAATCTTAGGAAGAATGGGGTTCGACCACTCTCAACCCAAAATTTTTCAAAATTGATGTCTAAACAACGCAATAGCATGTTTGATGATGTTAGAGAAAGGCATAGGGTTCGGTTTTCTCCTCTGAATGTTTTTTGTCGAAATTAAAGATCTCAAAACTCAATTTTAAACGATTTTCGAGATCTTTCCTCGAACATTTTTCGAAATTGAAGTTTTAAAAATGCCATTGTGGACCATCTTTGATGACGTTATGGTAACGGATGGCATGTGGAACTCTCCACAGGATATTTTCCCCGAAACTGAGCTTAGAGAAATGCGGTTCCATTGTTGTCGATGTTAAGTGTTCGGAGGCCTTCCTCAGAAAAGTTTTCAAAATTTGAAGTCTTAAACATATGGTTATAGTCCATTTATCGGTATCCTTAGCGATAGGATTCATGTACTCTGCACCAGCAGTTTTTCGTAATTAAAGTTCCAGAAACGAAATTTAAGACCTTTTATCATTATTAATTAGTGAGAGGAGAGGGGCTTTTTTCTTAATGTTTTGAAATTAAAGTTTTAAAAACAAAACTCTAGGCCATATTCGATAATGGTGCTCGCTTTTCACCTCCGGAAATTTTTAGAAATTTATGTTCCAAAAACTAATTATTAGACGATCTTCAATGAGTACATTCAGACTTTCTCTCGGAATTTTTCAAGACTTGAAGCTCTAAAACTATAATTCCTTTCTAACTTTAACGCCGAAAAAAGTGAGGGATTAGGTTCGGATACCCCCTTCCTCCCATTTTCTTAGCTACTTTTTTTTAATATTTTTTATTCCAAATAAAAATGGAGAAAATAGGAAAATATTTTTCAGTTAACTATTTTGGTTTTCTGTACTGATATTTTTAATTTATTTCCAGTGCCTTCATTGGTTAGAAGTACAGAAGTTTGTGGCTTGAGTGTAAGGTTTTTTTTTTATTAATTTGTTTATTTTGCAAAGATATTCTTCCGTCACTTTTTTCTGTTTTTTTTTTTTCCCCTCTCTCTCTTTTGTACTTCCTTTTATTTTAATACCATTTATATTCTTTATAATCTGTTTTAACTTTTATCTGTTTTCCTGTTTCTCAGAAAATCAGTGACGGGCTAATTATGTCGCAATTGCCCCCTCTCCCCCTCCCCGGCAATAGGGGGCTTTTATGAAATAGATTAAAAAAATGTGCATGAAAAATGTTTTATAGAATTCTGTTTTTGACAGAAAGGAGCTTTAAAAATTTCATTATGACGATCCTTCAAGCCTGTAATTCGCCACCGCAAAACATCATGATTTTCCATGACAAATCCTCGAAATTAAAATTATTTTGGTTTTGATGGTGAGATGCTCTGTGATTTGAAGTTCCATGCTTTGATGAGGCCCCATTCTCGTGCCTCATGCGTCTGTACATGTACAATGAATAATTTAATTGAAAACAATGCCTTGGTTTCTTGGAAATTGTAGATGAGGGGAAGCATGGAGCGGTTTTTTATAAGTGAGAATTTACCCACTTTCCCCTAGACTTTAAGAAAGAAGAGGTATATGTTATACGTGTGCGTATTTGTTATTTCAATTGGATTCAAAGCGTAGTATATATTGAGTTATTAATGACTTGAATCTTTTTTGACACCGTGGAAAATTTTAAAATGTCGTTGATGTTTAAGACCTTCAAGTCCAATTTTTTCATAGGGGGAGCTTAAGCCCCCAAAGCCCCCTCCTGGGTGCGCGCCTGATTAAGAGGCAAAGGTCATAAAACGTCCTTCTTCTGATTCTGATGAGTGGTTGACGGTTGACAAAATTGCTGCGATTCTGGAAGGAGTATTGTAAATAGTCATGGGGGGGGGGGGAGATCCTATGTTAGATAATAGACATTACTGGTAAAAGTTAAGATTAGCTACATTTTATTCTGTTCTCAGTTCTCACATCACAGGGTGGTCCGAACTTTTAAGGGGATGCGTCCGTCGTAGGGTGGCCGCAACTTGCGTTATCTTACGTGGGAATCTCAGGCCCTTTGGGGAATCTTGTAAAACCGTGTGACAATTCACAATTCAAACTTGCGGGTGGTCTCCAGGAATGAAAGATCAGTATTGGATGGCAATTTTTTTCTTTTCTTTTCTTTTCTTTTCCTTTTAGTCATTTTCCAATTGGCGTCAAGAGAGTGTCTTCACACCTTTTGCCTTCAGTTAAATAGCCTTCTTTAATAACGTGTGCATATTTTCGTGATGATTGCAGCTCAGCTACCGACGTGCGTTTTACGTAAAAACTTTAAACGGAAATTAGAATAATAATAATATAAAAATGCCTGAAAGCCATAAAAAATCTGGTACGTTTTGTAGCAAATGAAAAGCGCAAGAAATCAAAGAATGAAAAACGAATGAAGTAAAAAACTTATGTCCATCATGCTGAGAAAACTGGACCTTATGTCTTAGTTGTCGAAAATTGTGGACCTTTGTGTCTGTCGGACCTTATGACCCTTGGATTTTATGTATGTTGGAGCTTCTTAAGTCTGCCGGACCTTCTGTCTATTGGACCTTTTTGAACGTGGATCTTCAGTCCGTGGACCTCGGACTTGGACCTTTGGTTTCGGACGTTTTATTCGAGTAACGTGAAAAACAAAAAAAAGGTTATTAAAAGTTTTTTTTTGTATCACCTACTACTGCTCTATCAAGCTACAAAGGAAACGAGCTACAATCAGAACAGGTGAGAAAAGAAAATAAATAAATGTTTCGCTATATTGTTTTGTAATTTACGAATTATCTTAACGTTATTAATTTCAGTCGCCAGTGGAGATACAAGTTTCTCAAAATTGAAAACAATAAAAAATTATCTCAGTTCTAAAATATAACAGGAAAGACTACGTGTCCTAGCCACTTTGTCTATTGAAAACGACACCTTGTCTAATATCGATACGGGTAATCATTTTGAAAGATTTTGCAGAAATTAAAGCAAGAGGACTGGTTTTATAAGCATATTTTATAAAACTTTTTATTTTACTGTGATGTTAGGTGTTTTAAGAATGATAGTTTACTCTAATTTACTATTTTTATATTATTAGTTTTATAATATACTGCTATTTTGCAATAACTGATTTTAATTTTAAAATTTTTCTAACGATGCAAATAAATATTCCAGTTCATTTGAAAAAAATTACTTTTGTCTTGGTCAATCATGTGTGCTTAGAAAAAAAAAAAAAAAACAGGGGGAGGGTGGCAGGGAGGCGCCAAATAATTCTCTGCTTGTGCGAAATTTTCAGGTCGGGCCGACTCTGCTTAATATTAAATCTAGTTTTAGCTATTTTTCGAAAGAAATATTATGTCCGCACCTTACATTCTTTCAGATTTGATTCCGACTTATTTTGAGAATCTATTTACAGCAAAAATAACTACTTTAATATTTATGTCCAAGATACGTTGTGTGTCACTACTCTTGAGTCTGTGCATATAACTAAAATAATAATATTATTACTACTACTATTATTAATAATAATAATAAGCTCATAAAATTTAATTTATGTAATGAGCATTATTTGAAAAATATTTGCATGTTTAACTTGAAATTTGCTTCATGTATTTTTTGTGGTAAAATCAGAAAATAAATGAGCAAGTTAAGTTATATTTTACGTAAAAATTTTACAGTTTTTTATCTTGAATTTAAGGAAAATTAATATGCATTTAGCGTTAAAACATTTTCGATTTTGAAAAAAAAATGATATATTCATTCCTTACATTATTTTTGCATGTTACTAGGCCTGTTGCTAGGCCTGGGTGCTCAGTTCTAAAAGTAAAGTAAAAATCTTTACTTGATTTTTTTTTTTTTTTTTTGAGATTATTAATTGTTTTTAAATTTTATTTATTATATAAAAAGGAATTTTAATTTTATTTCACTTAATTGTGTAAATTAATGAAACTTAAAAAGTGGGGCAAAGATCTTGTGCAGTAATTTTAATATTTCTTTTTCGTGCTTTCTTCATGGGTCATTCCATTTTAAATCAACAAATTTTCAAAAAAGTTGTTGCATCACCATTTTTGATTTTGATGAAAATTTGCATGTGTATTCCTTTTACTTCCCAGAGCTCAAAATAGTGTTCATTTTATTTTTAAAAAATTTACCCTTTGATATATAGGCCCTTTTTGTTGTTGGCAACAGCGAAAATCGGGCGTTTTGATGCTTTGTCTTATGAACTATAACTTTTTTTCTATCAAAGATTTTGAGCTCAACTATAGCTCATTGGAAAGCTAAGAAAAAGATCTTTTTATATATGCTATCAATAAATTTCAGATTTAAAAAAAATACTTATTTTTTCACGGTCAAAGTTCACGACGAAAATGATATTTTTTACAACTTTCGAACATTAAAAAACCCATGAAGGGTTCAAAGTAACAAGCCGATTTTTTCATCATATATTCATAGTCATGGCTACTTACTGTATAAAAAAAATTGGCTTGTTATTCCATCCCCTTTATGAGATATGCCCCCCCAAAGTTGTAAATTTTTTAAAAAATCCAATTTTCAACGCTAAAAAAATGCATGTGGGGGGCATGATAAAAATTTTTTCATTTGTGGTATTTTAAGTACTTTTTACCAGCTTTCTAATAAAACAAAAATTGAGTTGTTATTCAAAGGCGTTTGGCAGATATAAGGGACTGAACTTTCAAAAAATTGCACAAAAACAACACGATTATTTTCATTTTTTTAAATCTTTTTTTTAATTTAAATGTAATTATATACCTTATTCTTTGCCTTAAATGCTAAAAGGCTAAGAAGACCCATGAAGAAACATATTTAAAGTTTAATAAGATAATTTAATATTTTTAACACCTGGGAATATAGAATACCACTAAACTTGTCTGATTTTTAAACATCTGATTGCTACCTACAACAGGACTGAGCATTTCTCAACTTGTCCAGGTTTGTTCATACCATGTGGTCATCCTTGTTCTGACTTGCTCTCACATGTGTATCTTAGTTGTCTTTCAAATTCTGAAAGAAGTAGGTTGTTGAGCTAGTGTTTCTGCTGTAAAATCTTGTGAAGCTGATGTGATTTCTTTTCATTTCAAGTTCATTCATATTCACAGAATGTTTTGTTAAAGGTAAAAGAAGAAATTCTTTAGAATCCTTAAATATAAATTTAAATTTGTCTTTCTGCATGTAAACTGTGAATAAGTTATGGATAACCCTAAATGCTCCATAGGAGTTTTTGAGAATGATGATTGTAATATTTTAAGTTACAGTAGGCAGTCTACTGTAAATAGTATTTCTGAGTACAGTGATGATGATAAAACTTTACTGCACCTGAGTACTGGGTGTAAAACTATTGAAACTGTTTGTACCTACCATGCAAAAAAATTTCTTGCCAAGTTTTGCCACCTTTATGGAATTTCTTGCTGGTAGGTACAAAGAGTTTCAATAGTTTTACACCTAGTTCTCAGGTGCAGTAAAGTTTTATCATCATCACTGTACTCAGAAATACTATTTACAGTAGACTGCCTACTGTAACTTAAAATATTACAATCATCATTCTCAAAAACTCCTATGGAGCATTTAGGGTTATCCATAACTTATTCACAGTTTACATGCAGAAAGACAAATTTAAATTTATATTTAAGGATTCTAAAGAACTTCTTCTTTTACCTTTAACAAAACATTCTGTGAATATGAATGAACTTGAAATGAAAAGAAATCACATCAACTTCACAAGATTTTACAGCAGAAACACTAGCTCAACAACCTACTTCTTTCAGAATTTGAAAGACAACTAAGATACACATGTGAGAGCAAGTCAGAACAAGGATGACCACATGGTATGAACAAACCTGGACAAGTTGAGAAATGCTCAGTCCTGTTGTAGGTAGCAATCAGATGTTTAAAAATCAGACAAGTTTAGTGGTATTCTATATTCCCAGGTGTTAAAAATATTAAATTATCTTATTAAACTTTAAATATGTTTCTTCATGGGTCTTCTTAGCCTTTTAGCATTTAAGGCAAAGAATAAGGTATATAATTACATTTAAATTAAAAAAAAGATTTAAAAATATGAAAATAATCGTGTTGTTTTTGTGCAATTTTTTGAAAGTTCAGTCCCTTATATCTGCCAAACGCCTTTGAATAACAACTCAATTTTTGTTTTATTAGAAAGCTGGTAAAAAGTACTTAAAATACCACAAATGAAAAAAATTTTATCATGCCCCCCACATGCATTTTTTTAGCGTTGAAAATTGGATTTTTTAAAAAATTTACAACTTTGGGGGGGCATATCTCATAAAGGGGATGGAATAACAAGCCAATTTTTTTTATACAGTAAGTAGCCATGACTATGAATATATGATGAAAAAATCGGCTTGTTACTTTGAACCCTTCATGGGTTTTTTAATGTTCGAAAGTTGTAAAAAATGTCATTTTCGTCGTGAACTTTGACCGTGAAAAAATAAGTATTTTTTTTAAATCTGAAATTTATTGATAGCATATATAAAAAGATCTTTTTCTTAGCTTTCCAATGAGCTATAGTTGAGCTCAAAATCTTTGATAGAAAAAAAGTTATAGTTCATAAGACAAAGCATCAAAACGCCCGATTTTCGCTGTTGCCAACAACAAAAAGGGCCTATATATCAAAGGGTAAATTTTTTAAAAATAAAATGAACACTATTTTGAGCTCTGGGAAGTAATAGAAATACACATGCAAATTTTCATCAAAATCAAAAATGGTGATGCGCACCCCATTTGTTGATTTAAAATGGAATGACCCTCATGTGATTTTTTTTTTCAAAAAATATAAAATGTTTTAGATGATAATTTTTGCACACGAACAATTTTAAAAATAAGAATACAAAAAGAGAGTACCTATTTATAATCTATTTTTTGCGATTGCGAACCTATTTATAATCTATTTTTTGGTAAAAAAGAAAAAGGGAAAAAAAACGAGACTATAACATACTACAAATTAAACTACTAAAAATAATGTAAGCACAGTAAACTTGAAGTAAAGAAATTTCTAGTAAAACATTGTTTATTAATGGCGCTTTTTTTATGTTTTGATATTTATCTGTGCACATAATTTGTCTTAAAAGTTGTCAGTGCTAATATCTAGAGGGGGCGGGGGGGGGGTCAAGTCTCATCTCCCTCCGGCCTTATTGGCGCCCCATGGCCTGTATAAATTGTAAATGGGGTTTAGAATGTCTCTACTCTATACCTGGACAGAATGATGCAACAGCGTAAGATAAAACATTTAGGATAGAAATTTGTCCTGACATATTGATTTTTTATGTATGCTACAGTTCTTGACAATACTATGCTTCCTAGAGCACACATCTAGTGGAGAAAGTTCAGGGTTGCTATTTGACAGTGGCGTAGAGAAGAGGAATAGAGGATCATAACTGCCTCCCCATGAACATAACCACATACAGAACGAGAGCTAAGATTTTTTTCAAGGCATAAAAATGCTCCTTCCCTTTCTGATTCTATAGAGAAATTTATTTTAAATTAGTGAAATTTATGAAAAAAGGAAAAACTGTTATAATGATAATGATAAAAAAAAAAAAAAATCTGAGGAGGAAATGTAATATGGTAGGGAAAGAAGGGATCTTTATTATTTCGAATTTTAGCATTTAGAATGCCTGGCATTTGGAATGTTTGCCAACAAAATATTAAAATGCAATGTTCTTGACATTATTATTGCTGTTTCTTTGTTCATTTTTTTGATGTTAAATTTTTATTTAAAATACAAAACGTGAAATCACGCTTGTGTAAATTTTTCAGGCGTAGCTTCGATCTCCAATGTTTAATATACGCTTGAAGACAACAAATATACAAACAGAGTTGAAACATATCCCTGTTTACATGAGCACAAGAGCACCAAAATAGAAGGTTACGAAAGGTCATTGCGACTTCCCAAAAAAAATTCCTTATTTGTCAAATTTTGTCTGACGAATCAACAAATTTGAAGACATATCTGCAATGTTGAAAATTTTAAATTCCCAATTTTTACATTTCACTTTTCATTCGTTCTACGTATGTTTGTATACTCCCCCCCCCACCCCATTTAAGTTCGGGGTGCCCCCGAATACACAGTATGTAATGATATTTGCATGATATTTTACATCTTGTACGGAGTTATCAAATTACGATCACATGTTCACTTGCATAATGATGTATGAATAGTAGTATTTAAGGCTTAGGAGTTAGCATGGTCCTATGGCACTCCCCTTGCATCAAGGCCGTATCCAGAAAAAAATTTCGGGAGGGGTCCAGTTTCGCACATTGCCCAAAAGAACATACATTTTTGCGTGTGTTATGAGTCTAATTTCTAGCTGACCCCCCCCCCCCCACGATGTTTGATGTGTGTGTGTGTGTGTGTTTTTTTCTCATTTCTTTATTCTTATTATTTTCTAGAACTGACCTTTATTAGGGGTAGGGGTGAGAGATATGCAATGAGAATTCTTTTAAGTGGGGTAGAATATCCATAAATTTTAGGGGATCCGAGGGTTTCTCCCCCGGGTAAATTTTTGAAAAAAAGTTATAAAATTCTGCACTTTGAAGCCTTATATGAGGCAAATTGGGACTGCAAAAACATGTTGGAAAAGTAGGCAAACAACAATCTCACAAATTTTCTGCATTCTTTTACAAATTAAAATTAATCAAAGCATAAAAAAATATTTAGTTTAACTAACGATTAACATTAAGCGACAGAGAGGAAGGACAAGGGAGGAGAAAAGATTAACACATTATCACTTGCTTACATCGGTTTTCACTATAATTACATAGTAGTTTTTGATCAGTTCCCCAACTCACCAACAGACACAGCACTTAGTAACATAAAATAACCAATAGTATAAAGCACATAAAATTCTTTAAAAGAAATAGTGTAGAGATTTAAAAAATAATTAACGACAGAGTAACATTCTGGCCATTTAGTAAATTCATAGTTTAATTATTTGATAAGAAATAGGATTGAAGTACTTTTAAAGGAGTTTCAAAAATGTATTTAATGATTTTCAAAGACTCTAGAACAGTTAATATTCTTTAAAGCATTTCATTTGCACTTTCCAGTCTCTGATGTTTTAATAGTTAATTGGATAGTCTTACGAAATTGTTAAAACTTTGAAAGACACATTTTTTTAAAGATTAAAAATAGATATTAAAAAATACTTATAACGACAATTTCTTTTTCAATCACTAGTACTTCAGAAAACGAAAAAGAATGCAGGTAGGGTAATATATTTCTCGTGCTTAATATATTAATAAAGGAATCAATTACAAAGTTACTTCTAAAATACTGAATTAGGTATTTATAATGAATAGTCAGAAATGAAACATGTGAGTCACAAAAAAATATTTTTGAAAATATGCTACAAAAAATGCTGGAATATGATTTTTGTATTACGCAGAATGTTTTTTTAATCACGGAGCTGAGTTTCGCGCAACTTGATACCCCCCCCCCCCCCATTTGTGTTAGAAACCTTAAATTCAAGGTTCACAGCTACATTTATAACACAGTTTTCAAGGTTTTTAAGCATTTGTAAATGGAAATTTTTTTAAAGTAACTTTTGTCTAAGATTGGTGAGCGTCCAACAAAGCAAAGGATCTGTGAACGTATCCGTTTTTGTGTGGTCTTGTTGATTGAAGACACGTTTAGCTATTAAAATCCCTCGAGGGTTACAAATGCTTATAAATGGGGACCAACGAAGTACCCTCTTATTTGAATCAGGGCGGCGAGAAGCAATCTCAGCCTAGTCGGAAACTAGGGGCCCGGCGATTAGGGGGTAAAAATCTGAGTGGTGTAAGTTTTGTAAGTTTTATGGGGCAGGGGGCGGCGCCGATCAAACTGACAAGTAGCTTGCCTTGAGCCTGAATTGATTTGGGAAAGAGAGCTGGAAGTGCTAATGAGAGTCTTGTTTTCAAGTATGTTTTGCAACTAATGAGAATTTGAATTGTCATTTTTTTTGTACTTCTTCAAATTTTCACTCGTTTAATAGTTAAAAGGAAAAAAAACTTTTTTTTCTGCCATTTAAAATTTAAAAAAAAAGAAAGCTTTCTTTTTAGAAAGCTCTGTTTTACATTATAAAACATTTTAGGTTTCGGGGGGAGGGGGGGCTCGCTCCCCCCCCCCCCCCCTCTGGATACGGCCTTGCCTTGCATTCGCCTCTGCCACGCCCCACACGCCTCCCCACGCACGCAATGAGAATCTTATAATGAAACAAATATATGTTATTCTGGCAAATGAAATAAATTTTCAAATACATTATCCAAAAAGTTCTTGAAGTTGATACCAGTTTTCATATGCCGTCATAGTAACATATTTTTCCTTTATGCTAGGGTGTTGAGCAACATATCCCCGAGTCACATTTCAACAAATATGATGCTTCACATTACAAGAAACTGCTCGAAAACATAGGATTCATCGTAAAAGTTTGCGAAGACGAAAAGAGAATCTATGCTTATCCAACGGAAGAGGATTGCAAAGGTACGTAAAACATATGCAACATGTATCAAAGTGTTAAGGCTAAAGCTATACCTTATGTTTCAAATCAACGAAACTAATTTGCAGCTATTTGCTGACTCCTTTGATGACAGCATGGGGCTGTAGCAAACATGTCCATTGGCTATTAGCGGAGGAGGGGCTTAGCTTACACATTATTTTGACTAACTTTTTCTATTTACAGCATTAATCCGTTTTTTCTCTACAGAGAGGTCGCCCAAGAATTCGAAACAGATCAATATCTGCACTCAAAAAGACCTAGTGTACGTTTATGCCGTAGTGAATAAAATGCAGTAGTGAATTCATGAAGTAGTGTATTTATGCAGTAGTATATGTGTGCATTATTGAAAATATGTCTAATCCATTCCTTAGGGTTCCAAGGCGCATCACCGAGGTGAGGTGAGAAGTACCCCAACTCACGATGCGCAAGGTTCACACATTAAGGGGTAAACTCCCAACCGAAAGGTTGGGGACCTTCCCCGACGCAATAAGCACCATCACGTCCGTAGTACTAACGTCTACCGGCCTCTCGCGCCCCGTCATGGGGGGGGGGGGGGGGGGACCCGCTCCGCGGACCCCCGGATGATGGAAAGGCTCTACGCTAAGAGGTGGGGCGTGGAGGAGAAAAGATAAATGATAGTATCACGAAATTAAATAATGAAAATATCATTGAACTATCTGGAAAGATATAAGCTAATATACAGGGTGAGCACAAATGGTGGAGCCGATATTAAAAATTATATTTTCGTACCTATTGCGCATGTCAAAATAAATAATTCGTGAATATAAACAGAAACGTACCCAATCTTTTTTTTAGCCCATCACAAATGACTTTTTTAATTTTGTCTGTCTTATTGTTTACCTATACGCATATATCACTCATAACTCAATGAGTATAATTCACGCACCTCCCCTTCCAACAATTACATGAAAAACATTCAGATTGGCCACAAATTTAGAATAATTTCCTTTTAATGAAATCATTAACAATTTGTAAGTAAATTTTGAATAAAAAACGTATATTTTCACTTCCTGTGCCTAAACTTAATTATTTGCTAGTAATTTATGTAAAGACTCTTTTTCCATGTTTTTTTTTTTTTTCTTTTTTTTCTTTTCTTTCTTTTTTTTTTTTTTTTAACAGCTGCTGCAATATCAAGATGCGCTCTAACACAGCATATTCCAGAATCAATGAGAGATGAATTCAAGGAAGAGGCGTTTCAAGGATTTTTGAAGTACAGCGGCCGAAACAGAGAAGGGAAGCCGGTGCTGCACTACACTACTCTGACTCTTCTGATTGAAAAACCCGAAGTAAAGGAGTCTTCGTTCTGAAGTCGAGTATCTTCCAGTGCTCGATAAATTCCTGTTACAAATGAGTGACTTCAATAATTTTAAGCATTCGAGTGGCAAAACTCGATGCTTTCTTGTGACACCCAATAGCAAGCTTCGTATTCTGTATTGTATTTTGCAATAAATTATTTTCTAAGTTTTTCCACAATTCTGAGCTTTATGAGTATTTTAATGTCCTAATTGTTTCACAACGCTTTAACAACAACTATACCCTTTATAACGAGAGTAAAATAAATTCCCCCTCTCCGCACTTTCCCCCTGCCGGTTGTCATAGTTAATGTGCTATGGACTTTTCCCCCACTTAGCTTTTGCAACATTGATTAAATGCAAACAGTTAAAATTGCTTTGTGAGTAAACTATTATTTTGTTGAAAAATCAACGTTCATAAAGCACAACTTTTCCTTAAAAATTCTTGCTTTGTTTATGTATGACTAGATGTGTTAGAAAACGTTGAGAAATTACTGAGGCATGAGGATATAAATAAAAGCGTAAGCATAACTCGATAAACATAAACTAAATGAAATGCCCCAACCAAGGAGGTTAAAGGGGAGGAGCTAAATCTCTGCTATCTAAAAGTGGCAACGAATTCTCACACGCCGCCAGAGGACGCTAGCTGAAACGCTCCCTACTTCCTACGGGATTCAATGTAAATGATACTGAATCTGTCCTCTCTTTAAATGCTGCTATGGGAAAGAAAAAAATTTTTTTTCAACTGGATTTTGATGTAAATCTTCGACTGACATTATGAATTAAGTATGATTTTCATCCCACGAAAATAGGAGCCGTATTTTTTGAGAAATAGGTTTAATCGAATGCACTTACCAACTTGTCAAATCTGACAGAATCTGTCATTTTTTAAAGACTGCTGTTGGCAAGAGTTTTTTTTAAAGCTAATTAATTAATTAATTCATTTATTTAAATTATTGATTAATTTATTTTTTAATCAGAATTATGGGCTGATTTATTATGAATAAAAATTATTCATTAATTAATATTTTTAATCCACATTAGTTCTTTTATTTCTTTATTATTTTATTTATTTATTTATTTATTTTGTGTGCGTGTGAGTGTGCTTGGAATGTCTGGAAAAGAAAAAAAGCGATTCTGTTCTACGTATAATTAGTATTTTTAGAAAAATAATAATAAATAAAAAAAATAATATTTACAATTTAAAAAAATAAACAAATATTTAAAAAAAATAATAATATTTTAAAAAATAAATAAAATAAAAAAGAGGGGTAAAAAAAAAATAAAAAGCACAAGAGGGTTGGGAAACATTTCGGGGAGGGGGGATTTGCGCCATTGAGATTGGGGGGATGGGCACCCCTGTCTCTAAGGCAGGGATTCAAGTGAAGCAGCACTGCGATCGCTTCGAATTGCAATCGCTACTGGAAGTGAATTACATTATCATCAACTTAACTTGGCATGACGTCACTACGGGTGGAGCCAATAAGAGCTCACAAGCACTCAGCGATCTCCTCTTATTTGCCAAGTAGGCTGTGACGTTTTATCTAGCTCGTTTTTCATAGGCAAACGTCACGCTGACGCCACGATGTTTTTATCAAGAAACGTTCTAATGTAATTCATTTCCAGTAGCGATTGTAATTTGCGGTGGATTTTTCCTCTCTGTCCTTGCTTCAAATTTTTTTATCATTTTTTTTCATTTAAGATCTGAAATTGACATTATGAACTAAATGTGTTTATTCTCACGGAAGTGAGTGCCGTATTTTTTAAGTGATTTTTTAAATGGCGATAGTCGTAAAAGCTTAAATTATGATACAAAATATAGTTGACGCTCGTTATAGTGACCACTCGTTATAAAGACTGTCCCAATATTACGACCGGTGGGAACCCCCCCCCCCCTTACTTTATCCCAATATACTCTATGTTCTACCTCTTATAGCGACGACTCGTTATAAAGATCTTTTTTGTGGGACGGAGATGGTCGTTATATCGAGCGTCAACTGTAGTATAAATTTCGTCATTTCTATTTTACATGCAGTTTTTCTTATAAATGGCAGTGACCAGGACCGTAACTAAATCAAAAAAGTCAGGGAGTGTAAAAAATCGGCTGCCCCTAAAGTAGTTCAAACGTATTTTAGGCAGGGATTCAAGTGAAACAGCACTGCGATCGCTTCGAATTGCAATCGCCACTGGAAGTGAATTACATTATCATCAACTTAACTTGGCATGACGTCACTACGGGTGGAGCCAATAAGAGCTCACAAGCACTCAGCGGTCTCCTCTTATTCGCCAAGTAGGCTGTGACGTTTTAACTAGCTCGTTTTTCATAGGCAAACGTCACGCTGACGTCACGATGTTTTTATCAAGAAACGTTCTAATGTAATTCATTTCCAGTCGCGATTGTAATTTGCGATTGCCTGTTTCACTTGAATCCCTGCCTTAGTCATGATAAAATGATAACTTTCAGTGGCGTAGCACAGAATTTTTTAAATAAGAAATAATAGTTATAATTTAAAAATAAAAGAAAATAATAGGTTAAAAAAAAGAAAATAATATATTAAAAAAAAAAAGAAAATAATATGTTTAAAAAATAATATTAAAATTAAAAAAAAATTAATAATATATAACAAATAATTATATACGTTGAAATAATAATAATAATAAACACACCATTTGGCTCACAGACCATAGGTTAGGCACAAATGGCTTAAAACTTATTCGGTTTGAGCAAAAGAGAAGAAAAAAATTCGAAAATTAAGCCAATTAATATATTTTTAATTGCAAAAATGATATAAATATAAAATTTCCTATTATTAGGTAAAAACTAAGAAAAATAATAATAATGAACTACTTTAGGGCAGCCGATTTTTTACACTCCCTGACTTTTGTGATTTAGTGACGGTCCTGGTCACTGCCATTTATAAGAAAAACTACATGTAAAATAGAAATGACGAAATTTATACTACAGTCGACGCTCGATATAACGACCATCTCCGTCCCACAAAAAGATCTTTATAACGAGTCGTCGCTATAAGAGGTAGAACATAGAGTATATTGGGATAAAGTTGGGGGGGGGGGGGGCTTCCCACCGGTCGTAATATTGGGAGCCTTTATAACGAGTGGTCACTATAACGAGCGTCAAATATATTTTGTATCATAATTTAAGCTTTTACGACTATCTCTACTTAAAAAATCACTTAAAAAATACGGCACTCACTTCCGTGGGAATAAACACATTTAATTCATAATGTCAATTTCAGATCTTAAATGAAAAAAAACATGATAAAAAAATTTGAAGCAAGGACACAGAGGAAAAATTCAGAGACAAAAATTTCTGGAAAGAATTTTTAAGTCTTAAAATATGATTTTTGTGTATTTTAAACGGGGTTAGAGACAGGGGTGCCTATCTCCCCCAAGCTCAATGGCGCAAATCCCCCCCTCCCCAAAATGTTTCCCAACCCTCTTGTGCTTTTTATTTTTTTACCCCTCTTTTTTATTTTATTTATTTTTTAAAATATTATTTATTTTTTTTTAAATATTTGTTTATTTTTTTAAATTGTAAATATTATTTTTTTATTTATTATTATTTTTCTAAAAATACTAATTATACGTAGAACCGAATCGCTTTTTTTCTTTTCCAGACATTCCAAGCACACTCACACGCACACAAAATAAATAAATAAATAAATAAAATAATAAAGAAATAAAAGAACTAATGTGGATAAAAAATATTAATTAATGAATAATTTTTATTCAAAACAAATCAGCCCATCATTTTAATTAAAAATAAATTAATCAATAATTTAAATAAATAAATAAATTAATTAATTAGCTTTAAAAATCCCCCCCAAAAATTTTTATGGCGCAACATGCGCCATAATCCCCCCCCTGTGGGCACCCCTGGTTAGAGATACATTATATTAGTCTAGGTTTAAGCAAAAAAGATAAAAAAAATTCGAAAATTAAGCCAATGAATATATTTTTAATTGTAAAAATTATGTAAATATAAAATTTCCTATTATTAGGTAAAACGAAGAAAAATAATAATAATGAATAAATAAATTTTTCAATTACTGATTACAAATGGTAATTAAATAAAAATATGAACATGTAAAAAAGAAGATAATATGAAAATATAGTCTATAATAATTATTTTGTCTACTAAATATTTTTAATTAATAAAAAAAATTAAGTACCGACATAATTAATTTTTTGCCACATGCATAATTTATCACAATTTAGAGAGCTTCAAAGTCATATTTAGTTCATAATGTCAATCGAAGATTTACACCAAAATCCAGTTGAAAAAAAAAAAAACTCTTGCCAACAGCAGTCTTTAAAAAATGACAGATTCTGTCAGATTTGACAAGTTGGTAAGTGCATTCGATTAAACCTATTTCTCAAAAAATACGTCTCCTATTTTCGTGGGATGAAAATCATACTTAATTCATAATGTCAGTCGAAGATTTACATCAAAATCCAGTTGAAAAAAAATTTTTTTCTTTCCCATAGCAGCATTTAAAGAGAGGACAGATTCAGTATCATTTACATTGAATCCCGTAGGAAGTAGGGAGCGTTTCAGCTAGCGTCCTCTGGCGGGCGTGTGAGAATTCGTTGCCACTTTCAAACTAGCGCATCCGTAGAACATTTCTCTCCTTCTTTCTACTCCGTGGCCCCAACTGCAATGCATAAAAAAAGAGCGGAGCTGTTTTCTTCCATACGGTTTCCACGGAGATGGAGCAAAATTTCTAAACTTGATTCGCCTATTTTAAAGTAACCGAGTATAATCAACGCCTCCTAAATACTAAATGCCTGCAACTTTCTGGTTTTTAGCACAGAGCAAAATTTCGTCCTTGGTTCACGATACACTGCCATCTACCGGAGTTCTTCGAGAAAGAGAAATTATCGATTGGTTCATTTCTAAATTTAAATTTAAAAATCAACCAATCAAAAAATTTCATTCGAATATTGTTTGGATCCATCACCAATAGCTGCAAAATGCCCTTGGTTCACAAAGCACTGCCATCTACTGGAGTTCTTTGAGAAATTAACAATTGGTTCATTTCTGAATTTAAATTTAAAAATTGACCAATCAAAAAATAACAACGGCATTCTCGGATTGCAGCAAGGTGGCGCTTAAAATGGAACCAACGATGACCGTAGCAAAACAAATGTGCTAGGCATTTAGTATTTAGGAGGCGTTGCTATAGTTCACAACTAATACCAGCTTTTGTGCATGCCATTTAAAACCGTTTTTGTGTGGTTTGAAAACAGCTATGATCAATCCTCAATCCTACCCAATGAAAAGACAGAGTAAATGAGAGGTCACACCTCAGGGACTTCCCAGGAGCGCACACATTGCCGTCCTTATTTAATTCAATGTGGTATGTGGTAGAACCTGGGAGCTGAAGGTGACTCAGTTATTCATTTTTGTAAGCCTCTTACAGAAAAAAAAATTTCAGTTTCAAATTTGGAAAAAATAATTTAAACTTTTACACTTTACGTTTTTAAGTAAGATTACTTAAGTCTATAACGTTTAAGGCTCAGCAGTCCACAGAACCTTAAAATCTTCACTTCACTTTTAGCTGTAATCTGGAAAGCAGTTACTAACCATAAGTTCTATATTCAGAGCTATAGAGTTGGAGGGAAGGATGAACGCAAAGGTGCACTTTTCTTTGGAATATTTAGTATATTACTTGTAAAGATAATACAAATTTACAGATCAATAACTAACTGCACAAAAAAGCTGTGGTGAAAACAAAATTTTGCTTGAAGACAAAGAACAAAATTGTACCCCAAAGCCAAACTAACGTGAGTCACTATCATTCAGGAAAGAGCAAAAACGTTTGTCTGATGCATACAAATTATTGAACTCGTGCTCTTTTAACACTGCTAAACAATTGACAAGGAATTTATTTTCTAGAGTTTACACGTTCTCATGGGGCTCTCAATGCGGGATAAGATTCGACTTAAAAAATCCAGTAAAATAACCTGAAAATCGCCATTTTTGGACTTATACGCTGGCTCTGCGGTATACGTATGCAGAATGTTAATTTCAACTAACATGACTTCACAGTACAGAAATAGACTGTATTTTCTTAACCTGAGTTATCATGAATCATATTTCGGGATTAAAGCAGAATGGCATTTTTTTTGCCACATCACATGCAAGGTCTGATTTGCAAGTCTCCATGCCCAGGGCACTTTCAAAATTTCCTGCCCCTTTGAATGATTTCTACTTTATAGAGCGGTGGTGATTCAACCACGGTGTTCATTCCCCCCCCCCCCCCCATAAACTTCATAAATGCATATTTAATTTCCATTAAGAAAATAAATATATGAAGGCGTAAATGAATTACGAAAACAGTGGGACAATATTCAAAAATAGAATTTTTCCTGCCCAGGACACGGGCCCTGGTTGCCAGTGCAATAAATAGGCACCACATGGCAAAAGTGTCAGGCGTGGGTAGAACTGCTAAAAGACTTGCAGCTAGAGCCAGTCTGCAAATGATTTATGACAATCAAATCATGACACCAAGACAGTTGTTTGATCGGGCAAATGAGAGTATCAAATCAATTCATTTTCAATATTGCACAACTGAACATTATAAAACAGAAAGAACAAGTTCTGAAATCTAGAAAGTGATGGCAAGAAAAAAAAAAAAATACCAGGCACTCAGAATCTTCATTGTTTTATGGAATTGAATAGGAATCAGATGCAAGTGAAAGCATATTCATTTTCCAACACTATAAAAGAATCGAACGTACTACAGCTGTCAAGGGCGATCTTGACTGCACAGAAAGAGTTGGATTCTTGACCTGCAAGTATGGAGATTCGAGGCTAGGGTGTGCCTCAGACACAGATGAAGAAAATCAAAATGTGAAAATGCTATTGCATCCTCATGAACTCTCAAATTCTTTTTACTATCCTGACTTTGAAAATGTTTTCAATGTACCTATAAGTGCTATTATTTCGAATTTTCGAAAGTAAACCTTAGGAGAAACGCAACAGGAATGATTTATAGCCTCTCAAAACAAGAAATGGAATATGCCAATCGTCACTTGTAATATAACATTTCACAGTTGGCAATATTTCTGTATTATGTATCTTAATCTTTAGGGGCCATAGGCATTGCAATAGTGGCAAGAGTGTAAAAAGTCTATTTCATAGATCCCATATTGCTGACAAATTCTGAAATTTTTACCACATATACTACATTAGAAAGTAACGTATATATATTTTCAGATTTTTGAAAAATATACTTTTTGAAATATTCAAAGTCAAATAATGCTTTCGGTGACCTTGAAATATTACCATCACAAAACCTTGTTAAGTTACATATCATATGAAAGCTTTAAAGAACTTTAAAATTTTACAAAAGACTTTAGCTGCAATAGAAGCTGAGAAAATCGAGTCTTTGTATGTTACAAAAATTTCACTTTTTGCCATTTTTCAAGTTTTATTAAGAGGTCACATGCAAAAAAACTAACAGCTGAAAAAATGAAAAAAAAAAAAAAAAAATTGTATAATTTTATAGATGTATCAATCCTATAATTTTTATGAAATTGGTGATAGTCAAGTTATGAAGCTTGTTGATTTCACATGGAATAACCCGATTGTGGCTTAAAAAAATAACTACTGGTTGAAAATTTTTCAAACCGGTCTATATAAACCTTCCCGGTATTAATAAGAACAAACTGAAATTTAAGCCAAATCTGTCGGGTAGTTTCTGAGATCTTAGGGAACATACGCACATTACCTTACATATTTATCAACATCCATTTATATATATATATAGAGAGAGATAGATTATATTGTATTTTATTATCATAACATTCTTCTACTATGTAAAGCTGCAATGCAAGATGCATTTTTCGTCGTTGAAATTTTCGAGCAACCTTTTTTTCAGTTGCAAAGGGAAAGATAGTAAAAGCATACACCGCGAATTCGTTATTTTAAATTATTAGTAAAGCAATTATACAAGTTTATTTTCACAGTAGAAGAAGTTGCAGAACACTTTTGAAAGACTACCTTCTCATTTCCGACATTAACGTTCCCCAAAAAGATCCAAAACAAGAGCAGAGAATGGTTACAGATCTCACAGACCTTGGTTCCAGAACGAACGGTTATTAGTAGGGAAGATTATTTCTCCACCGCTGTCTCTCTCTTTTTGTTTTTTAAAGACTATTACTGTGTATCTGCAACTGTCACTGTAAAACTTTTTGTTTGTTTGTTTGTTTGGTTCTGCGACTCATGAACTGCGGCATGGTAAGAAAATGAATAATTTAAAGAAATTACTCGAATCTAATAAACTCTGTCAGCTTGCTTCTCATTTCGGAAGCAGAAGTCTCTCTGTTAAGTTATCAACCCAGCACAAAGCATGCCTAAATTTATTTGTTCCATCGCATTTTTATCTGAAAAATGTCAGAACGATACACCACAGTTTTTATTGTTTACAAACACCTACCAGTGTTGAAGTTGAAAAAGAATCCAGTAGAAATGTTGGATCGCAGCAGCATGATGATCTGGAATCTAAAACTATTAAATATTCAGAACTAGCTACTGATGGTGAAAAAAGGAAGAAAATTCATATGATTCTAATGGAGCACGAAGTAGCGAAATTAGAAGGCAAGAAAGTTCCCTCGAAAATATCAGTCGAGGATATGAGTGAACTATTGAGCATGTATTCTTTTTCTTCCAGAGTTAAATACATGGGTTTCTTGTTTGAAAAAGAAATTAGGAGAGCTGCGGATAAGCGAAAAAAAGAAGTCAGAAAGAAAGAGAGAGAAGCATGGTTAGTTGAAAAAGAAAATTTGAAACCAGCTGAACACATTCAATATGGCATTGGTCATAATACAATGGTCATCAGGGTAAGAAAGAAGAGTGTTTTTCGGTACCAGAATCAAAGACTTGCTAATTCTGTATTGTTTGGTCAGAAAATGATCATTGATATGGATTACGATTGTTACATGCGCAAGCAAGACTGTCATAATTGTGGAGAACAACTGTTGGAATTGTATGGTTCAAATAGAAAAAATAGATATCCTTTTGATTTAATGTTTTGCAATGTTGATCTAAGAAGCTCAACAATGGCAGCATTCAGCAGATACATGCCTAATGTATACTCTCCTGATAATTTTATTACTCTTACGGACATGAGTTACCTTGATATTTTTCCTAAGGAAAAATTAATATACATAAACCCATATGCAAAAGAGCCAATGAAAACTTATGATCCAAATGCTGTATATATATTGGGTTTGTATCCAGTTAAAATTTTTCATATTTTTTTTCCTGCTGAAGATTGTAAACACTTTTGGTAGTTATCTAGTTATAGGTGCAGTACATACTTAATTTTGGAGAAAATAATGGGTTTTTCTCCATTGAAAACTGACAATTGTAATAGTTTCTTTCAATAACTTATAAAGAACAGGGCTGCCCTAAGAGATGATGATGGCCGAAGCAAATACCCCCCCCCCCCCCGCAAGGAAGTTGGTTATAACACTACAGTACATCGTTGATGAACATTTACAGGTCCCATTTCAAAACTGCCACAATCACACTAAACAGTTGTGGTTTTCATACAATATAAAAGTACTAAGAATATGCAATATACCGCCAACTCGTTCATTTTGATCCATGGACTGCACTTTTGGGCTTATTAAGCCTGAAACTGCAGTCCATGGATCGAAATAAAAGAGTTGGCAGTGTATTGCATACACATTCCTGCCTTAGCCCTTGCTTAGGAGCGGTTACTCACTGCTTTAGTACTAAGAATGTTTAGATTTTAATAATTAAATATGCTAGCTAAAATTTATGGGTATCATTTTATGAAAGACAAGAAATAAATCTTTTTTTAATAACAATGCGTTGACATTTTAAAACCTTTTTTAGAAAAGGTTAGAAAATAAACTAAATTGTTAGCAGCAAAAGCTCACTAATGGCACCTCCTCATAACTTAATGCTCGAGACCTCCCCCCTTTTCAGACCACTCTGATACAACTCACGACGACGACTCTCACATTGAACAACTAAAAATAGTCATCAGGATTAAAAATGCAAAAAAAGAAAAGCTCCATTAAAATGTCAAACAATCTGTTAAATAAATATTAGTCATTGATAACCACTAAAAGTTCCAGCAAAAATAAAATTAAAAATACAGTAAACATGATGGAGCATTAACATTTGTCTATTTTCATCAAAGCTGAAAGTAAGCAAGTCACCCAACCAAATGAGGTACTGATAACAAAAATTAAAATAAATAAATAAATGAAATGAAATAAAAATTAAAAAAATAAATAAAACTACATTTTTTAACCTTTAATCATTATTTTTGCATTATATTTTAGCTTTAGTGTTTTCATAAATTATTATGATTTTCAAAATTTAAATTTCTATATGGATGGATGTTTTTTCTTTTGTGATGAGTATTCAATTAAAATATTTTCTTATATGTCTACTTTAACCTTTACCTTATGGTTGGAATAACGTCTACTCTTAATTCTTATGTCTTAATTCTATATTTTCATTAATAAGTAAAATCCTGGAACAAATTATACTGGTAAAAAGAACTTGCACCATTTAACAAACCAAAAGCATTTCCAAAAATAAAAGATAAATGTGAAATATTGATATGTTTTTAAATGCTTATTTATAAAGTAGTTTGTAAAATGTTGAATTTTTTTTGTAGGTGGCATTGTTGATAAATGCATCAGAGAACCTGTAGTTATGGCAAAAGCTAAAAGAGAAGGTATACGTGCTGTGCATTTACCATATGATGAATATTTAATGTAAGTCATTTATTTACTGGATATTTATTGTGTGTTATGTTTGGCCATTTGAAATAGGTCCATTCCACGGAAAACGGTCATTTTATCCCGCACATGATACTTTCATAAAAATAGCAATTTAAAAGGGTATTGAACAAAATTTTGTTGAAATTGCATATGTATGTGTGATTTTTTTCAGTAAAAATTTTTGTCATCACCATTTAAAATTACTTTTTTAACCAAATATATGAAACGTCACAAAATTGTAGTGTTCACATTTTTTTGAAAAAAGGGCAGGGTAAATTTCTTAAAGAGGGCACTTTTCAAGGAAAAAAGGGCACTTTTTGCGGAGGTGAAAAGCTCTCGGGCATATCGCCATTTTGGGAGATAAATTTGAGGTGTTGAATTTCAGAGTTGTAAAAAATAAATAAATAAAAGGTCTTTGTTTCTTTAATACGGAAATTCATCAGCCGGAACGACTATTATATCTTTCACACCAAGACAAGCCGTCTTTTGGAGGATCAGGGCTGGTGATCAATTGCCCCCCCCCTTTTTTGGTTTTGGAAAATTAATAGGCTTTGCTTTTGTTGGTTTTTGGTATAATTTTCATTGAATATATACTCTTTTGCCCCCCTGCAAAATTCGAAATGACAGTCTTGCTTCAGGAAAAAAGGGCGAATAACAGGGAAATAAGGATTAAGGGATCTCACAATAGTTAGTGTTTAACCTTTTCCCACCTATATTCATCAAGAAAACCAACTATGAAATTTTAAAAAATCATTTTTATTCATATGCTCATTGTGTGTGTGTGTGTGTTTTTTTTTTTTTTTTCATAGATGTTTGTGAGAAAGGTTGAATATTTTCAAGTCAAAGTTGTAAAAAAATCAACCATTAGAATTTTTCTCTCATCCCCCCGCCGATACAGTTCTTAAATCTGGCAACCCTGATGGAAAGCCACAACCCCTTGAACAGTTCTATTCTAAAAAGTGTGACAGCATTCTGCTTATTCTGATATTTTATTTTCTCACATCCCATAAGGATGTGGAATAAATTAAGAAAAAAAAACATCAACAGTAACCAACATGTCTATAATGAGCGAATCCAAATGAAAACAAATAAAAAAAAAATAGCTGAGAGGATAGGAAGTAGGATTGCAGCAGAAACCAATCAGAGCAGAACAGGGTTACTATAAGTTGCAGTTATCGCCAAAATGTAAGAACGTTTTAAATATTTATGATATCAAAACACTTTTCAAATCAATGTTATTATCACTGATTTATGAAACTTAAAACCAGCGTTTAAGCTATGGCTTGGATAAATTTTCGAGGGAGAAGTCCCCACTCGAACTTCACTTGCTAAATTCCAACTGCTAAATTCCAACAAGATGACGTCATGCGATCACTCTCTTCCCCATCCAACATCATTTTCATTTGTACTTGTTGCAGAAAAAAAAAAGATGAACACCAGATGAATCAGTAAAAGAGAAAGGATGATCAAAAAAAACTTTCAATTGGACTTGTTTGTAGAAAACAAGGGAGAACAGCAAGCGAAGCATTTCGCTATAATCAAGCATATTGTTATTCAAAAAGAGGTGCACCAGACTACGACAGACCACATGGACATGGAACAAAAGAACAAAAATTGCTTTTTCTTGAACAGGTGCAATGTGTGTCGGGGGGGAGGGCGCCTGAGTCACCCATTCCCCGGCTTCCTCCATATCAAACGACATTCGATTGGGAGCGAAAGTGCTGACCTCATAATTTTCAGTTTCTTTCGGATATCGTCCCCCCCCCCCTCCGGAAATTGCAAGGCTCATCATTAGAATTTTTCTGGTCCGGCAGGGCGCGTTTCAGGGGGATTAAGGCGGGCAGGGCGCATCCGCACTTTTTAAAAAACGGGCAGGGTGCGGCGCCCTTTGAAAAACACATAACATGAACGCTACAAAATTGCTGCTTTTTTCGTGGAATGACCCAATAATTGAATTAATCAAAATACTTTTGGTCAACTTTTTTTCTGTTTAGAAAATAATTAGATCAGAAAACTTCTATTTATAATATTTTTGTTGTCTTTAATCAATGATTTCTACTCTTGAAAATTAAAATACAGTTAATTATTTTTTTTAATTATTTTTCTTGTGATAGTAAAGGCCTCAAATAATTTTGCTGGAATGGCAAGTATTTTTGTTTTGTTTGACTGCTAGATTTTTTTCAAAGTTATAGTTCTATATTTTTTTATAAATTTGTACCTTAAATTTAAGAAATAGAAGTATTATTTGTTGAAATGAAAGAGAAGGGAGTTAAACCAGACCAAGTTTGCAACCAGAAGTCTATTGTACTAATCTCCAGTGTTATATGTAACATTTGGCATACAGAATTGAACCTAAATCAATGAAAAATGCAAATGATCACTTCACTAAACTTATTATTATCACTTTTTAATTACTGCTACTATAATGCACATCTTGGCTATTGAAAATATACTCAGCTGCAAGTTGACTTGATGGATACTAATGCTGGTCTGTTTTTAAGGGTAGGAGCAAAATTTTGTGTCTCACAGAAAATTGAAAATAAATAAGATTAGTCAAGGCCGGCTATAACTTTAAAGGACACAGGGCACAAATCTTATTTGGTGCCCCCTGTTATGATAGCAGGTTGTGTTTTGAAGGATGTGTTGTGGCATGTCTAAAATGCCGAAACTCTACAAAACATCTGCAACGAAATGGCCCAGAATTCAGCTGTGTTACGCCATGGATGGTATTCTACCAAACTTCAAGGTGTATAATTAACACTCACTCATTACCAAAATAATGTTGTGACATTGGGGAGGGCGGTACGCTGGTTTTCAGGCTACACTATAAAGTATAAGATGTAGGCAGGGTCAGAGTGGGAACAAAATTCGGCTTGGCATCCAGAGAAAGCGGTGCCTCTTTATAATTATTTTTAAAAAAATCGACATTCAATACACAGCAGCAAAGAAAAAAAAAACTTTCAAAATGCTTGTGACATTATAACGGCTAATTTTTATGTAAAATGATCCCCTGAATCTGAATATGACCATCCATTTCTAGAATAATATGCCTTAGTGGCAACTCATTAGTTTGTAGCAGAATAATATATATTCCATTGTTATGGTCTTTTAATGTATATCTCAAGTGAACGAATTACTACACATTTTTTGATACTCAAGGACTCTAAATATTTAAATATTATTTCTTAAATAGTAGTAAAGTTATTTTAGAAACACCAGTATTAGTTGAGTGCCTTCTACAAACTAGGGAAAAAACTGGAACCACAGTTGAAAAAATGAACGTCTTGTATAGGAAAAGTTTTATTTGAGTGTGAACAGTTTTCAAATTAGTAAGCAAATATCACTTAAAATTGATTAAGTTTTGTGCGTATTTATAACTAACGCATTCATATAATTTTCGTTTTTCAGTTAGCTAATTTCAAAACTACTTTTTATTCATTTATTTTAATGTTTCACATGCCTATTTAAAAACTTTTCTAAACTATGCATAAACTAATTTCAAAAAAAAGTTTTTCCAGCCCACCCTATACTGACTGCTGAAAATCGTTTGTTATGCTTGTACTTAGGCACACTCGAGAAAAATTTAATATCAATTTATCTTGCATACTATTTTTGGGTTCTTTTAATGGTCAGTACAGATCGATAAAAAATACCGCTGTTGGGTTGTACAATACAAAAGTAGATTAGTTCCATCAAGGAAGCCATCTGTTCATTAGCAATTAAAGTTCTTTAAATAATTAAGATTATATTAACATGTGTCCTTGGCCTTAAAAAAATGAAAATACTTAGTTATAAAAAATATTTACTTTCTTTATAAACTAAATTTTAATATTTCAGACAGTTACTTAGCATTTTTTAAAATTATTATTATTGTTCTGTATTATTTCAACGGAACCAGATTAATAATCAAATTAAAGTTGATTAAACCAAGATAAAGATTATTTCAGTTAAGTAATTTTTAGCTGTGTTAATGCATTTTTGGGGCCTCTCCTCAGAGGTTTCCATTGATTCATTATTCAACTTGTATTAAAGCTCTCACAGCTGCCAGAACTCTGAAAGATGATCTTGTTCATACTTAACACCCCTAAAATTAAATTTACATTGCTGGAGCCAGCATAAGCTTCCGAGTTACTACCAATGTATTATTTGTTAGAAGCTTTTCGGCAAAAAAAAAAAAAAGCACAATACCATACCCACTGCACAGACATGTTCTTAAGGTTAGTTTAATTGTTCAATGTATTTTTCCATATTTTATTTTAAATATGATTCTTGTTTTCAGATATTTTCATTCCATAACCATGTGCAGTTTTACTTCAATATTTCTGCTTTTTTTTTTTTGGCCCCTATATTTTTATTCAACACTATAAATATAATTGGTTGTAAATATTTTTAAAAAGAAAAAAATTTTGAAGAAAAACTTATGTAAATGTTTCTTGTGTTTTAGTTTATTACAACTTATGAATTATTTTCCAGGTGGGGAAGAGGTAAT